>VWZK01012363.1:0-72480 GCA_013396935.1 Baryphthengus martii
TTGGGCAGCATTTCAGACTTACAACACTTTTCCATATTAACCCGCTAACTTCACCGGTGCTACAATCTGAAAAACAGTGCTTGAATTCTGAAGATGTCCTAGAAATGCAACACTTGATTTATTCTAGGAGTCCGCATGGACCTACCCTTATCTTTGTGAAATTAGCGAGATGTCTAAAGTCCTGCACATGACCAGAGACACTTCAGATCTTGTCATCTGTGGTCATTGTGTCTTGTACTAGTGTATTCAGTAATAAAAGAGGATCAGTGAGGTCTTACTCTGTGGCCCTATTCTGGACCTCTAACTGGATTTCTCCAAGACTGTGTCCAGGCATTGTCAGAGGACAGTGCTTTTCAAGTCAGCTCCCAAAAAGAAAAGTGGACAAGAACACAAAGTCTGGCTCCCTCCATTTCCACAGTCCCCCAACACTATTCTACCAGGCTTTGCACCTTCAAACAGCCCACGTGTCCTCATGCAATTCTTCCAGGGCATTTAGTGTACAGACAAGAACTGAAAATAGATGACAGAAGAAAGGAAAAGAGTTGTGATGGTGTAAGACAAATCCTTCCTGTTTTAAAAGGGAAATCTTCCATTCAAATTCTCACAGCTAGATAGAGGAAATACATCAGCTCAGGTCTCTTTTGATGCCCATATGTGTAATATCACAGAAATACATGTCCCACCAGCAGAGCCCTCAAGGGGCTGTCACCCACCCTCCCACTGCTATGATTCACGTCAGCTTTGGGAACTAGTACAGTCTATGGCAGAAAGCATTACTCCAGAGTCCTCCCTAATTTATGAAAAACCTCCAGAGAACTACAGCTCAGACCAACTGAAAATCCGTATCACAACATGCACCATAGGGACTCTTTTCATGCCTTTTGGGGGGATTGTCCCTCCCCCAGCTGCAAGGCTTTCATGGCCCTGGTATTCATGTGAAGTAGTGTTTAAAGAGGAGTATGAAGCAGGGAGAGGATTATATGCCTTACTGAGCTTCCTGAAGTAAAAGGTGTTGTGTGACACTGTAAAATGATAGCCAGTTAGTGATTAAAAAATAATACTGAAAATATTTTTTGAAACTGCAGGAAACGTTACTTATAGGAAGGAAAAAAAAAATAAAAAAAAAAATAGGTTGTATAGATCATTTCCATTTAGTTCTGAGGAAGAACTGAATCCAATCAAGCAACAAAAAAATAGGACATCCTGGAAAGAGTTAGAAATTACTAGATGTTAGGAAAACTGTGATCATGAGAAAATTGAGCACTAGAGTCAGTATGTCTGTAGTATTTTCCCAGGATCAGTTTATTATTCTGAAATTTGCAATTAATCTAAATGTACAAGTACCTGCAGCAGTACCGATTTGCTCAGTGAACATGGTAATCCAGCTCTTTTTCACCTGCTCTTAACTTTAGTTAATGTTCTATGAAAACTAAAAAGTGTACCATTTGGCATTTATCTTAGAAATTCAGGTCAGCCACTAATATTCAGGAAGCATTTAGAAGCTGTCCTTCCATCTGCAGAAACCATGCTGTTTAACAGGGTAAAAATCAATCACTTGCACTGTCTTTATAGCCAGACCCAATGTGAGTAATTCAGAAAATAATTGATGGTCTGTTTCTGCCTGCATAATATATTCAGTAGTCCATCTGGACCACTGCTCTATAGCTGCTGTACTTGAGAATAGTCACCATTTCTGCCCCCAGCATGCAGACTCCTGCCCATCAGATCTGTGTAAGGATGGATTCAAGTTCTGCTCCTTTCTGCTTTACATGTTGAAGGTAGTGCTGAGCCCACTATGGTGGGTTAACCTTGGCTGGATGCCAGATTCCCACCAAACTACTCCATCACTCCCCCTTCTTAATTGGACAAGGGAGAGAAAATGTGATGAAAAGCTCATGGGTCAAGATAATGACAGGGAGATCACTCATCAGTTACCATCACCGGCAAAACAGACTCAACTTGCGGAAATTGATTTAATTTATTGCCAGTTAAACAGCAGGATAATGAGAAATAAGAACAAATCTGAAAAACACCTTGCCCCGTACCCCTCCCTTCTTCCCAGACTCAACTTCACATCTAACTCTTCTACCTCCTCCCCCTGCATCAGCGAATGGAGGCTGCAGTCAGTCCAGAACATTTCATTTCTGTGGACCTTTTCCTCCTCACACTGCTCCAGTGTGGGGTCCCACCCATGGGAGACAGTCTTCCACAAGCTTCTCCAACCTGGGTCATTTCCACAGGCTGCAGTTCTTCACAAACTGCTCCAGCTTCCACCAGGTGCAGTCCTTCAGGAACAGACTGCTGTAGTATGAGTGAGAAAATTAACTCTATCCTAGCCAAAACTGTTACCAGGTATGTAAGAAATGGTATCCAGAATAGGATGAATGAAAGTGGATATATTGGGTTAGCATGGCAAGATTTTGGTAGTGGGATAGCTATGGGGGTGGTTTCTGTGAGAAGGCATCAAAAGTTGGCCCTATGTACGATAGAGCCGGTGCCAGCTGGATCCAAGATGGACCCACCACTGGCCAAGGCCGAGCCCATCAGCAACTGTGGTAGCTTCTCTGGAATAACATATTTAAGAAGAGGAAAAATACTACTGCACAACTGCAGCCAAAGAGATGAGTGAGGATATGTGAGAAAAACAACTCTGCAGACACCAAGGTCAGTGAAGAAGGAGGGGGAGGAGGTACTCCAGGCATGGGAACAGAGATTCTCTTGCAGACTTTGGTGAAGACCATGGTGAGGCAGATTGTCGCCCTGCATCCCATGGAGGCTAACAGGGGAGCCCATGGAGGACCCCACACCAGAGCAGGTGGATGCACCCAAAGGAGACTGTGACCCCCTGGGAAGTCAACACTGGAACAGGCTCTCAGCAGGACCTGTAGTCCCATGGAGAGGAGCCCACACTGGAGCAGGTTTGCTGGCAGGATCTGTGGCCCCGTGGCCCTGTGGGGGACCCACACTGGAGCAGTCTGTTCCTGAAGGAAGGGGAGTGATAGCACAGCTTAGTGGGCACCTGGCAGACAGCCAAGGCCAACCCACCACAGTGGTGGAGGGATGAGGGAAAGGAGAGCAGCAGAAAATTCGTGCACTTTTCATTTTGTAGGCAGCCCATTTGATTTGTGAAATGCCAGTGTCACAAATGAGTAACCATCGTTTCAGCTTTCTGTATAAATACAATGAGATGGTGTCTTCCATTCACGGAGAAGCACTGCTACACTGTAATTAGAAACAAATCTTACTACATTCTGATAAAAGCATTTTTCACCCTAAAGATCTCATTCTTTGTGGAATGCAATGTTTGCACATGAATTGTCAATTGCATAAAACTGTGTATCCCAAACCCCATAAATAAAGCATTTAGCAGAACAGAAGGAGGCACTAACAACTCTTGTCTTCTTCTGGAATACTTACCTCGAATGGCATTTACATTATCAACGCAGTGAACACCTCCTATTCTATGCAGAAGTTCATTCTGTTCTTTACTTCACAAAGAAATTTTCAAAATAATGGGCATATCCATCTTTTACAAGTGCTGTATATTTAGACTGAGGTGAGTAATAATAATACATATTCATTTAATGCTGAGTATTATACTTACCTCTGGACTTCTGACAATGAAACGGAAACCTGGCTCGTGCAGCGCTAGCACTGATTTACAGTTACAGTCCTGTATGTAACATAAAAAGAAGTGACGCTACTATTCACCCATTTTTAGTTTTTATTAACCCTTTTCGTCTTTCCTTCCACTTCTTTTCTCAGCTTATGACCCAAAATAAGCTTGATGTCAGAAACAAAATAACAAAGTATTTGACAGCTACATAAAGGTGAGACTGCAAAGAGGGGCTGAAGCCAGAAAGAGCTGCTTCTTGATGGAAGCCATTCCTGCTTCCAGTAAGGTCTCTGCCCCTGTTAGTTTGCATTAAAGGATTACATACAATCTGGAAATAAAAAATATGTATCTTTGGAAATCCACCAAAACCAAACACCAATTTGTGTTCTAAATATGAAAATTTTCATGGAGAGTTTTAAATCTGCTATTGATCAGCAAGGGGTAATCATGACTTTAAAATTTGAAAGGCGACAGCCTGGTGCACATATGCCAGTCCTGGTTTGTGGATGGGATGCATGCCCTGTTATATAGCCATCTGGACTGTGTCTATACCAGTGAGCTTATTAGAAGGTGGATACAACCACTTTTCTGTGATTATTTACATTCAATACTAATCAAAAGCTTAGCATGGTTTTGAGCTGAGTTTGCACTTTCCCAGTTACGGCTTGTATGTGAATGATTTCCAACAAAGAGATTGGATATGGCTTTCCCATTTTGGAGAGTGATGGACTTCAGCTGTTATATGGACTGTGTTCTACTAGTTCTGTTAGTTTTTCTTACTTCATGCTTAGAAAAGAAAGACCCTGCCCTGTTTTGGTCACTCATATAGATTTTATTCACCGGTATAGATGCATTGAAGAGGGGGTCAGCAAGCAGGTGGTTCTTGAAGGAGCCAAGACGTTGCAGAATCTCTTTTGTTTGTATCTGGAACAAGAGCAGAGTATGGGCAAGAAGGAGAGAGGAAGGAGATGCTTGTTGTTCAAGATGCTTCTTTCCTTTGTAAAGAAGTGTTGTGAATCACAGAATCACAGAATTATTGAGGCTGGAATAGACCTCTGAGATCATCAAGTCCAGCCTGTGACCCAACACCACAACACCTAGCTAGACCATGTCACTAAGTGCCACATCCAAGCTTTCCTTAAACACCTCCAGGGACGGCGACTCCACCACCTCCCTGGGCAGTCCATTCCAGCACCTAATGACCCTTTCCATGAGGAAGTGCTTCCTAATATCCAACCTAAACCTCTCCTGGCACAGGTTAGCCATCTCTGGTATAATCAATGGACATGGAAGTGGAGGTTAGAATCTCCCGAGTCCTCTTGTCCCTGCCACTCCCAGTAAAAGTGTCAGTAATGTCTTTTTTTCAGTCACAGCTCGCTCCATAGCACCAGACTCCATGATAACCACCGATGAGAATAGGACATAGTTATTTTGACCTTGGTCTGTTCAGACAAATTACAATAGTATGAAAATAAAAAGATTAGCTGTTGACATTTACCAGCTGCCAGTTCTGGTAGCACAGCAGTGGGAGGCTTTAAGGAAAACACGGATGTGATTTCTGCACAGTTTATCCAATCTGGGTCAGCTTTCCCTATGTACAGTATAGCACTGTAATTACTGGCAGCTCAATACCATTTAAAAAATGAAAGTGCTGTGTAAAGTGTTCCCCTATTCAGCACAATGCCTTTGCTCTTAAAGGATAATCCAGGCCAAGGAAGCAGCCCGAGGCTCCTTGAAGAAAGGAATGAGAGAAGAGAACGACTGAGCTAGGTCCATTTACATATTTGTGTTCTAGGATGTCACGGAGGCACCCACACAACAAACAGCAGCAGCTATCCAAAAACATGGGGTTTATTGCAACCAGGGTTGCCAGCACTCCTTTTGACCAAATACAGGTTCGAATGTCTGTCGGGAATTAACTACTACACAACTGACTCCTAAGTTTAAGGAATGACAAACCAAAATGGGCAAACTCTCACTCATAAAAGGGGAAACCTCCCACACCAGAGTGCCCAAGATACCACTCACCCAAAGTGGGGGCGAGGCTCACTCAATCCACGGAGACTCCCTCAATCCGTGGAAGTATCCTTGGACCGCAGGAGACTCCCTCAATCCGTGGAAGTATCCTTGGACCGCACGTCCAAGGGGAGGGTCCGACTGCTACAACCTGCTGCTCTGCGAAGAACCAACTCAACTCGGCCTTTGGCGGGACCCCATTTATATCCTAGTCGAAGGTGCACTGTGGTCATTTTCATTGGCTGAGACAGGCCTGGACAAAACACAGAAAAGTGCACACCCCGAGCCTGTTTGCTGGGGGATCCAGACCCTGAGGCGCCAGTTAAGCACCACAAGGTGTAACCAAATGGCAACTGAATGGCTGAGGCACCAAGCTGCTCAGCACAGCCCATGTGTTTTGTCGGGGGGGGAACACTGTACCTGCCACATAGGAATGAAGAAGTTTGTCACATTTTGTCCAGAAATGAAAAGCTGTAAATGTAGGAGAGGAGAGGCAGAAGCAGAAGAGGGACCAAACATTGCTGGGCTAAGAAACGATCCTGGACAAATCCTCCCTTCACTGTATAATAAAGCTGGTTTAAGAATGTAGAGGGAGAGAGGAAGGATTATCTTCATGCCTAGTCAGAGTATATGGGCTTTAAATGTTATTTAGTCCTTCATGAAGATTTTAAACCTCTGTACTGAGCACACAGAAGCCTTTTTAGTGTGGGTTAATACTCCTGTGTTAACAGCACAGTGGGTCATGTAACAAAAGTGACTGCCTCATTCTTCCTCCATATTACAGGTACTGCAGAGGACAGAATCTCCATTGAGACATCTCCATATACTGTTAATCAAGCTCTAACCTCTACAGCGTTATATTAGAGTTTGGACCTCCAGGGTCAGAGCAGGCAATTATCCCTTTAGGGGATGCAGACACACCTGGCTGAATTTGGGCAGCAGCAGGTAACAGCAGTGAACAGTGAGGTTGCAGTGGTTAGCCCAGGGATGCTAACCCTTACTGTTAGCAAAGGACTGCACCTGAGCAATCATTAAAATATCTGGAGTGGAGAAGGGACTGGACTGCCTATGTCAAGGGACTGAACTTGGGAAGCCCAGGTTTGTTTCTGCCAGAATACACTCCTCTTTCTCCAAAGTATAATCCACCTTCTTTGTGTATCATACTTAAATCATAATGTCAGCATCAAGTGATCTGTTAATTACCAATCTTTTCAGTTTGACTGGATTAAGTACCTTCTCAGGCAGGGAAAAGTGCTTTGAAAAGGCTTGTTTCTTTGATAAATAATCAAGTTTGGTGGACCAAATGGGTACAGAAGTTAAAAGTGTCAGTACGATTCGTTCCAAGGAGAATATTAGAATATTATATAACATGAAAGTTTGAGTTGAAAGATTTGGGCATGCATCACCTCATGGTAAACATTATTAACACTTCCTAAAGGAAAAATAGTTAAAATATTGATGAAATTTTAATTTTAACAACACAACTTAATGTCTTTCTCTTTTGTAAAAGAGAGGGGAGTTTGTAGAAGTTTTCCACATTTGACTGTGATTTAGATAGTCCTTTGTAGTGAGAAGATGGAAGACAACTTCTTTGAGATGGTCTGAAGTCGTTAGTGTTGCTGTGCTGTTTTCTTGAGGACAAAGCAAGACAAATTTTTAAAAGGAGAAAGAAGGAAGCTGCGAAGAGGGAAAATACAATGTCAAGGAGCAGCAGGAGCATGTGCTGGGTGAAGGCTGGCAAGGCAGAAGCTGTGGGTGATGGTAAGGAATGGTAGATAAGAATAAAAGACAGAAAAAAGGTAAGAGGAGAACAAAAGGCAAAACAAACTCCAGGTCAAATATCAAGATATTGCCAAAGCTGGCAAAGGTGAGGATGAGAGATTTGTTGGAGTCCTCTGTCTGTCTCAGTGAAGTTACTGTCACTCCCAAGATGGGAATGGGAAAGCATACTCCTATTGCAGTGTGCTTTGAGGTCCTGCCAGGATCTTATACAAGTCATTCATCAGAGATATCAAATCATACTTCTCTCTGTCTGTATTGGTCTATTAAAAACCTCCAGCAAAGAGTTTTGAGTTAAGTCTCCTTTTTTTTTTCTTATTTTACTCATTTATTACTCTTAATTTCTTACATGACCAGCTTACTCCACTGGTTACTCAACTCACATTGCCTTTGGTTGAGATCATTATATCGTATTGTCTCAAATCATTAAATTTCTTTATCTTTCTACTTTGGTCAGCTTTTGCAAATTGTTTTAGGCAACAGGCTGGATCAAATTTTTATTATCCTCGCTGAAGTTAAATATAAAGAGCTGCAAAACAATCAGACTTCTTCATATTAAAAAATGTATTCATTGATTGCTCAAAGAAGTTTCTATTTTGTACAGTATTATGGTGGCATAGCCCATAGTATTAATTTCCACCAGGGAAGAACGGAAGTTCTATTATATGTCACTTAAATAGGAAAAAAAGGATAAGTCAAGGAAGAGCTGAAATACAAAGGAAAAATACAGTTTGCCTAAAGCTACACAAAAAGTCTGTGACGATGTAAGGACTTGAATTCCACCCTCTTAACACATAGGCTAATACCACTCCTGCCCTATAAAAGCCTTTGGCAGCTGTATTTTTAATAGACCTCATGTAGATGAGATAATGTGAAAGATGTTCCTTTCCATCAGCGGTGCAGATGAAAGCAGAGAATTTCCTGCGGCAAAGCCATTTAGAGGCAGAGAGTTAACACAGTTGTTTTTAAAATATCCTACTCTCTCAACAATTCATCACCACCACTACCTATTTATAATAAAAGTTTCCAGTTCAGTGAACAATCTGCTTGTGTACACTTAGAAAAGTGGTCCCGGATGTATTAGTGTGCAGCTCCAGTGTGCTGTGTCACAGCTGGTAGTGGCAGCTGATGAGAGCTCCCTAAGTGCATCCTCGACTGACGCTCCCAGTTTCTAAGCAGCTCTTGCCTCCCACCTAGTGGTTACATCCATGCACCAAATATTTTATTCTGATTTTCTTTAAATTAATGTGCTGAACAAGTGAAAACTTTGTCTACAGTAGAATAACCTAAGGCAATAGCCCGCATTCTCAAATTTTCTAAATAACTTTGCCATGCATCAGTACTCAAATATGGTTGGTTCCTTCAAAAGTCTCTGCAGGATCTTCACAGTTAGGAGAATAAAAAAATAAAGCTGAATGTGGATTTCTTCTATGATTTCCATGATTTTGAGCCCTGAAAGGAAGGTATGTTCAAAAGCCTTTCACCCCCACTGTTAAAAGAGAAATCTTAGTTTTCATCTCAAAGTGCAAGATTAGTATATTGTGTGGAAAACTGAAAGAACAATAGTAACATTCCAAGAGCGAGTACAGATTCTTGACTTTACATCCTGCAACAACCACAGAGCCATATACCAGCCCAGGCGGAAAGGGACCTCCAAAGATCATCTGATCCAATCATTTACGGGAAAGGAGGCATAGGTGAGATTACCTAGCACCCTGTCCAGTCATGTCTTGAAACCCCGCAGTGAACAAGGAATTCCCTCCCTCTGACTGCCAGCTGACCTCCTTCTGTTTTGCACAAGCTGTCTCCCAAGGAGGCAGAGTCTGTAGCTACAGCACCGGCTGAAGTGAGACTTGAGTGTGGATCACACCACCAGAGCTGTGGCAAGGAGATAGTGGGAAGGTTGCCAAACAGCCAAGCCTGGCTCCTCGCCACTCCTGAAAAGCAACTGTGTGTTTATAGGGAGGGCTGCAGCTAGAAATAGCATCCAGCATCTGGGAAAAAGTTCTGTATGTGGGAAAGGGCAGGCAAAACAGGGATGCTGCTAGGGGATAACAGGGTCTTGGCATGACCAGGGGAGTTGTTCCAGCTGCCTTGGTTCAGCTGGGTCCTCATCCATTTAGGATAACTACCCAAATGAATATAATTTTTATTGGATATCTATAAATATTAATCATTCATCCTGTTGAGGAGAATAGCAGGCAGAGTACAAAACAGGGAGTTATCCCATGTGACATATGTAGCTGGTCAATAGGTGTTTTCTAGCTTGTTAATAGGAAATATCTGCTTTTGGGTTTATTCCAATGTAGAGCCTACCTATTTCTGAATTCAGCATCTAAACATGGCTCAGAATTGATAACATCTAATATACTTTGTATTACCAGCATGTCCTCCTATCAGCAGTAACTGTAAATTTAACAATGCCGGGGCACAGTCTTAGACACAAGCAAGTGACTGTTTATACTGTTTAATTGTTAGAATAGAGCCTGGGGTATTTTTATGCTCATAGTTTCCTAAACAACTCCCAGGCATAATTTAGGACTTGGCACAGGCCATGCAGGGTTCTCAGTTAAATTGCCTCTGTATGTCGGAGGGAAAAAGAGTTTGAAAGTTGCTCCCCATGCCAGAGAAAGCATTTAATGTGAGACTACAGGCATCGCCTTTGGCTACATCTGTGCTGCTGAGAAATAAAAGAGGCAGACTGAAAGTTTAAATAGTGTTCCCCTACATCCATAAGCTCTAGAGTTTGGTGAGCTTCTGTAAACAGCTTCTCTTCATCATGAGTTGCAGCAATCAGGTTTATTTTTTTTTCCTGAAACAAGCAGCTTGCAGAGTCCAAAAATGCTACCAGCATTTGGAGCAGTTGTGTGTAAAAATTCTCGTCTCTCCTGAGAATGCAAGTAAATAGTAAAATTTAAATGTAGATTTAATTTCTTATTTATCTTCTATTCTTTAAATAAAGCCATCCTGGCTTATATTAGAAATACTGTGGCCACCAGTAATAGGGAGGACATCGTCCTCCTGTACTCAGCACTGGTGAGGCTGCACCTTGAATATTGTGTTAAATTCTGGGCTCCTCACTATAAGAAGGGCATAGAAGTGGTGGACCGTGTCCAGAGAAGGGCAATGAGGCTCGTGAAGGGCCTAGAGCACCAGTCCTATAAGGACGGCTGAGGGAGCTGGGGTTGTTCAGGCTGGAGAAGAGGAGGCTGAGGGGAGACCTTATCACTCTCTACAACTACCTGAAAGGAGGTTGGAGAGAGGATGAGGACAGCCTCTTCTCCCTGGTGGCATGTGACAGGACTAGAAGAAATCAGTGCAAGCTGTGCCAGGGCAGTTTTGGGCTGGATATTAGGAAAAATTTCTTCACTGAAAGGGTTATCAAACACTGGAATAATCTGCCCAGGGCAGTGGTGGAGTCACCATTCCTGGAGGTGGACATGGTACTTAGGGACATGATTTAGTGGCAATCTTGCAGTGGTGGGTTAAGGGCTGGACTGGATGATCTTGAAGGTCTCTTCCAACAAAAGATATTCTGTGACAAGAA
Source organism: Baryphthengus martii (assembly GCA_013396935.1). Classification (NCBI taxonomy): domain Eukaryota; kingdom Metazoa; phylum Chordata; class Aves; order Coraciiformes; family Momotidae; genus Baryphthengus; species Baryphthengus martii. Next base: position 10,959 of record VWZK01012363.1, read on the forward strand.
ATCCCCTAGCTGTATGTATTCTTCAGTAAGGAATAATGTTATGGCTCGCTCTGTAGTAATGATACAGGGAAGCATTTCCTTTATAAAGCCAGCAGTTTAGTTCAATTTAGTTAATTTAGTTTCAAAGAAATCTAAGTAATAACTCTGAGAATGTGTCCAACATTTTTAATCAGTACTGGTTAGGTTGTATACCTAACAAAAACTATGCATAAAGAAAAAGGTGCTTTTTGCCTAAAGAATTACAGAAGTAACTAGTGTATCATAGATGTGTAAAATATTAACATTGGATGATTGTAAGTGAAGACATGAAAAGCTGGACATTTTATATAGTCTTCTACTTGCCCTTAAATGAACCAAGTATCTCGATTTAAAAAGTAGTCTGAAGTACAATTGGCCTGAAAAGAAACAAAAAGACTGAAAATGAAGGACCAGAAATAATGTGCTAACATTTCTAAAACTCTCTGAGTTAACTACTTGAATTTTATTCCAAAATCAACCATTATTTCTTTTCACTTTTCAAACTTCGCTTGACCTACTTCTGCTTTAAAAGTTAAATGGCAGCTTTGCAAAGGGATAAAACAGACCCTTAGGCTTTTTCACACCCCTTACTCTCTTTCACATCTAACATGATCTAAAGAAACTTCTCCATAAGCAGTACTGGTAGATGAAAAGTTGGACATGAGCCACCAATGGGCACTTGCAGCCCAGAAAGCCAATTGCATCCTGGGCTGCATCAAGGGAAGCATGTCCAGCAGCTTGAGGGAGCTAATTCAGCCCCTCTACTCCACTCTGTGAGACCCCACCCAGAGTACTGTGTTCAGCTCGGGGGCTCCCAGCGTAAGAAAGACATGAATCTGCTCAAGTAGGTCCAGAGGAGGGCCACAAAAATGGTCAGAGGGCTGGAACACCTCTCCTATGAAGAAAGGCTGTAAGAGTTGGGGTTGTTCAGCCTGGAGAAGGGAAGGTTCCGGGGAGACCTTATTCTGACCTTTCAGTATTTAAAGGAGTCCTAATAAGAAAGATGGAGACAGACCTTTTAGCAGGGCCTGACATGACAGGGCAAGGGGTAATCGTTTTAAACTAAAAGAGGTTAGATTTAAACTGGACATAAGGAGCAATTTTTTTTTTACAGTGAGGGTGGAGAAACACTGGCACAGGATGCCGAGAGGGGTGATAGAAGCCCCATCCCTGGAAACATTGAAGGTCAGGCTGGATGGGGCTCTGGACAACCTGATCTAGTTAAAGCTGTCCCTGCTCACTGCAGGGGGGTTGGAACAGGTGAACTTTAAAGGTCCCTTTCCACCCAAAGCATTCTGTGACGATTCTATGTTCCAAGTCCATCAAAGATAATGTGAACTTTCCTAAAACTTCAGTAAGTGTCAGGCCCTAAATAGTGACAGATCCAAAAGACTAAAGTATTAATATGAACATATCTCTTCATTAATGAAGAATCTTATACTTACTTGAGCCCAACAATTTTTATAAATGGCTCTATGAGTAAATATATGCAGAACTAATATTCTGAGCCAGTTAATTTAGCAATAATTTCCTGCACTGCAGCTAATGAGATCCCATTGGAATAAATATTATCATAACTGATCCAAGGCAGAAGCGTAATCAAGCAAGTTTGGGCAAATAACATGCTCTCATCGTAAATGCCAACCAGATTTGTTTAATAAATGATACTTCAGTCAGAGTCCCAAAACAAAATATCCTTAGAGCTCAAAGATCCTTGAATCCCGTTTCTGCTGGTGAATGATGTATGTGCAAATCTGTAACCTCTGTAGTAGTCAAAGGCCAGATCTAGGTCTCAGAAGTAGATGTTGTTTGGGAAAAAAAAATTAAAACATGTCACAAATCACTATGATATGCTCTCCTTTTCCCACTAAAATCAGCTGTTCTTCTGGAAACTACATTCCTCTATACACTGTGCTACAGTGGGGTGGCCGTGATGTGTCCGGTGCTGTGTTTGAGATGAAACATTACTGGCAGTGAAGCCTCAACTGTCTCTTTATCTCTGGTAGTAGTTTTGTGTTGAGACTGATTGGAAATTAAAAAGATCCTTGCAGATTTCAGCAAATGAGGGTCTTTAGTGTAACGTCTACACAAAGATAGCACACAGCTATCCAGCTCACTTGTACATGTGAAGCCTGCTGAGTTTACATCCAAACCATACAGCCAGTTAGGTGTTAAAGCCTGTCGAAATGGTACATGATTTTCTAGTGATGATAATGATGTTGTGTTGATGTGTGCTATAGGGTAAATACAGATAAGCAATGCTATTTCCACTGAGAAGGAGGAAATATATCGCTATGATAAACTCTAATAACCTTTCTAACTACATCTAAGTAATTAGCTCCAAAGACTTTTTAATTCCTTTTATCTCTATGCAGGTATTCTGTCCTTTGTCTTGTTGCATATTTGGTTAATTGACATTACACTCTTGGGAATCACTGGTGGCATTGTCACAGGAGACTACTCTAATTTTCTGGCATAAATAGTGAAATGCTTATAGGTCCATTGAGGGGAGTTTGGGAAGCAGACTGTCTCAGTTTAGCTCGTATCCAGGGCTAAACTATAGCATTGGCTCTGTCACTTAATGACCTCTCCCCAGCCAAGAAGGGGGATCAGGAAAAGGAGAGGAGACTCATGGGTTGAAATGAAAACACATTTCACAAAACAGCAAAACTAATATTAATGCCTACATAAAGTATGCAAGGTTATACTCATTCCAATGAACATGCAGTGGTCACAACAAACAAGAAAGCAGTTCTCAGGAGCAGAATGGTAAGCAAGCCTCTCCAGGGATAGGGAGCAGGAAGAAGAGGAAGAGGAGGCAAAGGAGGAAGAGGAGGAGTCTCCATCCCCAGCAAACATCCCCCTTTAAAATGAGCATGACATTTATAGGGTGAGACACACTTGTGACCCAGCTTGGGTCAGCTGCCCTGTCTTTTGCCCCTTCCAGCTAAAGCTCCTGAATAACTCAAAACTGCTAATGGGCTGTATATCATGGCTGGCCTATGAGTCTATCCCAGTGAAACCAGGACACAGATACACTTTCAAGTTTTCGGGTTTCACTTTGAATAATTAGGAAAAAAAAAAAAAACAACAAAAAAAAACCCAAATGAAAAAACCCCAATCAAACAACAAAATCACCATTAGATGTTCAATCTAGAAAGTAGTTAGCTGAGAAGAAAGTAGGTATCTTGGAAACCTCTAGAAGCTGAGACTTGTTTCCATTCAAGTGATCCAGAGTTTGGGTAACAGAGTGAAATATATTCCTTATAGAACCATGGTTTTCAGAACTGATTTTTATGTGAACTCAGTATTATTAACTGCTGTTTCTGTCAGAACCTAAGGATCAGCTATTTTTCATATTCATGTAACTTTATGCAGAAAACTGGAATTCTGTTCCTGAGTGCTGGCCAAACACCTTCACAGCCTGGAGTTGAACTCTGGAAATCAAATTTAGGTGAACTCAAAATTTCTACATAGACATCAGATGTGTTAGAGCAGGAGCCTGTGTAAGCAAACCCTTAAGAAGAAAAATCCATAAAACACCATTCTGATTTCTGCTGCAGAACAATTACTGAGTCCTCTGTAAAGCTGAACCAGCTGCCTTTGGTGTGTTACAGAGATTCAGATTTTATCCATGAAAGATAGGACTTTGTATTAAAACACAGCTCTTATCTGTGCTGCTTGCAATGATGCTGGGGCAAACATAGGGTTGATAAAGCAGTGTGTTAAGAACTATGTACATGCCCCTCTTGGCACCTTTCTTCTGCTTGAAAAAGCTTACTTCAGATATATACATACTCTGCAAAGATGTCTATGTATAGGAGCTGTACATTTCTATGTCTTGAGCTGTTCCATCTCAAACTAAGGACAGTCAGACCAGCAAATATATGTAGGCAAGTAACAGCATTAATTAGCAGTATCTATTCTAAAATATTTTCTCCCAGCATACAGGAAGATCCCTTTGCAACATCCATGCATAGCCATCCAGGTCATGTTAAACAATCCCAAAAAACCCCAAATTTTCAGGCCTTGCGTCATCTTGGAATTAGTTTCCATTCAGCAATGAGTTGTCAGTAGTAAATATAAATATGCCAGCAGTTATAGCCATTCTTGGACTTGTAAAACTTGGTTGGTTTTCATTTTAATAATCCATAAAGTGCCTTTCTCTATACTAGTACATTGCTGGCCACAAAATATGAGGACATTTCTAACCAAGGAGAAAAAAAGCCTGAATATTCCTAGATAGGAACACATGCCTAAATGCTCTTTAGATACAGCAGGACAGGACAGGAACAACACATGCTTTAATATAAGCCAGTAGTATTTCCAAAATACGTGTTTGGATACTCTTCTGGAAGAAAATTATTTGGAGGTTCCAATGGTATTTGAGTGAGTGATATTTACTTAAATAAACATGTTTGCATTTATTTAACAATAAAGGTTTATTTCGTAGCTATTAATTGCTTGTATTATGTTCTAACATGGCTAGGCCAGTTTCTTCAATGATAACCTCATGGGTTTTATCCCTACAGGATGAAGATACAACCAAACAATAAATAGGACTATTTGGTCTTAGCTGTTATGGCTGCTTGGTAGTATTCTGCTCCTTGAGGAGTTCGTAGTTAAGGAACAGTCTTAATGAAATACTGTAATGCCTCCCATTATATGAGTTAAACTGTACAAATTAGAGCAAAATGGCAAATGCCTCATGTGGAGGAAAACATCTGCTAACAGGATTGCTCTGTGCTGCCATTTGGTGACAGTAGTAAGGGGATTGCCAAAGGCCCTATTCTGTCATCAATCCGCCAGTGTGATTCCAGTGGTACCGTAAGTGTCAGGGGAAGTTTATCCCAAAGTGCTAATGTGATGCAGGTGGTGAACCCTAGCAAAACTCTTCCCAAGTCAATAAAAGATGTTCCTTTCCCCCCTCACTCAGATTTTTACTATTTTTTTTTTGACAGACCAGAGGACTTGGCAAGACATTTTGGCTGTCTGCGGTCATGGAGTGGACTCATCATTTAATGCCGTTTGCAAGCTCACTGAGCTCACTCATAAACTAGAGACATTTCTCCAACCAATTCCTCTTGGAGGATTGCCCCAGTCTGCTAAGTGGGAAGAGTAAAAGAAATTGAAAATCTACATCTGAGACTGTATTTCTTTGATTAGTATTTTAGTGAATGCAGAGTAGGTGAATCAGAGCTGCTACTGCTGAAACACAAAACTCATGAAACAGCAGGTGGTTATCTAGCACTCAGCAGCAGCCTCAGGCAATTCACAGGCACTTGAAAGGCTGAGTCCCCTAACACTGTTGAGATATTTTGGTAGGCTTTTTACAGATATAGGATGTCAGACATTGGCAGGTTGTGTGGCTTGCTCCAACTCCTACAGTAGTGTTTCATTAAGCTGTTGGGAAAGAAGAGAGAAAAAAAAATGCAACTGTGACTATTAAACAACACTTTTTAGGATAATGCATTCTCTTCCTAAAAACAAAACAAAACAAAACAAATCTGCTTTATCAAACTTCAGCTACCAAGAAAATCTTACTTCATGTGAGAGGACATGGAGGCATTGCACAATAATTTAAGGATCTTCAGTTAAAAGAATCTAAGAGCATCCTCAGCTTTTCTGAGGATCTGAACCCATGAATCAAATAATTCATTGAAAAGAGCTGATCCCTTAAATTAATGAAATCAGCAGAAACAGACAAAGCAACATTATCCACAGTAATATAACAGGACCTCTTCAATTCCAAAGTTAAATGTGCTGAGAAAAATGCCTTTTTTTCATTAAGAAAAGTTGGAGTTTTTTAAACAAACAAACAAAAAGGTTTAAGAGATTAGATTAATCTCTTTTAATTCAAAATACATTCTCCACAAATGTGAAGACAGTGCATTTAGCATGCAGTGTGGAAAGAATTTTTCCTGACTGATTTCAAGGGATGTTTTATTCTGTTGTAATTCCAATAACTTTGCACATTATTTTCTCACATACTCATAGTAATATTCATATCTTTACACCTTCCTTTCACGTGCACAGGTGCAATGGGCAAGAATTTATACAGATTATTCCCTCTCTTCAAATTCTGCCTGCAAGTTGCTTCTGATTGGCTTATATTTGGAATACCAAAACTATCAGTCTAGTATTTATGGCTAGCAATGAATGCAAATTCATCTCATCACTAAGCATTCATGTAGTACCTGTCTCCCATCTAATATTTAAACAGAGGTTCAGTTTATCCTAACTTTGTTCTTTTTGCATTATCACTGGAACAGATCATTAAATAGTCCCCCCCAAAATAACTAAAGAGTAATTTTCAGTAGAAAGCTTCAGCTTCTCAGATATACAACATCTAAACACAAATACTCCCTCCTCAGTTTGCTTAGTTCTTCCAAAGTCATGTTTTACTCCTTGTGGTCATCTCCTGTTGCCAAGCCAGTGCTCTGGTCAGCCTAGTCCTGAGGGGTTCCCTCTCTGATCCTCATGCTACAGACCAGGGAGGGAAGGAAGAGGGATTCCAGGAATGTCATGTAGATGGATGGGGCTTGCTGCAGCAAGCAGAGCACTCCCTGTGGGAAAAATTTCTTTCCACTGAATGCTTTCTCTGTGTGAACCCTTTTCACTGGGAGATGATACTTAGTCATTTAATTATTAGGGTAGGTTATTTCTGTGATTTCAGTTAATTTGCAATTTTCCTATCCTCAAAGCTGAAGTAAGCTTCACTAAATATAGTTGTCCTTAGCTGACTGGGAAAAGCAACTGAGAGATGAGTCTCTGAGCAATCTGATTTATTGAAAGATGTCCCTGCCCATGGCAGGGAGGTTGGAACTAGATGAACTTTGAGGTCCCTTCCAATCCAAACTATTCTATGATCCTATGATTCAAGTCATGTTATAACTTCCATTTCAAGACAATGTTTTCCACTGGTTATCTTTCAAATTTGAGTTTACAGACAGTATGTCCTGTGAGAGATTTTGTACAGTATGTAAGACGTGCATTGGTGTCTGTTTGCACATGTGTTCACCTGGTTCCATCTTGATTTCTCCAGTCCAAGGCCATCACAGATGTTACCAGTATCTTTCCACTATGATAGAAGACATAACTCCCATGCTGCCTTTCTCCACAAGTCTCATCCCACTCATCCCAGAAGTGAGCCTCTCATGCCTTTGCAACTTGCTATGAAGAAAAGAACTGCAGGAAATGTAAGCATGGTAAATCTACAGAAATAGTTCCCTAAAGGGTGTACCACACACTCCCTAGAGATGGAAGATGTCCAGTTCTACTTTAAACGGTGGGAACCATCATTCCAAATTAAATGGGCCTAATCAACCCTGAGGTTATGACAAATTGTGTTATTTAATGCTCAGTGAACTCATCTTCTACCAATGGAAGATCTGCAGTAGATAGTTCACAATAACCTAATCTCTCACCTCTGTACTGTGTCTTAGCCTGAAGTTGAAGGTGGCACAGAGGAAAGTCACAATACTTGCGACAGAGGAGTCAAACTGTGGCATGCTGTGCTGTTCAGTCCTCAGAATTACATTTGAAAACTCCTTATAATATCTTTAAAACACAGTCTTCCAGGTTCACATGCAACAGAAAGCAAGTTCTCACATAGCATTTGCACTTTAGTTCTGCTTGGTTCTTATTTAGTTTCTGGAAAGCACTGCATTTGTTGCAACACTGGCCACATAATCTTTTGTCTCTCTGTGCCCAGGAAAAATGCAATTTTCACTGACTATATTTTAATTCCTGTTTATTTGCACAAAATGTTTTCCCTCATGTGATAAGCCATGCTAATTTGCTCCACAGGCCTAAACCTGAAAACATTTCAATGGAATTCGCCTGGGGACAGACGAGTGGAGGGCTAAGATCACTAACTTCATTTCTAAATATATCTCATAGTAGCCTAAAAGGCTGTAAAGAATTGCAGTATCTATAAGGAAAAACTCGACAGAAAAAAAAATCCTAAATACAGATGAATGGTGGAAATGTGTCAATAATGGCAATGTCATTTTTTCCCCAGCTATTCTTGGGGGTAATGCTCAAATTATTTTTCTAATTAACCCCCTTCAGAAAAAAAAAATCCTGCCAACTATTTATTGACCATATTTATAATGGGATATAAAAAAATTATATTGACATAGATTAGCCTGTAGGGTTTAATTAACACAGTTGAGAAAGTCTGGTGCCCAGAAGGCATAGATCCTTTCACATGGCGTGAGCTGGTAGAGCCAAAGCCAAGAGGAGTGCCCAAATGCCAATGATTAATTCTGCAATATGTCAGAGAAGGGCTGCTGGAGACCTCCTGGAGTTAATCTGTAGAGTCAGCTCATGTTCCTTGCCAGAATGTACCACATGGCCCACAGCCTTGTGGAGTAAAGCATCGTATTAAGATCAAAGTGAAAATAAACGGGTGGGGAATGTTTATGAATCTGTCTCTTGTCTTCTACAGAGGACAAGGGAAGGGCTTCAACATGCTCCCTTGGACATAATACATGCATGTGCATACAAGAATCATCCATCCTCACCCTTTCTACTGCTTTGTTATCCAGCCCCTGATTGTAGCCCAAGTAACCCACATAAGACGATGGCTTGATTGCCAGACAAGGGCATGTGAATTGATAACCCTGTGATGTAAAGAAGTGTGTGGCGGGTTGTAGTACTCCTTTCTAAGGAAATAAGAATCCTCATGGCCAGATCTTCATTTTGAGAGTTTTTCAGAAGTTCAGTGAAGTTTGAGAAGTGATTTTGGGTAGGAGAAAGAGTAGCTACTCCCTCCCTTCCAAAGATGCTTTCTCATACTTACATACTCTTTATTTTTCACTGTCTTTGCCCTTGTTTTAGGAGAGTACAAGGCAGGTGTAACAAGGTAACCTTTCCCCACAGGTGAGTTACAATAATAGAAATAATACTGACAGCCAGGTGAAATTGCTTAAACCTTTCCTTTGGAGTCCTCTGGTTCAGTCTTAAAAGTGTAATTCAGTGACAAGAGAGGTACATGACCCAGTTCCGAACAAGGCAGCTGAGGTACAAAAGGCTGCTTAACAGCCATGTTTGGGCCTGCAGCAGTAAAAGAAAGCAAAGCAGACAAACATGGGACAGCAACGTACAAGGGAAAAGGGAAGAAGGCCAGAGAAGCCTGGCGAGCAACCAGCGCCCCTCATAAACTGCCCGTAAAGTATCTCCATGAGCAAGTGAAATTGTCAAGGGTTTCATTTGTGCATTGTGTACATAGTGTGCTACTGTGTAGGAAGCTTTGGGGCTATAGAGACCCTTTCTGAAGGAGTAATTTACTGATCTGAGCAGAGGCTAAGTGACAACCTGGGTTGTAAACAAGGTTGCTTACAGCTTATGCAAGGTGGCAAGAAAAAGCTTTAAAAGAAACAAAGTGATGGTGGCAGAGGTGGATGCACAATGGCAGGCAGACTTAGTGGATATGCAAGTTTTCCAAACACAGTGGTGGTGTTAATGATGCTGGATATACTTTCCAAGCATGCCTCAGCTGTTGAACTAAAATGTAAAACAGGCTCTGAAATACCTGGGGATTTTAAAATAATGTTTAAGAAGACGCAAATGCCTCATAAATTACAAACTGGTCATAGAAAAGAATTGTTAAAACTGCCTTTAAGCAAACTGCAAAAGCTATAAACTGTTCACACAGCCAACTGGCCTGTGCTGCTGCATGATCACCCTAGTACATACAAGATCCACCACATGTGATACTACGTAAGAAATGTCCCCTATCTGTCGCAACTGTCAACAGAAGATAGTCTTATGTGAACATTTCTGCTTCTTTAGGAAGAGTTTACACTATTTTCAGGTGTTTTATCTATGTAGAGTTTGGTCAATTTTGCAGCAGGAACAACCTGAAGGAGTTTCTGGAACAGGCAGATATTAGTTAACTTGCTAAAACACAAATTGTGCCTATGGATTAATTTAGAAAAGCAGGACATGTGATAGGGAATCTTCATGGCTATTTAAAATTCCCACTTGGAGAACTCTTCTATCAATTAGTGAAACACTTGGTTGTGCCAGTTGGTTCAGCCGGGAGTTCAGTTTCTGGTGGATACATTGTCCACAGTAACTCCATCATCTCATCAACGCAGAGACTAGCCAAGATACTCCTGGGCCACCAAGGGAGTGAAGGATTTCCGTGTACCCAGTGTGTACCCAGGTACACTTCAATATGTAACTCTAGGATGAAGTCAACTTTCATCCATGTGTCTGCTTTCTAAGCTCTTACCATGATAGTGGAACACAGTTTTCCCTATTGACAATAAGACAGAGTGCGGTTCCCCATGGTGGAGAGGCAGCATCGTTCTTGGATGTGGCAGTCCCCATGGGGCTCCTCTTGCAGGGGCTGGTCCCATCCCTGGGACTGCCACAAGCCCTGTCTCTCCTGGCTGAGCTGAGACAGCACTGGCTCTTCATTTCTTGGTAGCCATGAACAGCTTGAACTTCAATCTAGTCCTACTGTCTGCTGCTCTCAGAACCCATGAGGTGAAGGATGAGGTTGCCCAGCTCGTGGTGCTGGACATGGTCATCTCTGTATGCTGGAGGCTATAAGGAGAGGTGAGACAATCAGCAGCACAGGTAGGAGAGGCCTGCATAGTGCCCCCAACCATCCCAGAGTCAAAATGCTGCCAAGTCCCTTGGTGCACCTTCTGGCCATATCCAGACCCTGGCTCTAGCCTGCAGGACCTTACACACCCTGTAATGGCAGAGAGGCACCCAAGGACAAGGAAGTGACTGGGTACATTGGTGAGTTACCCATCTTCTTTTATCTGCTCCCTGCATCATGCATAATGGCATCATCTGGTGTTGCATGACTGTGCCTCTGACGGGGGTCTCTGAGGGCACCACCTCACGCCCATGCTGCTCCTCTGCAGGTAAAGGAAAGGAAGATCAGAAACCATAACATGGATCCCTGATGTCTGTGCCATTCTGCTTCCCCAGGTTCTAAACACCCATGGCCTGGGAAGATGGGTGATGAAACCAGGAGAGATCAGTCAAAACTGTAATCAGTTCTTAGCATCTCCATGAAGACAATTCACTATACAGCACATCATATAATTCTCTCTGCTTTATCTCTATATATCTTATTTTGCTATTTGCAACTATCACAGCAATAAACAGGTATGAGGCATCTAAGAGCAGCTGAAAATCCAAATAGTTATTTGTGTTTCCAGGCACGTATGAATCCTTTAAACTATGTTTTTAGATTTAGGTTTCTGAAGAAGTCAAGCCTGTTTGAACCTGGAATTGTTATAGTTTATGCAGTAGTGAAGCTCTGCATAGCACAAAAAGTGAAGGACATTTTGCTATAGTGTATTTTTTTCGCTTGAGCTAGGCTAGAAGAGTCTAGTGCTGCTGCTTCAGCAGGATGTCCCCCAAGAGTGGACAGCCACAAGCAGGTATCAATAATCCGACAGTGCTTAACGAGGTAACATTTCTCACTCGGAGACAGGATTTTGACAGGTTATTTGAAGTATTGAAGTATCTGGGGCCAGGCAGACAACAAAGAGCATTCCTAAGTTAAGGTGAGCTTTAAAAATTGAAGTACTTCAGTATAGTGGCAAGATTTTATTCTTTAGATATTTTTCTTTACAGCTGTTAGCCTGTTTATTCTTCTAATTACCCTGGCAAATAGTCTGGTTTTTATGTTTCTTTTTCTGTTAAAATTCTTCTCACATTAGTTTTGAAAAAAAGGTTATCCTGCACGTTCGCAGGGAAAGGCGTTGCCCACGTGATTAACTGTGGAATTGGCAATATGAAAGGAAACAGATGAAGTAATATTTCTCTGTGCGAATTTTCCTGGATGAGGCAAAATTTACTGGACTAAGAAATTATTAGAAAATAAATGCAGCAAAGATACTGGCAATATTTTCAGGTTGTCAATATATGTCTTGTCAACAGTGATGAGACTCATCGGATATACAGTGACCTTCACAGGTCTCTTTCCACTACTTGTTGTCCTAAAAAAACTGTTGAAGAAACTTCATTTAAGGTTGAAACCAATACAATTAGAAATAGCAGTTTCACTCTTAGCTGAAGTCATTCAACTAATCAACACAATTCATGGCACTTTTAAAATCAGTTTCTCTTAGAATATGGAGGATATTCTAATCAATAACCATTTTCTGGTCCAATGTCTGGAATTAAAAAAGGTAGAGGAAGTAAATAGATACTGATGTGTCTGTTGAGGACCGGTGGTTTGGAATTCCCATAAAACACGTATGTGGATGTCAGTGTGGTCACACTGAGTACATAAATGCAACTGGTGTTTTCAAAGCTTTGTACTTGTGCGTCATCTCACACAAGATCAGACTCTCAAAATAATTTGGAACAAACTCTCTTGAGTGCCACAGCATGTCACAGGACAACTAGGTGATTAGGCCCAGTCAGCATGGGTTCATTAAGGGCAGGTCCTGCTTAATGAACCTCATTGACTTCTATGACAAGGTGACCTGTTTGGTGGATGAGGGAAAGGCTGTGGATGTTGTTTACCTGAACTTCAGGTAAACAGCCTTTGATACTGTTCCCCACAGCATCCTCATGAAAAAAAGTGGCTGCCCTAGGCCTGGATGGGTACATGTTCTTATGGTTCAAACACTGGCTGGATGGCTGGGCCCAGAGAGTGTTGGAGAATGGAGTTAAATCTAGCTGGCGGCCGGTCACAAGTGGTGTTCCCCAGGGCTCAGTTCTGGGGCCACTCCTGGTTAATATCCTTATCAATGATCTGGATGAGGAGATTGAGAGCACCCTCAGTAAGTTTGCACACAACACCAAGTTAGGTGGGAGTCAGGACAGGCTGGGTCAATGGGCTGAGGCCAATCAGATGGGCTTCACCAAGGCCAAGTGCTGGGTCCAGCACTTGAGCCATAACAACACCATGCAACGTTAAAGGCTTAGGGAGGAGTGGCTGGAAAACTGCTCAGCAGAAAGGGACCTGGTGGTGTTGATCAACAGATGTCTGAACATGAGCCAGCAGTGTGTCCAGGTGCCCAAGAAAGCCAATGCATCCTGGCCTGTGTTGGGAATAGTGTGTCCAGCAGGACTAGAGAAGTGATTGTTCCACTGTACTCAGCACTGGTGAGGCCACACCTTGAGTACTGTGCTCAGTTTTTTGTGCCACAGTATGAGAAAGGCATTGAGGTGCTGGAGCAGGTGCAGAGAAGAGCAACAAAGCTGGTGAAGAGTCTTGAAAATAAGTCTTATGAGGAGCAACTGAGGGAGCTGAGGTTCTTTAATCTGAAGAGAGATCTTATCACTCTCTACAACTACCTGAAAGGAGGTTGTAGAGAGGTGAGTGTTGGTCTCTTCTCACAAATCACAACTGATAGGGCAAGGGGAAATAGCCTCAAGTTGTGCCAGGGGAAGTTTAGGTTGGACAGCAGGAAAAACTTCTATACCTAAAGGGTTATCAAAGACTGGAACAGGCTGCTCAGGGAAGTGCTTGAATCACCATCCCTGGGTGTATTTAAAAGCCCTCTAGATATGATATTTAAGGATACGGTATGGTAGTGGTACTGGTAGAGTTACATAATGGTTGGACTAGATGATCTTAAAAGTTTCTTCCAACCATAGTGATTCTGTGATTCTGTGAACTTAGCTTCCATTTAGGCCAAAAATACAAGGTCAGATATTTTTGGGGGCATTTCATTGGCTGTTTTTTTTAAATCTTATTTTCATTACTTTTCTGGAGCTTGAAGCTTTCAACGATGTGTTTCTGATTATGGGTCTACTTCTGGTCTGCCAAAAACATTTGGAAAAGCCCCAGCTAGCTCTCTACGTGAGAATACCCAGGTGTGATCTGGGAAAGAGCTCACTTCTAGAACAGCTTCCAAAACACAGTATGGGTGAGACTACACCAGTTTTTGCCTGGTCCTCCAGTGCAGTTGCAGAAAGACAAAACACCTCCCAAGTCCTCATGCCATTTGTAAGGTCTGGCGACAGGAACCTGCAGTTTCATCCTATGAAGACAACACACCACTAGGCTCAGAATCAATTCTTACAATACTACAGACACCCCAAAATGTGAATACACAAAAGAGTAACATCATTGCAGGGCTATAGGGGCACAAAACAGCATCCAGGGATGACCCATGCCCAAGTGCAAGGCAGTGTGGATGCAGATGGGAAACTTGCCTTCAGCTGTGTGGACTTGGCCTAGGGATCAAGTATCACACTCATCAAGGATCATGTAATGTGACCTCACCATACAGTCTGGATAGTAATGAGGCATAGGTCTCAGGACTTCAGCCCTCTTCACAGCCTGAGGACAGATTTGAGGTGTACTCTCTAGTTAGTACCAAAACTTGGAGAAAACCTGCAGAAGCAAGATTTACAACAACTGAATGATAAATCATGATAAAACTGCTAAATTAAGGTTGGGTCTTCAATTTTGGAGTTTTGTATAGTTTAACTACTTTTATTTTCAATCTTACTCCTCATTTAGACAGTGAAGCTCTCTAGAGCAAAGATAATTGGTTTTGTTAGGTTTGAAGAACAACAACCTTACCAGGCTGTAAGCCCAGCAGTAGTGCTACGTATTACAAATAAAGCAATTATAGTAGCGTCCTTGATTTTCACTCATTTTATGTACCATTCATGAATAGTGTTTTCAGTAGAAAGCTAGGTGTCAATCACCTCTTATCTGGCTTTCGGTGGATTTAAAGGGTCAGATTCTCTGCCAGTTCTGTATTTATTTACTGAAGTAACCTGTACTAATTTATACCAGCTCCTGCTTTGGTCCATTTGTAAAAGAACAGTCGTTTGTTAGACACATCCATAGTTGATGTTACAGGTCTTTTATGAGCTAGCCCTGCTGGTGCTATCGCTTCCTTGCGACTTCTTATTTTTAGATCAATACAATAAGTACCGTTAAGTAGTCTTTCATTTTAGGCTTTTATACCCTATTATATGACTTTTAAATTGTCATCCAGATGATATAACAGATAACATGATGGACACATCCGGCACCAATTAAGACTTAAGAGCTAATAATGGTCTAAAAATATAGATGATTGAAATTACCTGAGAACAATTTTATCAGAGCATCTTTAGACACATGTAGGTCTTTTATTCTAACAGTAAATGGTCTTATCCTACGTCTTTCTTGCACTCCGCAAGTGCAGCTGGAGGTCTGAAGGATATTCCAGCTTTGAAAGTGGCAGAGGCCAGCAGAGGGATTCTTGTTCTCAAACTAAAAGTAACACAAACATTCCTTCTCAGTCGTGCTTGTTGCACATTGATTGGAGTTTCACCTTATATCAGTCCTGAAAGAAAAAAATCTAGAACTTGGAGTTGGTAGAAAGGAGACCAAGAGATACACTCTGAGACTTGCAGCTTTTAAATCTAACAGATTAATAAAGTTTTATTCCTAGCAGAAAATTCAGACAATGGGGATAGGCAAATATCTATGAAGGAAGTGAAGTTTAACAGTGTTAGAAAAACTTTGTGCCAGTAGTAAACAACTTCATTTAAACAACTTCTGACTTGCAATGGCATGAGTGAGATCTAGATATTCTCGGAAATAAATTATTTATATTTGATGTTTGGTTTCCAAATATATGTTTATTGAATTCCTCAGCATTTTGATTTTTTTTTCTCCATATAATCTTTTCCAATTTTTTTAACTCATGAGACAGTGGGGAAAGAGAAGATTTTTGGTTTGTGGGTCAAAAGATTCAGTGGAATAAATCTGCCTGGGAAGTTTTCATCATGTTTTCTGGGGGTTTTTTTCTTTCTCTTTTCTGTAACTTTATCTTCTCTGTACTATGAAGAGTTTCATTTCTCTCTTGTCAAACTGCTTTGTTTATTTTTAATTTTAAAAAGTGTAAAAAAATAAAACTGAAAACTGTCAGGATTGTTTGTTCTATTATATCTAATGCCATAAGAGGAGAAGAGAAGAGGAGAAAGAAAATAGTACTCAAATTATGAAAACTTCTAACATATTTTGTTTCTAAAGTTGAAAGAACAAGAGTTTATTTGTTTCATATTAATATTCGATAGAAGTGTGAATGAGAAGAGATAAACCATCTTCAGTTGAAGGAATCCAACTGAGAAATTATTTTCCATAAGAAATTAGTCTAAAAGAGAGATCCTTTGAAGTATTTTTTTTTCTCTCTGACCAGAATAATTTCTATAGTTTCTCTTGCTCCTGTTAGTCTGCACAGGACTTTGCATGAGTAGAAGATAGTCTCTATTTTGTTTAATTGGAGCTTCATTATTTAATCTACCTGGAAATAATTTTACATGTTGGGCATAAAACCCCTATAATAGTTGAATAAAAGAAATTTAGTCTCCAAAACTTCTCATAATTTCTAAAACATCTAGTAACTTAGGTGTTTCTCATACCTCTGTCACTATAAAGCAACTTCGCAAACTTTTCACCTCTATAAATTGGAATTGGTAGATAATGAATACCTCCCACATAGCAATAAGTGATAAAATAAGTGTTTAGGCTACTTAAGATGTTCCTAAAGAGAGAAGTAATTCTTTACAGAAGAAAAAAATTCTACAGCAGGAAATTTCTATGTATGTGTATATGTGCATGAAGCAGACTCTAGCCTGACAAGAAAATTATATGCTTGGCAAAGAAAGGCTTAAAAATATAGGGCTTGCCTTGCTAGGTGGATCTGAATGCTGATTGTCATGTGTAACATTTTGAAAGATTTGAAATACGTAATTTTGTAAGACAGCAGGGCCTAGATCCTGCCCATCTCTGAGAATACAGCCTACCAAAGTCCTGGGATAAGAACTAGCAGTTGCCTTCATTCAAAATAACCCTCAAGTTTTTGTGTTGTATTGCAACAGTCATTCCCTGAGATACTGGGCATACAGAGTTTGGATTTTGCAGTGAATTAGGCAGTGGTTTTTCTGTTGCTATCTTTACCACTCATTTGCAGGTTACACTGAGCAGCTGAGTAGGTAGAAAGTGTATTAGCATTTTATTCCAGAGCTCCAGGCTCAGAGCCCTCATCTGACTGATAGGTTAGGATTGCATCTTTTCATACATTCTTTAGTACTTCTAACTCCTCAAGAGCAGTTCTTTCAAGCTCTTTTTAGTTAAATGACTGAACAGTAGATTAAGAATTTTTATGCTAGTTTCTACAGATGTTGGGTGGTGTGTGGAGCAGTACGCATCAGAATATATTGTGGTTTGTGGGTATAGTTGCAATGAGTTGTAACAGCAGTTCTGCTTATTCACCAACAAGCACCTGGAGAGTATTTCTGGATGTGGCACAAGAAAATGAAAGAAGATGCTGAAAAGGTGTGCCAAAGCACCGTTGTTCCCCACTGGCATTCAGCTTTACACTTCTCCGTGGGCTAGGCTGTGTCATTCCCTGGGGAATACCTGGGATGGTCCTGCCAAACCAGAGGCAGAGCAGAAAGCGAAATCCAGGTGGCCTCGTTCCCATCACAGGTCTCAAAATAAGCTGTTCCCTAGTATCTGGAACTCATTTCCCAGGTTAAATGTCCCAGTTGTGGGTGGCACTTGGCATTATTTGCTTCAGAAAACAAGATGGAAAAATTTATATCCAAAAGATGACTCATCATTAGGAAGGGATCTCTGTGAGCAGAATTCATCCTATCTCCAGTGGTGGAACCCACATCTGTCTCATGCAGATTCATGAAAAACCACTCTTGAGAGTCCTTAGCTTTGCCTGGTCTCAGGCAAACAGCTTGGCAAGTTTAGCTCTCCCAGTGTCGTTCAGCTTTAGCATTAGGTGAAGCAGGCAACAAGGAAGGAAAAGGTGGTGGTAATGACACTGCAGAAATCACACTGAGTTCTGATCTAAAACCCTGAGCACAGCTCCATGCACCCCAGGCCAAGGAGAATATATTCAGCTCAAACAGATGTTTTGAAGGATGACTGTTTCAGTCAGAGGGAGAGAAAACCTGTTTTGGGAGGAATGCTCAGAGCTGATCTTGCTTAGACTAATGAAGCAAGAGCTGAGACATAGCTTGCTTCGAAGATAAACAGTGAGCAGAAGAAATACTGAAGGTAAAAAAAGAACATGTAGCTATAATTGGTTATGAATGTTTTTGTCTTCAGATTGGAAGAGTGTTTTTAAACTCTAAGGTTGGGAAAAGCTTCAAAGAGGATTAATAGGGGAAGGAAAACTAGTTTTAAATTTTGCCAGTAACAAAAAAAGACACTGTATTATGAGAACCTGGATCCACTGATCTTTCATGATTTTTGAACTTCTCTAATTCTCTGCTGAAGTAAAAAAACACACACTCCCGAAAAAAAACCCCAGACCAACCCTCTCCAAATATCTTGATATATTTTCATAAATATCAAAAACATTAACAACCCCATGGGGTTCAAAAGACCTCAGCATTTAATGTGGAAAAAAAGAGCTAGGTTTGTGTTTGTTAGTTAATACTAGATTTCTTTATCTAGTAGAAAAGTAGCAACGAATTTGAATGCCTTTTCAGATCACTTTCCAATTCATGCCACATTTTCAAACCTTTATAAGATTAATTGAAATCTGTTCATGCCACTGACTATTACCCTACAAAAATTATTGAAGATCAAATAGATGCCTAAATGAAGATATGGAAGGGTCTGATTAAATTTAAGATTACAATGTTATGTAAGGAGAAGTGGTTATGTTTAAAGCAGACTATACTAAATGGCAAAGAAGAATTTTATTATATCATTCTTTTGATTTGAATAGTAATCAAATGAGACCTATGAAAACAGTAAATGCCTTAATGTATAATTAAGCATACAACAATAGATTGATATTCACCAAGAAGCAATAAGTATGCAGGTGAGAGCAACACTTTAATACAGCCAGCAGCATTAAATAATTATTTTTACATAATAAACTAATCTGGAAAATAGAGCAAAGGAGAAAAAAAAAAATGCCCTTTCCATTGTTACCCTTTAGAACATGTTATCAACCTTCTTTTAGATCTGGTCTTGTCTTACTGTCAAGTGTTCCAAGTTTGTCAGAAAGCTCAGTTACTGTACAGCCAACCCAGCTGCCTGATGAACACCGTACTTTGCAATTTAGTGCTAAAACTGATTGTTGCCTCACAAAAAGTTTCACAGAAATTGTTACCAAGAAAGTTCAGACTTTAGAAAGTAAATCTAAATCAAAGCTGCTTGCAAAGGAGGGCTATAAATGTGTAATAAATGTCCCAATAAATGGTTATTTCAGCCAATATACATTGGATTTTTGTAACTCCAGTAGGTGAGACCACAGATACTTGAAGAGTGCAGAAGTTACTATACCACAAATACATGCTTCAGTAAATTTGAAAAAAAGAAAGTAGGAAAACCTCTTTGGAAGCAGTTTTAAAAGTTTTAAAAGCTTCAGAGAAAGAAAGTGAGCATCATGTTAACTCTTCCTGTCACCCCTGCAATATGTAAAACACAAGATTTGCAGTCCAAAGACCTGCAATAAATGGAGGTAAGACTGGACAGGGGATTATATACCCATCTCTTTACCTCTTTATCTCAAGTAAGGAATTCTTTTTTTATTATGGTTTTCTTTTTCTAGGATTTATGTGGTCTTGAGGTGATAGAGGATGGTAGAGTGGCATATTGTACCTAGCTTCACAAAGAGGAAACATTTTTTAAAATTGACTTATCAGGGAAAGACTTTTCTGCCCTGCTTTCCAGGCACCAGGTTGAACATACTTGCTGTGATTCCACCAGAATCCATGAAAGAGAGGAATCCAATGCAGCTGACGTTTTGGCTCTTTTCTTCAGTTTAATGAGTGCATGTCTTTACAATGAGGAATAAGTCAGTCTTTTTATAAACTACTATTTTTCCTGGCAGAAAAACAAAGATAATTAACTAGCAATGGCAAACATTTTCAAGAAGATGATAGTAATGTGTAAGTCTCATTTTCATACTGGTGTCTGATTTGACTTGAAATATGTTTCTGTTAATATGACCTTGGAATAAAGACAAGAATGAGAAGAGCAGCCTTCATTCCAGACCTTCCAATATACCAGAAGAGTTCAACTAACACTGTAGTAAATGATGCAGCTGCCAGCTGTAGGTCCTGAGCTGGAGACAGAGCTGAGAAAAGGTCAAGTTCCTCTAGTTTACACCAAATAATGCTTTGCTCCAAAAACTGATCAGGCTCTTAGGAAACACCTGCAAATACAGACCTAATTAAAACACTGACTTGCCTACAGAGCAGCTGATTATCTTGCAGAAAATATTCTTTCTGTAACTATATGTCCTGTCTGTGCTTCTCCATTTATTCTCTGAAATTCTTCTCTTTTAGTTTCTTTTGTGGACATTTGCCTGAAAACAATGGTAAAGCTGGCACTGAAAACTGTCTCAGTCTCAGAAATTATAAACTTCTGACTGCTTGCTTTTTAGCACAGCACACAGAAATTCACTACTCTCTGTACTGAAAACAGACAAAACAAATCTGAAAGCTGGAATATTTCCTCAAGCCTCTTAATTTTTTTAAGAACATAGACTTGAGATAAAGTAAATCTGGTCTTATACATGTTTTCTGTGGTGGAGCTTTCACCTCTTGCAAAAGATAACGTAATTGTGCCTCTCACTTTGGGAAACAGGCAGGAGGACTCCAGTGCTTGTCAGAGTCAGTTTCATAGAATCGTAGAATCAGACCAGCTTGGGTTGGAAGGGATCTTAAAGACCATCTAGGTCCTACTCATCGCCATTACATTCAGTCTAAAATATACTGAATACTCTTATTAGAAGCCAGCTTCTTGCTGTCTTCCCTTCCATTCACTCATCAATAATACACAGAAAACTGCTCATAGCCCTGCCCACACCCCGTTGTTGTGGGCTCTGCTGCCATCAAGTGGAAACTGGCACAAACGCTAAGGATCCCCATCGCACATACCCGGGGATGCTGGCTGATGTGTTAACACCTCAGGTGTTGCCCAGAGGCCCTGGAGATGGACAACCTGCAACAGAGTAGCCTGCAGCCACTCAGTCTCTGACGACAAAGCCGACGCCTCCAAAATGCTGCGCTGATGACTATGCCTTAGGGCAACCTGTGAGTAGTCATGCAAAATCCATTCTTTGTGAGAAATGACCATCATTGAATTGTTCGAGTCAGCGGGGTCATTTCTTAAAACATGTACATATATCTAATATTCACCTACAAATTGAGATGTCCCTCCAGAGTGTCAGGCAACGGTGGGGCGAGGGCAGGTGAGAAGGGGGACAAGGGTGATGGTGAGGGCACGGGCAGCGCCCTTCCCGACATGGTGATGTCCCGCAGCACCTGGCTAGAAGAGCAAGGACAGGGATGGGGACTGAGGTCAGCCACAGCCCAGGGATGGCCAGACCAGCCTGTGGCAATGAGCAGGTCTCAGCTGGGCAGGACTTAAGTTAATATTTCCCACCAAACTGAGCAAAAAACATAAATATAGATTGGTCCTGGTGATGCCTTCCCACCAGCACTGTTGGAGCTGAGCTGCTTTGCAGCAAAATGTGCGCGAGCACTTGAACAAGCAATATTATGTGTTCCCTTATCCTTCCTCTCCATCTGGGCAGATGTTTCTCATACATCACATTTTTGGCACAGAAAGAAACGTCCCTGTTTGTACCATTCACAGCACATGGACGCTTACATGGCTGGCTTCTGTGTGCTACAATATTTAGACTTACATTCACTCCACAGATATGAATTAGAAAATATGCTAAAAAACAAAATAGTGACATAATTTCTGCCTTGTAGACTTTTGGTGCTAGTATACATTGTATATAACCACTACTAAGGATGAGGCATGTTTTTGAAGCCTAGAAAAGGTGTAGAAATCCTTTCTAGACATCATATGATGAGTTCAAGGAGAGCAGCAAATAGCAAGCATTTAATTGCTTCTCACACGGGAGAAACCTCATTTTCGTTTTGACATCAGGCACAAGGATGGCCAGCACTTCAGCACAAATCACACCACACTGACAGTGATCATCCAAGCACCCTAAAATGTAAAATCACTGTTCAGCTGTTACCTCTCACAACGATAATTCTAGGGGACAGCCCATCTCTCTGACAGCAGGTTTTTCCTTGGAGGCAAAGGCAGCTTCTAGGTTGTGTTTTTT
Source organism: Baryphthengus martii (assembly GCA_013396935.1). Taxonomy (NCBI): domain Eukaryota; kingdom Metazoa; phylum Chordata; class Aves; order Coraciiformes; family Momotidae; genus Baryphthengus; species Baryphthengus martii. Next base: position 33,038 of record VWZK01012363.1, read on the forward strand.
TTTCCCTAAGACAATTTATGGAAACGACATCTGCAGACCAAACTATAATTCCAATAGTTTAGGATTAATGTTTCCCACTGAGAGGGCGTTTTTGTTTTCAGTTTAGCATAGACAATTCATATTGCAAAGCTCAACTTTTTCAGGAATGAGACTACATATCAACTTTTCTGGTTCGTATTTCCCCAGGATTCAACCATCAAGGATTCAGTCCAACATACAGATACATTTCAGCAAAATATTCATCCATATTTGGCAATAGTGCTGTGATTGTTTTACACATTTAATGCTGGATTTGTAGCAAATTAGAGAGCTGAACTCTTATAACTCAGTAAAGTGTGTATAAGCCACAAAATAGTTACAATGTTCTGCTGTTTATCCCAGGCTACTATATCAAGTAAGTCTTTCACAAACTAGTCAGATTTCATCCTAAAAATACTCTTTGCTATTCCCTTTACTCTCCATAAATTTGCTTCTCAGATAGTTAAAATCTGTGTAATTTTCTAACTAAATTCTTTCCTATGAGGTGGTTTGGGATATTTTGCCAAACTTGTCTTTCAGTTTAAATCATCTTCACTCAGTGAATATTTTCTCATTTCCCTGGCATGTCTGTCCTCATTTATATATTTGGAGCAGCTCCATTTCTTGCTAATTTTTGGTTTGGAAGGTTAAGCAAACCAAAGTCTTGCCAAATCTTTCTGCATTAGTAGTGTCAAATCTGCATACACTTGCCTTCTATTGCACAAATCTGTACGAACAAGTAAAAGAATGGCAACATAAAATAAGGACCAAAGATATTGGGGAAAAGAAGAAGCCACTCTGAGCCCTGTACATAGGGATGGAAACATGACAAGTGTCTCTGTTCCACAAACATACTGAAAAATCACAGCAGTAATTTGGTCTGAATCAAAATATAACGTTTCTATACAAATGTTTCTACAAAGTAAATGGGGATGAGCAGTTTTACTTGAAGTGGAAATCTCTTATTCAATTCTAAATAAAGCATCCCATTTGGTTGGCTTTTGATTATTTGGTCTTTTTGTAGGCTTTGCTCTCCACTTCCTTATTTAGGAAAGAAATAATTTTTAGATGCTGTTTAAGAATTCAGAACTTTGTAGATCTCAGACAATGAATGTCAAAACAAACATTTCAGCTATACAGAATACTTCATTCTGAAAATGTCAAAATTACATGTTTTGACTTTTTCACAACTTAGCCTCCTCTTTTGCAGTCTTAACTGCTTATCAGATTTGACATGACCTTACACTTTGTTTAACTGAAATGTCCAGTTTTGGCAAAGTTACTTATCCTCAGAAAAGAAAATGGTCCATATCTACTTAGTGAATCTGCCTCATGTTACTCTTCATCCTGGGAAAAGAGTTGATGAATTAGTAAAATGACGAGTGAAATGGAGATGGTGAACAAGATTCTGTTGTTATCTGGTTCTCCCAATACAAAAGCTAAGAAATACTAAACGTAGGTGGCCAATGGCAGGTTAAAAAAAAAAAAAAAATTAGTTTCACAACAGAATTCCTTTGTACAGAATATTATGGATGCAAAAAAAGTTTACACGGGCTAGAGGAATAAATTTACGGAAAAGCAACCTTAGAGGATGACTGAAAACAAAGATGTCACCTCTGACTCAGCAAGTCCCCAAGCTGCAAACTGTTGACGGCTCAAAGAATACTTTGGTGAACTGCTGTTGTGTGCTTTCTCTGCTGTCTCTGGATGTACTTCTGGAAATTTTCTGAGGTAGGATACTGAGCTAGACAGACCTTTGATCTGACCTACCCGTCTGTTCTGAAGCGTGTTAGTGCAAGTAACACAAAGAAACAGAATTAATGAAAGAGCCAAGCTGTGCTGCTCTGCCTGTTGAGCGCAGCTGTGTTTCAATGGTACAAACCTATTAAAAATGTCACATTTGATGTCTGCAATGCACTTCTGAGTTCCTACCGAAAAGTGAGCTGCTGCCCTTCTGGGAGGCTTTAACAACCCAGATATTATCTGTTTTATTTCCCTATCGGTAAGCTTATGATAGCTTGTCCTATCAAACTGTTTACTGTACCATACTAGTTTACTTTATTTCTTCTTGTCTTATGTAGGGATTCAGATCTGTTCAAACCAGCAGTGTCAATAAAAAAGCAGAAGGCAACCTGCTAAGATCTTAAAGCAAAAGAAGCAGAGGGGAAAAAACAACATCATTTCATTTAGATGTTAACTCAATAGCTTTAAGCCCATCAAACACCAATATTTTATATTTCCCTTTACTCTGCATAAACATTTAGCACAGCATGGGGCTACAGCTGCTCCTCAAGGGGAGCTGCTCCTCATGGGGGTGATGCTGCTGCATCCCTTGCAGAATGGGCTGGCAGCATTATTCTGCTTTCTCTTCTAAAATGAGAAGAGAGAAAATTAAACTGATTACACTTTTTTTTTTGAAACCTCAGTCCTTTAGTTGGGTTCTTAAGCATCATGGTGACAGCTGCTGTTCTCACTTGAATACGTAGCCTTGAAAAAGTACTTGAAAATCTGCTCTGTGATACATAAGCATCATGTGGAAATCACTGTCAGTGGAGTCAGAGAGCCAGTGCGCGGAGTACTGCAAGAAGATTCAGCCTAAGGAGGGAAAATCTGGTTTTGTAACACCTGTTACAGCTTCTTCATTAATTATTACTCAAAAGAGTAATTATTTTACTGCTTTCAGAAGCATGTTAAGTATCTACCCAAAGAAAAAGATGATAATGCTGCAATAAGTATAAAAGTGAAAGAGGTTCTCAAGCCTTGGTTCATGGATCACTGGCTAGAAGTTTGTAGAGGTAAAAAAACACAGTGGGTATCTTCTGATTCCCAGCTCCATTAAAAACTGAAAATACTCAGTATTGTCAAAATATTATTTTCTCAGTCAACAGCTGCTTATTTTGTTACTGGAATGGTACAATACTGTAACTGGGTGTTTATTGTCCATGATGTTAAAGAGGGGTGACAGAATTCACAAAAGATTACATGAATCACACACCAAAATGCAGGGTAAGGTTGCAAAAGAAACATTGTGCAATGACTCATTGCTTAAGGACTATGTTAAATATTCATCAGTGTCATATCGAGAGCTACTGAGCTCACTTAAATTTGTGGCCCCAATTACATCTCCAAGACACTTGGTAATGTGCCCAATGAGACACAAAACATACTGATGAAGTGCTTGGGCATCATTCTTCAACTCAGTGCACGCTACTGCGTGAAAGGAGGGAAAAGGAGGAAGAAAGAGGGGAGAAGAACAGTGGACAACGCCACACAGTCATAAGCATTTTATGCCACAGAAAAAGATACTACTGTTAGAGGAATGGTGAGAGGCAGGTAGGTATGGGGAAAGAAGAGAGGTGGCCACTGTTCATAGAGAAGGCGCCAGGGAAGGGAGGAGCCAAAAGAAAGGATGGTCTCAAGATGCAGGAAGCCCACCACTGCCCTGCACTGCAGTACTCCACCCTTATCTCTACCCTAGTGCTCCCATGCAGTGCCAGTCACTTTCACCGGACAGTCTCAGTAATGCTGGAATTCGTTTTCATCCGAAAGAAGAGGTCTAAAATAAGTCAGGTGTTGGCGTAGCAATTGGGAAGCTGATCCTGGTAGTTTACTCTGAAGTGGAGGGTCATACTGACGCAGCAGTGGCATTTAAGTAGGTGTTCAGAAAGTCCCACCTGAGTCCCTTGTTCCTCCAGCTGAAGGTCACTTTTTTCATATTTCTCAAACCTCTTTCTGTAAAATGAGAATCGCTTCCCTCCATCCTAAAAAATTTTGTGACAATAAATACATGCCTGGATATTCTGAGATTACTGGATGAAATGAAGCAGTATAAAAAGCTACATGAAGAATCTCAAAAGAAAATTAATAATTTTTGTTTTCAGAGCAGATTTTTAAAGTTTTACAGCAGTAAGGAATGGAGGTCATTCACTAAATGGCAAAAAAGCTGGTGATGAAAGAGGTCCTGCAGAGAAAGAAAATGTATTTGATAATGTATATGATAATTAAAAACTATGTAATAGTGCAGCTGGACCAAAAGTCTGACATAGGATTGTGCAGAGTTTCATTTTTTAGTGCTAGTCTTGCAATTTTAATAACATTCATTTACTTCTGACTGGGTAACGTACATCAGAGAGAACTCAGACCACTAAATGATAGCGCATTCACTCCTTAATTGATCTAAAATATGCAGTAGGCCTTTGCATACGGTAAGATGCGCTTTTTTGGAAATATGTTTTTTTTAAGGTACCTTATCAAATACTTTGGAGATTTGAATCTCAGTAAGCATATCAGGCACTGAAATTACTGGTTGCTTCATTGCAGCTTTGTGAATCAGGTAGCTCACAAGTACAACAGCAGGGCTGATGAATCCATCCAATTTTTCTCATATGTGTACATACGTATACAGACACATACAAACGCGCACGCACTTGTACACACACGCACACATCTCTACCTCTCTCGTTATAACTTTCCCTTTGCCTGAATCTTTCTCATTGAGGGTATTTTAGAGATCCAAAAGAACCTCAGTTAGGTTCTCCTGCACCATGTTTCTCTTAAAATGCTTTCCTTTGCCATTTCCCCCCAGTTTAGTGGCCTATGGAAATTTGACAAGATGGCATACTCTGTCACTTCCTCCAGATGGTTAGTAAAGGTGCTAAACAGGACATGTCTCAGGACAGACCCATGCAACATGTGACCCATTAAATGTGACCTTTAAAACCCAATCATGCAACGAGTTTTTATCCATTTAGTTTTCCCCTCATGGAGATCATAGTGCCCTAACTTGAATCATGCTTGTTTTATTGATTTTCCTATACAAAGTCCTATGTAACTAATATCAAGTCTTGTGTAAAAAAGGTGCATATAAGTGTATATATGAATTTGTGTTCTCCTAGGAGACAAAGTTGCATCCTAAAAAATGTCCTTACAATAATCATAAGTAACCTTGTTAGTGTGATGATTGTGAGAACACTGTGAGACAGAAAAAATTCCAAGTTCACATGCCATAGGTACACAAGAGGATCACAGTTATTAGCAGAGATGTTGAAAGAAGACTTAGAGATAAGACAGTGAATGCTAATTCTCCACTGCCCATCATTATTTCAGCAAAACTGGACTCTCTCCAAAACCAGGCACTTTGTGCTTTGCTATGCAGCAATGAAAGAGCCATTTGGGGTCAGCAGTAACTGTAAAATCAATGGACAGCAAAGGAGTCCCTCATTACTCAGCTTGACTGGAGACAGAAGAATATTTGATGATCACTTTTATATTCTGTCCCTGAAGGTGACCACAATTAGGCCAACCTAAAATGGCAATGGCTAATGGGATGCCGCTGAGATTCAAACGTTATATAGAATCCCATGGTACATGATGTTAGAGCCAGTAACACATTTCTGTGGTCTAATTAAAAACAATAATGGAAGTTTAACGAACACTGTGTTAGTGCAATGGGAGAAATTTTTATTTAAAAATTTGTTGTAACAAGAAAAGATGGAATATTTGTGAGAGCTGGAAAAAAACCCAGCTGGCCTAAGGATCAAAAAGTCAAACATATTTCACTATTGCTTTTACTTTCCTGGTAGGAATTATAAACAGAAAGATCTCTGAGAAACTTGATGCAAGAAAAATAGCTTTAGCTGCACCTGAAACTATAGTGGGCAAAGGTATTTCAATGGCATTCATTGTAGCCTGAAAGAAGAAATTACTCACTTCTCTAGGTGAAATGTATTAACCTCTAACAGGCAGTGAGTCAATAAAAATGATTTAAGACTTCTTTCTGGCCTTAAACTCTGTGAATCTATGAATACCAGACGACACCTGTGCAAAGCCAACTGCTTGTCATTCATACCATGATCTTCTTTATGTTTCCTGAAGTATTAAGAGGACAATGTTCTTTTTCTCTATCTGCCCACTTGCACATCTTAAAAGAGTTTGTAATCATATGCCAGAGACTTTGTGAGTTGTTGCTACCCTCTGGATGACATACTTGGAAGCTGCGAACTTGGGATACGTGCACAGAATTGCAGCTATGCTGCTACAAGCACATGATAAAAATGGGAATACAACTAGGCACCGATTCTTTTATTGGTACCAAATAGTTCTTTCCAAACTACAGATTTCATATAATTCCTGTACACCTCACAGCTCTACCAGGACAACAAACAGCAACAGTGGCTACAGAATGTGAGCCACAGTTTTACTCCCATCACAAGACAGAGAAGAAAGCAAGAGCGTCTTTGAATGAAACAATTCCAAAGTTCCAGTTCTGAGCACAAACTTACATGAAAAGAGCTTCCACGAAGCAGGAAGCAAAATGTGAGTACCTCTTAGGAAGGATGTAGGAGAAGGAACGATGGGAAGCGTGACAGACAGAGAGCAGGGAGGTTGGCAAGTCCTCTCTCGGTGCTCAGGCATTGGCCTTAGGGAAAACACTCTAGGTCTCTCCCTGATTGCAGAAGTCAACTGCTTCCCTAGAGGGTCAGAGGGGGTTTATTGCCCTGCTGCAGCCCCCCCATCACAGGAGTCTGTGGCACCAAGGGCTTTCCATTTGCACCTCTGCTGCTTTTCCCTCACAACACTGGTCTGCCAGCCCCTTTTCTGTGCAGCTGTGCACCTTCATACCTTGAGGGTGTTGGCACAGAGTTTTGTACCAATTTAGCATCGACAATGTGTGTGTGATCAAAACATACTCTGAGCAGTAGGATCAGGGTAATGAGTAAGGGTGACTAATAAAGACATGGAGTCCATCAGGGTGAAACCGTATAGTTGCTATAGGAAGAAAAACTGAGAGGGATCATCAGCTGCACCGGAGAGGAAGACTGTCTGGGAATGCCCACCATCAGCACCACCAGCACCATTGCTTCACCTCTCAGCTAGCTGCTATGGAAAATTCCCTTTCCTCTTTCCCTTTCTCATATTCCTTTTCTTCTTCTTTCTTTCCCTTTTCCACTTTTTTTTTTCCCTTTCCCTTTTCTCCTTTCTTAGATTTGTGGGTTTTTTTAAACTTTCCTTGCAAATGTCCATTCTCACCAGAGCTGAGAATCCCGTGATTCTTTATATCGTCCGTCATATCCAAACACACTCTCTAGAAAACATCCAGGTGGATGTTCTTGTATAAAACAGCTGGGTAATCAGTCACTTCAGTGATTTATTACTGGTGCCTAGGGTGCATAGGGTTTCCACTTTTAGGTTTGTAACCATTTTCTCTGAATTAATGCCTAATGAGCCTGAAAGGTCTTGCTTCTTCTTGTCTGTTCTTTCTTGCATCTAAAAAACTCTCATCCACAAAATTCTTCATCTTTCTTCTGAGACAAACATTTCTCCTTTGAAAAAAACTGTCCTCTCTGCCACTCATGCTTTAATTTAACAGCTTGAAGAATACCTTCTGGACAGTTACTGTGTCAGGAGTGCTACCGGTCATCTCTGCAAACTGTTTCATTAACTCTTTGTGGGAGGCAACATCCACCAGTAGACAAGTCAGTGTGCTAAGGTGCAAGACCGATGGAGTCTACTCCTGCCTTCATGACTCCCTTTTCCGTGATTTTTGGCAAGTTGTTCCATCTCTGTGCCATAGTTTATCTGTGGTAAAGAGAACGTTGATACCAGGTTCTTACTGTTGTCTGCAGAGTACTTTGACTAGAGACAAGAGGGGACTTAGAGAAGTATGGGCATTTTTTGTTAGATCCAGACTGTTGACAATTAAATCTTTATGAACAAATAGGTCCTAAAAATAGACCATTGGGAGGTCAGCTTATTTCCTTTAATCAAATCTAGGAACATGGAGACAATGGAGAAGTGAAGCTGCTGAAAGATGCATGGTGAGGTGTCCAGCCAGGTTCACTGCTGTTCTTTTATGCAATCAGTGCAAATGGAGCATCCCTGCTTCCCATTTATTAAATGGTAATTATTAAAATGGGGATTGTTTCACTTGTTTTACCCACCTAGAAACTAGGAATCTGATTCAGCTATCTGATTTCCTGCTATAGTTGAGAGGGAGAGAAACAGAGTCCTTGAAGAGCAGTCCATCCAACTGTTAGGATGCACACTCCACAATGACATCTTTATCCGGTCTCTGCTAATCTACTAAGCATACTGTAACTGTGATGTCCTAGCACTATATGTACAGTTTTGTAGTTGCATTTCTTTGGTTGCTCATATTTCTTTTGTGAAAAAGTGGTCTGCTGAAATGCCTCTTCTCAGTTGTTTTCAAGATACATCCTCTTGGGTGACAGCAGAAATTATTTCTACTATTCCTTAAATTTATGATTTGACATTTTGTGCTGTGGAATTCTTTTCCCATTTCCAGTACTTTGAATCTAAAGGTCATCTATTTATTTCTTGTGTGATAGCCTGAACCTCTTCTATATTAACCACCACCCATAACACAATGTCATAAGCAAGTTTTGTCAGCATGTTTCCACATTTGATCCTAAAATGATATGAAAATATTTAAGAAATCAGCCACTAGGCTACTCCTTGAGGAATTCCACTCCTGACTTTTCCCCACACAGTACATTCCCCTTCAAAAGCACCTACTGCTGTCTCTCCTTTAACTAATTCCTTATTCACCCGAAATTTCTTCTGCTAATTTGCATCTTCTCCAGCTTCCCATATAGCAGTGTAGGCCAGACAGATGACATTGATGGCATTTCTTTTGTCTAGAAAATGAGCTAGCAAAGAAGGATGTCAGGCTATTCATATGCGATTCACATTCAGGAAACCCAAGCTGCAATTTATCTCATTCTCCATTTTTTTGTCATTGTATCGGGTTTCTTTTTCCATCAAAATAAATGTCAGGGCCCTGGAGGCACTAATAGGCCTTAATTGCCCTGACCAGCCTTGCCTGAGGCCTCCACCCACCCCTTCCAGCTCCTTAGGGAAGTGCCAGCCCTGGCTATTCCCTGACAATATATTCTTAAAATTCTCATGCCTTTTAGATCAGAATAGTGGGCCTGTAGTTACATAAATAACACTTTTAACCATCCCTAAATAACATCACTGAATTTTCATGCTTTCCCTGCATTGAGATCTGTGTTGAAAGTACTGCTATTATACCAATAGCTCTGTGTATTCTCAGGTCTATTTACAGAGAAATCTGTAATGGAGATGACGCTCTTTCCCTGACCTGAACTCATCAATCTCTCTGGCATTTTTGTGTGCACCTCAGTTCTGGTAATTTTTATTTCTATATTCTTAATCACAGAGCTGTCCTGTCTTTGTCTATATGTTCAGCATCTTTGTCTTTACTAACAACTGAGGAGTACAAAAATTAATGCTTCATCAGAAAACTTGCTGTAGATCCTCGTTCAGTTAGGTTGTTAGGTACACGTTTAACTTAGAGGCCAGTGGGAAATCTGTGCATTTAAACACTTCACTCCATTGGACACTTGCACTCAGTTGCCAAGCTTGCTGTCACAAGTTTAGTGACATTCTGCACTTTGGCTCACATAATGTAGTCTTCAGGCATCTCAAGGAGCTGACACAGGTGTCAAGAGACACTTTCCAAGGCTAAATATTGGAGCTTGCATTTTAATACCGTACATTATTACAGGCAAATATTCTCATCTAGCAGCTATGTACCATATGGTTATCTAGTTTCTAGCAGATTGCTAGCCCCAGACCTCCTTAATGCAAATAAATCATGGCATTCTCCTAATATATTGGAGACTGCATCTGTTATCCTGCACCTGTCACTATTGCGGCAACAGAATGATTTATGGTTCTAAACTTTAGCTCGTTATGAAATGGCACATGGATAGACACACGTACCATCATTAGTTTGGAGGACAGATGGAAATGTAGCGGTGTCTTAAACTTCAAATATTGTTTCCTGATAATATCAAAGCTCTCTGGTGGACAGTTCTTTTGAGAAATACACCTAGAAACTGGTTACTCACCAGTATCTCCAAGTTTCTTTGGTAACAGAGGCAATGCTTAACATCTGCTGGTTTAACCTGTTGTTACATGACAGAAGGTTCATTTAAAACACTTGTCCACACAGGTAAAATGAAGATCAATACAAAGCTTTAGAGTACATACAAGAAAATAAACTCCAGTTATTTGTTGTTTGCAACTCAATTTAAAGATGTTTTTCAATGAATTGATTGTGTGTATATATATGGTAGCTAGAGAAAACAGACCTACTATTTGTTCAAGAATCAGTAATGAAATATATTCATAACTTGGTGAATAAAAATGCCAGTAATCTTGTTTTCAAAGTGCTCTTTTTCAAATATAGAATGAATTTTACGTAACTTTACCAATCTGATATACACATGTATGTCTCTTGTGACTCTACGCATAATGAAGCGCAATTCCTCCCATCTTAAAAATAAATGTCAGAGATAACTACCTCTTCAGTAAGTGCAGAAGATGCTTTATGTAGTATGTGCCAAAATTTAATCGCATGAACCTAGATCAACCCCAAGACTTTTTTAAACATTGAGGTTAGGAATTAGCATGGCTTGCTCAGATTAAATTATTAATTCACCTGTTTGCCCTAATTTTTTCACAAGCTCCTTGCCCTAGCTTCCCTCTAACAGTTGATTGTACTGTCATATGTTACCAAGAAACTTTTACTGATGTCTGGTCTTTTCAAAGTGTTTAACTATAACTGTAAATAATTTCAATTACAGACTGTTTGAACGCCATGAAAATAATTTAAGTAGCTTGAAATATTACTGAACACCTTGAGGTAATATACTCAGGAGAGTCGTCTTTTTCCTATTCTTTTACTTCAACTTTCAGAATTACCACACTGTATGCTTGGAGAGCAGCAGAACATGGTTTTCTTTATTATTACTTAAGTGTAACTTAGCAAGCTGAGACAGACCAGAAATGCATTTCTGTGTAGTCTTTCCTCTCTTTCATGACCAAATTGGAGCAATTGAATTTCTAGTGCCTAATAATTTTATACATCAGTAAAGGCAGACTATTTTTGATTGTGCTATTCATTCATGCCAAGAATCCATAAATGACACCTGATCTGGTCAGAAATTTTCTGTTAACAAAATGTTGAACAGAGTATTTCATTCACATAATTTTTTTGGTGGTTACTTGCCTGTTTTCCTGCCAACTTGCCTGCTCACTAAGCTACTGAGACCTGAAAAAACTTCAGATTCCTCAGCTTTTTAGCTCTGTGACTACAAAGAATTAAACATAACAACTAAATTCACTGTTTCTTCAGAAAATTCATGGCTGACTAATGAAAGAGCATGCACATGAGTAGTTACCTCTACATTCAGGTTCTTAAAAGCTTCATCCTCTCCCAAACAAGAAAGCTTGTTGGACCTTCAACTCCAAAGCTCTCAAATTTTTCAGAGGCCACCAAACAGTATGTAGAGGAGCCCTTTAGACCCCTGGAGTGTATCTGCAGATAAATATTGAGGAATTTTAGCTCCAGTAAAATATCTGGGATATTAGTTTCTCCTAGTTTTCAAAACTATTTTTCACAGGTGTAGAATTTGCTTTTTCAGCAAGCTGTGAACTAGACACCTTGCACTAACAGATGTTACCATGCATCTCAGCAGACAACTCACAGCTCACTAGAGTTTTTGTATTTGTTTGATGCCACGCTGCAAGATTTTCAGGGTTTGTAGACGTACAAAATTGCAGCTAGGGTAGTTAACAGGATTTTCAAAAAGGCCTATAGATATCTAATTCCACTGATTTCAAATCAGTGGTTTTTCATTCTGTTTATTGAAAACAAACATTTGTGAAGTTATTCCTATTGTCTCTGTGGCAAATACTCTGCAACAGAGGACAACGCTTCCTAGATTGGAGTTTTTTATAGTCTATATATATATTATGAAGATTATTGATGTTCTAAGGTTGAGCTTTAGAGCTTAAAAGAAAGATATTTAAAATGCAAAATTATTGTCAAATTGTTAGTAAATTGTCAGTTTTCTAAAAAATGCATGTGCAGATTTCCATACATGAATGGAAACTGGTCTTGGAGAGCGCACGTAAATAAACTTTAGGATATTGGGCCAAATTCTGCCCTGACATAAACACAATAAAATCTCAGTATTTTACTGAGAATCCATAGATTATAAATCAAGACATATTTTGGCCAGTGGTGAGCAACAGAAACACATCAGCCTTGGAGGAGCTTTAAGTTACAAATTTAGTTTTTCTATTAAAATTGAGCTGGCTTAAACAAACTACAGTTCTCACTCAACTGCTTTGCCCATATGAGACACAAAAGTAGTATGACAGTCTTATGCTTTCAAGTGAAAATACATTATCAATCAGTGTTATTAAAGGATGAATCTGAAGCCTGTGGAAGTCTGCCACTTATTTTAATGACTTTGGACCAAGTGTTTCAGAATCGTAAACAGATTAATAGTAAATAGAAAATCCTACAAAAAGCAATCTCAATCATACTTTATCAGTTTACATCTTCTACAGTTGAAAAACTACCCTTTGGAAGTTATAAACATCTTTCTGATGTGTGAAACTCTGTATGCAGGGGAATCTGCATACAGAAATAAACATTTTTAATATTTTATCTGTTGTTTTCTGCATTTTATATAAAGGCTATTTCAATTTGAAACACAGCAGCCTGAAAGCATTCTGAATGACATAGAAAAGACAATGAAATCATTGCTGTCCGAAACCGTGTGAGCAAAAGTTATTTTAGTTGAATTTAAAATGTTTCTGTAGATTACCGACAATTATATACAAATAGACTCATTTAACAAATCAGTTCTTTAGGAAAATGACTACTGTTACCAATTTTCTACATTTAATCACAAATTCTGTGATATTTAGTGCTTTTCTTGTAGTTCTGAATTCTTTGAATACAGTAGTAATGCAGTCATTCCAGGCTTCATTGGAAGCCAAATTAAGTTTCTAATCCCTAAAGCTAAAGAGAAAGCCACATGTAAAGGGACAAAAACCAAACAGCTAACAAAAAGTTCAGTTAAATCTGTAGGGTTTTTATCCCTAATCATAGTTGTTGGAACAATAATGATTTAGTAGTGCTGAACTACACTTAAGGATACAAAAAGCTTGCATCGCTTGGGGTGTTATTATACCCTTGTTATATCATTATATGATTACATTCTCATTTATATTGTGTTAATTAAGGTACTTTCGAGGCTGAAAGTAGAATCTGGTTTGTGAGACTTTTTTTTTTGATGTTACTGGCAGTCCCTTCATCCCCCTCCTGGGATACACACTAGTCTCAAAAAAAAAACCGCCTGGAAGTAGCCCCAGAGGAGTCGGTTTAGCAGAATCACTCAAAAAGAGAGCAGCAGCAATGGTAAGAGATTAAGAAAATCTGACCTGCCATAAGAAGTTGAGAAACCATGATTGTTTAGCCTTAATGAAAGAAAAGAGAGCGTGTATGAAGGACTTTATATAAAACGTAGCAAAAAGTGGAAAGGACTAACTCGTTCTGCATTCCTGTGATGGATAGGATGAGAAGTTACGGAATTAAGCTGCAGGAAGGATCATTTAGGTGACATGTTGGCAAATTTGATAGGTTTTTATAATAGCCCTTTGACCCATCCCTCACAATCCCCACCACTGCATGTGCGTTAAGGAAAGAAGGGATTTGTATGGAGCAGAATCTTTATATTCTTGGTAACAGAAGAAAAAGAATAAGGTATTCAAGTGTAAATCTACATAAGTACCTAAATGTTTTATTTTGTGGAAAGTGAAAAGATCAAGAAGGTAAAAAAGTGCAAAATAAGTGATGACTCAGATCTGCCTTTCCATACCCTTCAAGTGTATATTTTGGCATAATGAATCCATAATGCTGGATTTCCCACATGCTAGAGGAATTATCCCATTATTCCCATTCAATTAAAAAAACCAACCCAAATTAGTTTCTTTTTGAACCACACTAATCCAGTCCCTTTAAAGACGTTAAGCTCTAATTTATACACTCAATCATAAATTTCATATAATCAATTGTATTGCAAGACTTGGATGTAAAGGGCTTATATTGCCAACCACCAAACTTACAAATAAATTTCTGCCAATTGCAACTTCTTTTTTCAACCCAACCTAGAAAAAAAAAAAAGGGAGTTACATTTATTGACTCCCTTTACTTGGATTTACCAAAGTGCTTGAGAAACCTTAATTATTCTCACAACAATCCAACAAGGTAGCAAAGTGTTAGAGTGGCCTATTTAAACCACAAGAAAATAGAATGACAAAGACTAAGTCGCTTTCTCAAGATCATGCAGAAAATAAATGGCTATCATTACAGCAGATTAAATAATTCTTCTTTTCAATTCACTAGATAGTGCTTCCTCTCTAACCGTGATAACAGCATGATTCTTTATTTATGGCAGAATCATGCTGAAGTAATTCCATTACATTGCAATAATTGATGGAAACAAAATGAGAATCTAGTTCACCAAGTGTGGCATTTCTACTTCTGTTGCCATTTGCCCTTTGTCTCGATTTTAACACACAAATTTGGTGTTTCAGAACAACGTCTGATCAGATCGAGCTTCCACAGCATCCAATCCATTGAAACTGGAAGCGGAATTCCTCACTAGGGCCAGGTTCAATAGAAGTGGTAGAAGGTCAGCTGCAAGATGGTTTGCTTTCTAAACTACATGTGGAAAAGATATTATTTGTGTGGTACCATAACAAGATGGATGTCCCTTTGGCAAGGTAACAGAATATAGAAACCTCATTGTGCTAATACCGTCTTTCAACAATATAATTGCTTCATTAAATGAGGTATCTTGTTCTTTAATTAAAATCAAGTAACAGAAAGGATTTTAAAATTACTTAATTGCTGTTCACTTAGCATATATTTCAAAAAATAGCAATGGATTATCTATAAGTTGAGTAGAAAACTCATTATGGCAGAGTCTTTTCAGGGACAGTGATTTGCAAGTTTAACTTCTTTGACTGTCTCATTAGATTCCACACCAAAGATGAAACACCAGCTTACATAATTTTATTAATGTGCTCAGTTACTACTTGGGATGTTACACTGTCAGTCTAGACATACAAAGCTTTCTGAATGACAGAGTAGAAAATAGTTTTCTTAAAAGAGTCTTCAACGTTGCTCTATAATAGGTTTATAGAAATGAAAGCATATCAGCCACAGTTTCATTTTGGTGAATCCTAGTGAGTCAACCTTTGCCAAATTTACATTTAGCTGACTTCAGTATGTTTTTGTCTCTTGAATAGTTTTTAAGCTAAATCAAGTTCCTGAATAACTCTTGCTAGACTTCATCCATACCTATTAAAAAAGTAAGGCTTCTACTTGTCATTTAGGAAGTTTATCTTTTCTTTGTCATTCAGGAATGATTCTTAAGGGGTGTTTCTGAATGGCTTGGCAATGTCAATTCCAAATTACCCTAACAATGAGTGTACACCAACTCTTTGGCCAAAATTTCACTATAGGAGATACAGTTATTAATATTTTTGTGGATAGTTTAAGTTATATCTGAGTTTCTTCAGACTCAGCTGATCATGTGCTGTTCCCTGTCTCAATGATTCTGAACTGTTATGCTCCATCCTGTGTATTAAGCCCTTCAGATAACTGCAGGTGAGAACAGCTCTACAGCAGATGGGAACAGACCCTGGTTCCCCAGTGGCAACTAAAATCTCTTTATCCACCTAGCAGAATATATGCATAGGTTTTGTCAGCCTCTGCTTTACTTCTGGTGACATTAATTAATGTGCAAAGTAGTTGTATAAAGCTATGTTATTACATCAGCAGCTTTCACTGAGTGCTCACTTGGGCATCTCTGTACTGCTTCTCAAAGGCCCGCTTGAGGTAGTTAAGCAAGTAGATCTCAAATGTCTTAAATACGTTTCAGTGAAAAGTTTTCAGCTGAAAACCGTTATTATTCATTTGGATCCATATATGTATTTGCAAAAGAAAATGTAACAAACCAATCAAGAGAAGCGGGTCAGCTCTGTGATATTTTTTTTTTTTTTGAAGTATATCTTTAAGCACCAAGTGTTGTATGTTATTTCATTTCTAAATTCTTCACAACCTCTTTCTGATATTCTGGTGCCCAGAATAGTTCATTTTTGTGACAGCCTCTAGTATCTAATTGCCATTTAACATCTCTGTGCACTCTGGTCTCCTGTACCTTTTTGCAGTAGGAGTTATATATTGTCTCTGCCCCAAGGGCACTAACTAGTCTATAGTTCTTTTTTTTTTCTCTTATTTTGCTTACTTATTCCAGGAAGACAATATGATTAATGTCTCCCTGGAAAATGTCAGGCAGCATTCACTGCACTTGTAAGTCAGCTATACCAGCTCCCTTCTAAATTTATTAAACAAGCCAGTCCTTTTATTACTACTACCACTGTTATTACTGATTAGTTGTACTGCAGGAACACTGCTGTGCCTAAGCTTCACCTTGTTAGGCACTCCAGCAACACACAGCAAATAATTGAACCTGTTCTCAAGGGGGAAAAAAAAAGGAGAAATGATGGATATGACAAATAAATGCAAGGAAATTCAAACTAATCATAAGAAATATTTTATGCCAAATTTATTACAGAGGTGAAAACAGAGATGATGGATGTAATTCTGGTGACAGGTAGGTGAGCTGCTTGGTATATGTAATTACAAGCAAGATGGTCCCTTCTCCAAAATATGAGCAGGCCAGTCTGGAAAAAGGCTGTGCATCCTGGAACAAAGGAGAGTGTGAATCCTCTTTTTATTTTGCAGGCAGGAGGGCTTATAGCAAAACAGATATGGAGCCTTCAGCACATTTGTAGATTCCTTCTAAATTTTATTGTGATTTTAATTACCAGATGTCCATGCATTCCCAGCTCGTCATAGCCAGCTTGGCGTTTGGATACTGTGATCTCCTTAAGGGCATGAACAGACCCTTGAATCCCTAAAAATCCCTGTTGAAACAGAACTTTACTGACTTTACTTCTTTTCAGGAATTCACATTTCTTTTCATATCCAATATCATCTGCCCTCTGGTGCATTCATAATTCAGCTCTGAATTGTGAGTATGGTCAAAATGTTTGAAGGGTAGTAATATTCTGAAAACTAATATTCTGAAAAGAAACCTCAAATGGCACTCTATGGATGCACCTTTTACTGTTTCCTTGGTGCCTCTAGTGCAAGCTGCTTATTTTGGCATATTTGAAAGATCACGTGGTTGTTTGTCCTAAAACTTGCAGCAGATTGATTTGATAATCAAGCCAAGTTCTTTCTGTTTCTAATGTCTTCAGTCCTAATAATTCAACTCATTTATCAGTGGCAGTAAAGGAATGCCTCTTGCTGTGCAGCACTCACAGAAGCAGGAGTGAGAGAACTTTATCAATGTTACGTGTCCAGAAAGTGCTATGAAACACTCAGCATGGTTCCTATATGCTGTACTTCTGAATTCATACAACTGTAACCATTCTATTTTGTCCACTTTATGGATGTTCACTCTACTTTCAGAGTAGTCCTTGGCACCATGCTCATTTACACTGGAAAGCAGATGACCAAAAACAGAAAGATTGGTTTCAATTCTTTGATAGTTATAAATGTACCATCTGCTATTAAGAAATTAAATGTAAAGAAGACTCAAAATTATGCCATCTAGAAAACTATCTGCACACATTTCCTGCAACATTTCAGTGATTTTTCAGGTGAAATTGTCACAAACGTAAATAAAAAAAGTCAATGTTTCTCTGGCAAAACTCGACTCGTGGTTACCATTTGCATCCACTTTCAAACATCGCAGCTCCTTGATGAATTACTCTATATATTGCATTGGACACATTCTGAACCAGTGTGACTCATTTTCCCGTGCTGGAGATCCTGGCAAGATCCACAAGAGCTACTAATCTCAGAATCAATGTACAGTTAATTTGGAAAAGAAAAGCAGCTTGCCATGCAACAAATGTAACATGAGGTATGGATAAATTCTGAAGACGGCCTGAAAAAACAAATTGAAAAAAAAAGCACTTGATTGAAGAGAGCAGGTGATCTGAAAGAAGCTGTGCAAAAACGAGCTGCTAACGCTAGAGTTTGTATTCACGGAATTTGATATCACAAGGACATCATTATAGTGTTTTGAAGTCACCCACCAGCCCCTGTAATCAGCAAACTTCCCCATTTGTACTAAGCATGACATATATGCATTGACGGTATGGGAGACACCTGTGAGCCAACTTGAGTCAGCTGCCCTGGCTGACTCCAAGCTGCTAATGGCCTGCAGACCGTGGCAGGCCTACAATTCTGTCCCAGTGAAACCAGGACAAGGTACTACATCTTATTTACCTGTGTGGCAGGACAATTTCTACTGTGCAGCTACGGTAAAATCTACAGCAAATTCTTTTCTCTTATTTTGTGTTTGTAAATCTGGAAATTGTATGCAACTTTTACAATATCCTCATTTGTACAGTGATTAGTATGTATTTCATCAAATACCTATGTTAATTTTTCCTTCCAGTCCTACTTCAGTGCTGAACACAGAATCTGATGTACTGAACACAGTTTGGTCCACTATAAACCACAGTGAACAAAGCACTTGGATATTTTGACGCTTTTAGGACTTAATGAAACCAAATTATAAATACATGCTAAAGTTATGGACTTGATCTTCGATGTTTCAAAGGAAAGGGGAGAAAAGAGGAGCTATCTTAGGCAGCAAAAGAGAGCTGTCATGTTCAAGTACACTGTCCTGTAGGATCCCCACAGCCCCTGGGTGCTTTGAGGGAATTCTCTTTATTTACAAGTTCAGATATTGACGGCAAATGCTACCTGTTTCCATCCTTCATGTTGTAACCTGTTCATACTCTCTTCTACTGTAAATGAAGAATACCCTGTCATCTCTTTCTTGAACAGAAGCAAAAGCAAAATATTCAAGCCCTGTAATATCTTAGTTTCTTTGATCACAGCTGGGTGGCAATATAGACTAGAAAGACTAATGACTTGTAATGAAGAAATATTCCCCACACATTCAAACACCTGTCATTTTTCCACATTCTCCAAGGAACATGAAGAAAACTAGATAGCCTTTTCAGAAAAAAAGTCTATAGAGAGGTGGATGAAATGGGAACCAAAACCAGCGGTCACCAGGTAACCATGATGCTAATGAGCTGTGATTTTCTTTCAAGCCTTTATCTTAACTCACCTATTCAGATTGCATTGTACTATTAGACTGTCTCTTCTTTCTATGGATATACTTATATTCCAGGCTCTGTAATCCAATGATAAGAAGGCTTTTGGAAGTCATTTAGTCTCTAAGTCACATAAAATATACGAAGACAGGCAACAAGGATCAGGATGCAAGACTTCTTTCCTTTCATCAGAGCATGTCCTCTTCTCACCAGTATGCAGCTCTCTTTTTTTCACTCTGATCTCATTAATCTCGAATTCTTTTACACACAGTAGCTCAATCAAGCTCCAATAAGTGATAGGAAGTGCAGCCTACTAGAGATCCTCTATACTTTGAAAGGGTAAGATCAGTTTTGTAAATTTGTTTTTTTCTAAAATTTTCTGACCACAAGGTTGTGGTATGAGAAATACCTCACATCATTACTGTCAAAGTCCAACATTTAGTTCCCTGTTTCCTGAAAGACATAGGAATCAGATATAAACCAGACACACACTCTGATAAAGCCATGTTCCACTTCAAATGCAGCTCTACATCTTGTGTTGCCTATTGCATTCTCCAGTTGGGCCTTTCCATGTGATATGTAAAGTTAGAAGACTGTTAGTGTAATGTAAAGGAGCAGTATTAGACATCTTTCATGTTAGTACTTCTGGAAGTGAAGACAGAAAAATAATAGCAACATAAAATAAACCACGATAATTTTAAAATACCTATAAAATTCTCTAATTATTTTATCAGTTGGTCTTTTTGTACACGTAATTTCTTTAGTAGAAATAGGAGACAAAATATAACCAAAAGTTTCAAAATGTAGTATAAATATGGCAGCCGTTGAACACCAAGATGTGACAATGGGCCATATCCCAGGGTGTACGGCCCTGGAGAGAAAAGAGGTCCAGCAGAGCTGGTTGATATTCAAGGATCACTACCTTCAAGCTCAAAAAATATCCATCTGAACAAGCTGGGAATCAAGGAACGATGGCAGGAAGCCTGCACAGGTGAGGAAGGAGCTCCTAATTGCACTCAGACATAAAAAGAAGTGTACAAGAGGTGGGAGCAGGGGTGGATTAAGAAAACCAAGGCCAGCCTGGAGATGAATCTGAGAAAGGCAACAAGTACATCAGCAGCAAAAGGAAAAATAGGGAAAACATGGGTTCGCTGCTGAATGAGGCAGGGGAACTCTTGTCAAATGACATGAGAAAGAACAAGGTTCTCAATACCCTCTTTGCTTCAGGCTTTACTGGTAAGCCTGGCCTTCAGGAATCCCAGGCCTCAGTCTGAAACTAGAGGGAAAATACACCTGAGGAGGACAAGGTAAGAGAGCACTTAAACGAACTGGACATTGTGAATTCCATGAAGCCTGATAGGTTGTACCCACAAGTGCTGAGGGAGCCAGCTGATGTCACTGCAAGGCCAATCGGTTATCGGAGAGACTCCTGATGACTGTAAGACAGCAAACGTTACTCCTGTCTTCAGGAAGGGCAAGGAAATAAATCCAGGGAACTATAGGCCAGTCAGGCTCACCTCAGTCCCTGGGAAGATGATAGAGCAAATAATCCCAGAAAACATTTCAAAACTTGTGAAGGAAAAGAAAGTGACTGGGACTAGTCAATGTGAATTTAGAAAGCAGAAATCATGCTTAGCCAACCTGATAGCCATCTACAAGGTAACTAACCTGGCAGATGAGGTGAGAGGAGTGGATGTTGCTTAGTTCAACTTTAGTAAGGTTTTTGACATTGTCTCCCAGAACATCAACAAGCTGATAAAGTACAGGTTAGATGGGTAAAGAGCAAGGTGGACTGAAAACTGGCTGAACAGCCAGATCTAAAGAGTTGTGATCAGCTGCAAAAAGAGGAAAGCCACTAGTGGTGTGCTCCAGAAGTTGGTGTTGGTACTATACACTTTTTAGCCACTTCATTAATGACCTAGATGATGGGACAGAGTGCACCTTGAACAAGTTCACAAATAATACAAAATAGGGAGAACTGTTTGATAGACCAGATTGGTGTGCTGTCGTTGAGATGAACTGGGACAAGATGGAGACATCAGATGAGAGTAACTTCAAGAAGTTCAAAAGAGGGAAATGCAAAGTCTTGCCCCTGGGGAGGAATAACTCCAGGCACCAGGCTGGACAGCAGCTTGACAGACAAGGACCTGGATGTCCTGGTGGACAACAATGCTGTCCATGAGCCAGTAAATGTGCTGTCCTGGCAAAAAAAAAACAGTCAGCATCTTTCTGGGCTGCGTTAGGAAGAGTGCCGCCAGGTGCTTGAGAATCTACACAGGGTCGGTGAAGCCACATCTGGAGTACTGAGTCTAGTGCTCTCTAGCACAAAACAGATATGAACTTACTGGAGTGAGTTCGGGACAGGGCCACAGAGACAATTAGGGGACTGGAATTTGTTTCATGCTAGGAGAGGCTAAGAAAGGTAAGACTGTTCAGTCTAGAGAAGAGGTGGCTCAGGGAGATCTCATCAATGTATATAAATACCTGGTGGGAGGGAATGAAGAAGGGGCAGTCAGACTAGTCACAGTAGTGCCCTCTGAGAGCACAAGAGGTAATGGGTACAAATTAAAATCCATAACGTTCCATTTGCTCTCGCTCACTCTGCTTGAGCAGGGGAATTGGACTTGAAGATCTAAAGAAGTCCTTTGCAACCTAAATAATTCTGTGATTCTATGACAAGTGTCTGCATTCATGACTTAAGACATAGTAAGACATGCTGAATGCCTCATTCTCAGAAAATAAAATAGCAGTTTCATCTTACAGAAAACTCAGTATTGCAAAGGACTGAAATAAAAGCACAGTGTTTCTACAGAAACACTATGTAGCTCTGGAAACCAAAATCCTCTGTAGAATTGAGTATCAGTCATCTTGAATCACATTAGAACATATTATTGTGAGGATAGATAACAGACTGTTAAATCAAAGGAAATTTGATTTTCTGCTCTCTTTTAAAAGCCTTGCTTTCTCATTTAAGAAAGCCTTAAGAAAATTCAAAGCTTACAGAAAGTATTATTATTGAAGAGAAAGATAGCTAACAGTAACTGCCAAATGAAGACAGTCAGCTTGAACAGTCTGCTAAAAAAATATACATTTTTAATAGATCTTACCTCCTATGATGTTTGTCATAGATAAGCAAAGTGTAAAAACCAAAATCTGAATTTCGAACAAGGAATAAAGTCCATGCTTTCTGGTTTTGTTTTGTCTGTTCCTTGATTTAAAGTTTTAAAGAAGAGATCTCTGCATAATGTCTGATAAACAAGACTTCAGATCCTGTGTGTATCCTATAGGAGTCACTACAATGCAAATAAATAAGTATAATGTGGAGGCGACAAGGTGAAAAAGATGGAAAAAAGAAATGCCTGAGGACTGGAGGAAGACCATTTTCATTCCAGTCTTCAAAAAAAGGCAAGAAGGAGCACCTAGGAAACTACAGACCAGTTAGTCTCACCTCTGTCCCCGGAAAGGTGGTGGAATAAATCATTCTGGATGTCATCTCAAAACATGTGGAAGAAAAGAATGTTATTGGGAGAGGTCAACATGGATTCATCAAGGGAAAATCATGCTTGATCAATCTGATAGCCTTCTATGATATCATAACTGGCTGGTTAGATGAAGAGAGAGCAGCTGATGTTATCTACCTTGACTTTAGCAAGGCTTTTGACACTGTCTCCCATAACATCCTCATTATGAAACTCAAGAAGTGTGGGTTAGATTAGTGGACAGTGAGGTGGATTGAGAGCTGGTTGAGTGACAGGGCTCAGAGGGTCGTGAACAATGGTGCAGGGTCGAGTTGGAGGCCAGCGGTGTTCCCCAGGGGTCAGTACTGGGTTTGGTCTTATTTAACATACTCGTCAATGACCTAGGTGAGGGGACAGAGTGTATCCTCAGCAAGTTTGATGATGATACAAAGCTGGGTGGAGTGGCTGACACATCAGAAGGCTGTGCTGCCATCCAGTGTGACCTGGACAGATTGGAGTGTTGTGCAGAGAGGAATCCAATGAGGTTCAACAAGGGCAAATATAGGCGCCTGTACCTGGGGAGGAACAACCCCATGCATCAGTATAGGTTAGGGGTAGACCTGCTGGAAAGCAGCCCTGAGAAGAATCTTGGACTTCTGGTAGGCAATAAGTTAACCATGAACCGGCAATGTGCCCTTGTGGCCAAGAAGGCCACTGGTATCCTGGGGTGCATTAGAAAGAGTGTGGCCAGTAGGCCAAGGGAGGTTCTCCTCCCCCTCTATTCTGCCCTGGCGAGGCCAGATCTGGAATACTGTGTCCAATACTGGAGTCTCCACTTCAAGAGAAACATTAAAACACTAGAGAGACTCCAACAGAGGGCTACAAAGGTGATTGTAGGACTGGAGCATCTCTGTTACGAGGAAAGGTTGAGAGAGCTGGGACTATTTAGCCTGGAGAAGACTGAGAGGAGACCTTGTCAATGTCTATAAATACCTAAAGGGTGAGTGCAAGTTGGATGAAGCCGAATTCTTTTCAGTGGTGCCCAGTGATAGGACAAGGGGCAATAGGCACAAGCTGGAACACAGGAGCTTCCATCTAAATATGAGGGAAAAGGTCTTTACTGTGAGGGTGACGGAGCATTGAAACAGGTTGCCCAGGGAGGTTATGTAGTCTCCTTCTCTGGAGATATTCCAAACCCACCTGGATGCAATCCTGTGTAATGTGCTCTAGGCAATCCTGCTTTGGGGGCAGGTGGGTTGGGCTAGATGATCTCTAGAGGTCCCTTCCAATTCCAACGATTCTGTGATGCTGTGATTCTGTGAAATGAAATTAATGTAAGTTAATCAGACTTTCTAGGTGAAAATAAATTTCAGGAACAAATCTCTAAATATTATTACATATCTAAGACAATTCATAACTTGCCGTAAAGAAGATACACAGCTTTCTCTTCTCCTTACAAGCCCCTTGCCTTGAAGAAAGGATGTTATAAAGCAGAGTCAGTTTTTCTGTAAAGAAAATGAAAAGGAATGGAAGGCTGTTGCACAAGCTTCAAGGGAGCCATAGCATGCTGGAACATCCAGGTAAACCATGGAGCTGCAGAGGCCATAAATCAGAAGGGGAAGTGATCTTTTTATACCATTTGCAAAAGAGCAAAAGACAGCTGGTTCTGTTTGCTGAGGACAAGAAGAAAAAAAAAATAAATAAAAAAGATAGGGTTTGGGTGCCTAAACCCTGACGTTTGGTACCATAGTAGACACCTTAAGGTAACTGAGATATCTGCTAGCATATATGAAATATAGAGGAACACATCCAGATGAGAAAGAAGTCATTTAGTGGCACATACCATTGCATTATTGGTAGTTGCAAAGCTTCAAATAATAACACAAAGCTCCTTGGATTTCAATAAGCAGGGCAGTCACAGAGGAATAATTATCTGAGCAACATACACTCACATTAAGTTTGTGCCAACAATAAAAGCTATTCCACTGTACTGTAAAAGATAATGATTGTTCAAGATGCTAGAAAATGTCACAGGGTTACTTTTCAAGCTGGGACTAAGTACTTATTGCTTCCTGGTCCCCTGTATTCAAAACTGTATTCAAAAAGCAGTCTTAAAAAAAAACAAACAAAATAAAAACCAATAAAAAAAAAACAACACCAAACTGAAAAATAAGCAAACAGCAAGTCACCTATTAAGTCACATTTTTAACTTTCTGAGACATTGTTTTGACAAGCTTCCCTACATCATTTCATTAGCAGCAGCATTTTTAAAAGAAAAAATGGCACATGAAGTAGTAGGACTATATATTCAAACTGCCTGTGCAGGATTTGCTGCTCTTCTGATTCCTTTAGACAGTGAAATATCTCACATTGATATAAAAAGTGTTTCCTGAGTGTAAGATTCAGTTCACTCAGCTTTAGACATATAATATACAGTTTTATATGTGACCTAGGCATCCTGACTTCCCTTTATAGTTATTGGACAGAAACAGGGACTCTGAAGGCAAATTTCATCAACTTCATTTTTGATGTATACATTAGCAAGAGATGAACTGGGCCTAGAAATGCTTGTATCTTCTCACAGACTCTCAAGGGACAGAAAGTCAGAAATTTCAGCTGTAGACAACTACTATATAGACCTTTATGGTCTTAAGACTTTGATTAACTTCATTTGACCTAGAATAATTGGAAAAAAAAGCATTATTTTTAACCAGATTTTGAGGAATCTGTTGCATACCTAAATGACATCTAGGGGTTTATGCTAATTGTAGCTTTAAAGGTATGAGTACTTGAAATACACAAATGTACCAAATATATTTTTATGCAACATGTATGTTATAAAATTGATAAAATTGAAAAAGATGCACACAGTTGGCCTGTATTCTTCTTTTCTTCCTACATATCTTTTATCTTGGTTTCAAACAAAACGATGGAAAAGCCATGGAATATACAGCAAGCCAATTATCACTGCAATCTCTTTTTTCCCTCCTTTGTCTGCCTTCATCTTCATTTTCATCTAGTTGAAGATATCCCTGCTCATTGCAGTGGGGCTGGAATAGATGACCTTTAAAGGTCTCTTCCAACCCAAACTATTCTATGATTTGTCTCCAGTTACAAAACTTCTGTGGAAAGAATCTCTCACTAGAAGCTTCCTTAACCGAGGGTTAAACCAGCTTAATTTACTTCCCATTTGTTTCATAATAAGAACACTAAAATGTGAAATTATTATGAATCAGCTGCTAGACAGTAACTTGTTCAGATGTCTAGAACACAATTTACCACCTAGAACCTACTGCTATAAAAAAGATACTTAAATAAAAACAATGCAATCAAACCTAACTTGACTGAAATAAAAAATTGCCTCCCAAAGAGCCACAATTGACTCCAAAGAGCTATAAAATAGTTTTTATATCTATACTTGGCCTTGTGTAAGTCAAACAGCAACAAAATTATTTTTTCATGTGTCTCATTGCAAGGGATTATTGAAGTACAAAGGATTATAAGGCCTGGGAAAAATCCTAAGTAGCAACAGGCAATCTGTCTTTTCTGAAGCTAATAGTGAAACTGTTATAGATGCAAAATGAAAGATAACAAAAAGAGAGCTGTAAAAGGGAATGGCTTATAAAGGAAACAATATGTTATCAATTGAGCAGTGATTCCTTTAGGCATTTTTTCAAAGACAGTTGAGTAAAATCCTGTTCTTCATTCAAAGATTTCATGTTACACCACTTTATTCTGCATTACACCAACTATGCATACTGTACCTCACAAAAATCATGCACACACCAAACACATACCAACAATAATTGGCTGTCCAGACAATAAGAAGGATGCAGAAGTACACATCGAAAGTGACAGAAGATATCTCCAAATCCACTGTTTGTACAATACCACATGTCAAGCTTTATAACTATGAAAAATAACCTACTAGACCCTGAAGAGATGCAAGAGGCAAAATCAGAAGTGTTCGGACATTTGGTTCCACGTGGCAGTAACAGATGACTAGCCATGTGGCTTAGGAATGCTCTTAAAAAAAAAAGTGTAACATTCACTTCCCAAAGCTTAAGGAAAATAGAACAATATTGTGCATCTTTTTGGAAGGCACTCTGTGAATTTGCAAATTCACTCTATGCACTGATAAAGAATTCAACATCTCAAAAGAACACAAGCTGTTTCTCTCAAGGTTTGAAAAAAATGCAAGGAGAACACAAAGAAATCCTTATCAGCATGTCAGCTGATGCTTTAATCTGTGGAATTTTTCCAGCAGAAAACTCTGTGGGAAAAACCCTTTACACTCTAGAACGAGAACCATCAAAACAGCTTAATTCTAAATGGTCAAAACTGGCTGCTTTTTAGTACAAAGATGCTAAACTGCAGCATAGACATTTACAATATTTCTACACAAATAAACTATTATTTAAATAAATAAATTGTGAAGCATACTAAAACCCTAATTTCCAGATGTGGTGATGCTTAAAGGACATAGAAGCATTTCCAGTATCCCACTGAGTCTGATAATCTAAATGTAATCCATCTGATTTCAAAACACCTTGTAACAGTCAGTTTGTAAAATGATGAATGAAATGTGTTGAACCGCACTGGAAAACAGGATGAGAATGCAGAATGCCTTTTCATTGCACCAAATTAACAGAAACTTTCATTTGACTTAGATTTATCTTTATCAGGCAAGACAAAATTTCATTAAACTACTTTTGCTGAAGTGAGTAAAAAGAACAATCTGAGAATGAAGAATGTATATGAATAATTAATGTCATGACCACTGAGTTACTGAATCCCAGCCAACAGAATTGTTGGATGTAATGGAAGGACTTGCTAACCAAGCCAGGTTACATTTAGTTTCCTAAATGTCGCGTATACAATAAATAGGAAATGGTCATTGCTGCAAAAGCCAAAGATAAAAGATAGCTAGACACGAGAAAATAATCAATTTATCGGTTTTCCATATCTGCAAATTAATCTGAAAGGTTTTCTGAAAAGCATGTGAAGCCTATGACAAAGTCCAGAGAATTCAGGAGTTCACAGAAGCACCTTTCTTCTTTATTTGCTAAAGGTTATGACTGGATAAATTTGGCCTTCATAGTTTCTCTTTTTGCAGTAACCATATATAAAAGAAGTTCTAAAATCCACAGTGACTGACTGATTTCAAGCACCCTTTGCTACTTCAGGTGATCAGTTTGCCCTAGTTCCATTGCTGTAAGTGCATGATTTTGGAATAAAGCATGAAATGTTTCAGGAAAATTGCTGAAATGTAGGTTTAGCTGACCTCATCTCACTGGTCTATACATTATGTAGGAAGAGGAATTTTTTTGGGTAAGAGAAGTGAAACTAGGTAAAATAAAATCTTGGACAAAAACTAAAAAAATACTTACACAGGTGAGCTCTATCTGCCTGTCGAAGAAAATCTCCAGAAGGCTGCTGCTGTTTCAGTCAATAAAATCTAGCCTGGATGTAAAGATCATTAGAACTGGCCTTTAAAGATCATTATGGCCTTGAGAGGAGCAGATAATGCCGAAGGTTCTTTATAATACTAAGAATTGAGTGGGGAAAGCTATTTTTAGTCAGCAATTTTATATTTGGTTTTTCAATTTCAACTACTGGGAAATGTGGAGAGCTGAAAATATTGCTTTAATATCTCCCCAGCTGTGGACTTCTTGTGATAAGATGGAAAATACTAATATCACCTTATATGTATGCAGCTGCCTTTATCCCAGAGGATCCTAGGACGTCGCCAAGCTATTCATATAGAAAAGTATATTCACTCAATCATAGATGGCTGCAATCAGATACTAGTCAGGAATACAAAACCAGTTATAACAAGAGACTAAACAAGGACATTCGGGGCACTGATCTCATACGTAAACCCCTGTGCTTACAGTGTACGATTAGACAACTCTTAAAGTCACTAACTTGAATCATTCTACAGTTGAATTCGAAAAGTTAGTGGCACCAGGAAAGGAACAAAAGTGGAGCCTTTCCTGAGATGGTAGAGGATGCAGAATACAGCTTTTCTGTAATTTTCTGTAAGGTAATTTTTTATCTGAATGCTCCTAAACAAGAAAGTGCAAGAGAGCTGGGAAGGATGGATATGGAAGATTTTAAAGAGATGGAACAGGAATTGTTTTATGGCAGAGGAAGGTTGTGAAAGGATCAGTACAGAGCAATTCCACAGTGTGTCTCGTGTTACTAAATAACCATGTTATTTTGAAAAAATTAAGTTCTTATGGAATCAAGGCCTTCTCTGCAGACCTACGTCCACAGAACACCTGGTTTTAATGGAACATTATGGGAGTAGCTAATGAAGTTCTGGAAATAAAACTATATTTACCATTCAAACCATTAAAAAATTTGAAAGGAGGCTTGATTCTCTGTTTTGTATATGTTTGGTCATCTGTTTCAGCTGACCTGTAACCTTTTCCAGCTCCAGCAGCAACGGAGCCATGAAAGGCAGTGTGCTTGCGTGCCCGATGGATTTGACAATTACAAAACACGAGTACATCATAAAATTGGACCAAAAAACCAAAAACATTCTAGTATAGATACAATTTGTCCTTTGAATGCTTCTTTGCCCAGCACTTGTGTGTGTATAGCTAGCATCTAGCATCCCAAACAACACTAAATATGCAAAGGTGATTTCGGTCCATACTGGCAGAATTTCGTCCCTCTTACTTTACAGAAAAATCTTGTCCTATCAAACTCCTTCACAGGTGTGCTTTATATCTACCCTGTCTGTAATGGCTCTGCTCTCATTCCCCTACTCCTTCATCTACCCAGTCCCTCTTCATCCTTTCTCATACCTTAATTTGGTGTTTTTCACATATCATGATGATGCCTGTGAGGGTTGCTACAGGACCATCTTCTTTCTCAAGTCTTGTATTTCAGGTAGGAAGAAGGAAGCAGAAGATAAATCCCTTTTGCTCAAATAACAGAGACTGAGTAAAATCAAGGCCAACTTCTTTCCCACTTTCTTGTCACCACTTTACAGTAATGATACCAGCTTCTAAAGTGTGCACACAAAAGAAAAACATATCTAATTGCTGTTTCCTGGGAAGGGCAATGGAAAAGGTGACTAATCAGAGGCTGAAGTTCTTGAAATTCAACAGTGATGCTCCTTCTCATGCTATTGAAAAACTGTCTCAAACCCTGGCCAGTCAGTCTCACAAAAAACCCGTTAAGATTTGCCAATGTCCAGGTAAAATCAGCCTTTTCTATCAGTAGTATCAGAAAACCATCCCCTAGATACATGTTATCTTAGCTGTTGCTATCTTCAGTGCTCTGCCTTGAGACCTGGTCAATGTCAGCTTGGAACCAGCAAGTAGCAGAAGGCGGCAGGTTTGAATGTACCAGTGAGGAAAAATACAGCCCCTGGCCCGAGAGACCTCAGCCAAGTTTGGCCTGGGGGGTTAGCAAGAGCAGCTGCTTTAAAAAGAACCCTACCTAACGTCCCAGAAATGTCCAGCAGCAACTTGGCCGAGCAACCCCAAAGCTATGAAAAGACAGAGATCAGAGTCAGCTGTAGTACTTTACTACACCTACTGAGTTGGACAATTGGATGCTTCAGGAGTCAAGCCTCTCCAAGAATCTTTTATCCCATCCATAACAGGTGTAACACTCAGAGTGCACATTTGTATTTGTGCATGTTTGTGTACATGGGTGTGTCTGTGTGTTTACCCATGGGTCTTCCACATTTTTCCCCTCTAATTTGATCAGCTGCTCTCAATAAAAATTAAATTGACTGTGGTTTACATCTGACCAGGTACTCTTTTGGATAACAGCATAATGCTTACAATGTAATAATTAGTGATGTCTGCAATGAAGCTGTGATGTGGTCTTAGAAGGTGCTGGATATTCCAGCAAGCTGAAGCAAAATTTCTGTTGCTGCTGTTGCTGTTATACATCTAAAAGCAGCTGGCCCTGCAAGAAGTGCTCATACTAACCAAAGTTTCATCACTGTGAGCTGGCAACTCTTAAGTAGAATTTGATGTTCAAGTAGGTGCAGTATTCTCCCCCTCTACTCTGCCCTGGTGAGACCACATCTGGAGTATGGTGTCCAGTTCTGGGCCCCTCGGTTCAAGAAGGACAGGGAACTGCTTGAAAGAGTCCAACACAAAGATGATTAAGGGAGTGGAACATCTCCCTTATGAGGAGAGGCTGTGGGAGCTGGGTCTCTTGAGCTCGGAGAAGGGGAGATTGAGGGGTGACCTCATTAATGTTTATAAATATGTAAAGGGCGAGTGTCAGGAGGATGGAGTCAGGCTCTTCTCAATGATAGGACAAGGGGCAATGGGTGAAAGCTGGAACATAGAAGGTTCCATGTTATTGTAAAGAAAAACTTTTTTTACAGTTAAGGCGATGGAGCACTGGAACAGGCTGCCCAGAGAGGTTGTGGAGTCTCCTTCTCTGGAGACATTCAAAAACCACCTGGACGAGTTCATGTATAACCTACTCTAGGTGATCCTGCTCTGGCAGGAGGATTGGACTCAATGATCTCTCGAGGTCCTTTCCAGCCCCTAACATTCTGTGATTCTGTGATTTGCTCAGCCCAACCTCAGTGTAGAGCACATAAATGACCAAAAACCTGCAGAACGCAAAGAAAATAAGTAAATGTTGTGTTACTGTTATTTGTACTCTAAATAGAATGATGACTCTCAAGGTCAGAAGGTTTAATTTAGATATTAGATTGTTAAAGAGCAGTTTTCTGTTTCTAGAGAAAAACAAGAGTGTGACATAGCCAGTATCGTATCTGCCCGACTCTGAGTCCCTAATCTGACTGACCAAATCTCCCTTTACAGTTAAGTCAAAGGGGGACTTAACTTTGCCAGACAAGTGAAATAGCTCAGGTCTCATAATAAGCTTCTTCAGAAGGCAACACAGCCATACATTTTAATTGCTCTACCACCGTACCCCAATACTAATTCTAAATATGACATTCACATCATTAGAAAACTAAACAGTGAACCCAAAGATAAAAGAAATATAATTAGCTAGGGCAGAGTACATGATCATCCAAGCATAACCTGAAAATACCAGCTTAATATAACCAATATAGTGTTGCATTCTATATGAATACATTCTTATGCAAGAGAGTAACGTGAACTCCCATGTCAGCTCCACAACTGCTAACTCTGAAACCCTGAATGACAACTTAAATGTCAGCACTGTTAATTATTTCTCCACAAGTTATTTCAACAGAATATTCACTTAATGTGCTTAAGTCAAAAAAGTAAATCTTAAATCCATGCAAGATTGCAGAAGTTCCAATTATTCACCCCTCAGCTGTCAAACTTAAATATGACCAAAAGCAGCTTCTACAATCTTACCACATTTTGTGCTATTGAAAACTAAAATTGTAGAGATATCGTAAAATAATTTAAATTCAAGATGAAACAAAAGGCACAATCTGTTTCCTATAGTTCCTTCAGACAATTCAAACTCAAACTTATGGTTTTGAGAGCTTATATTTCTCTATAATTTGTTTATTTTAAATAGAGTACTTTTTAATAAATCGTTATGTCAGTGTGGCCCAATACAGCAACTAAAGCACAACATATAGCAACAGATGAAACGCACAATATGAAGTTTAAGGGAGTCTTTTTTTTTAATTGCAGACAAGATCACCAACAAGACTATTTAATTTTATAAGTAAAAACAAGTTAACCAAGAAATATTCTTATCTAAAGAGCACTGCAACATAAACAGAAAGCTTTAAAAAAGAGATTCCTCTTTTGTGTATACATTTTTAGCACTACATAGATGACAGTCAACAAGGCCAAGTGCCAGGTCCTGCGCTTGGGTCGCAGCAACCCGCTGCAAAACCATAGGCTTGGGGAAGAGTGGCTGGAAAGCTGCCCTGCAGAAAAGGACCATAGGGGTGTTAGTTGGTAGACAGGTGAACGTGAGCCAGCAGTGTGCCCAGGTGGCCAAGAAGGCAAACAGCATCCTGGCTTGTTTTGTACATAGTGTGGCCAGCAGGAGTAGGGAAGTGATCATGCCCATGTACATACTGGTGACAACACACTTTCAATACTGGATTCAGTTTTGGGGCCCTCACTACAAGAAGGTCATTGAGGTGCTGGAGTGTGTCCAAAGAAGGGCAACAAAGCTGGTGTAAAGTCTAGAGCATAAGTTGTTCTGCCTGGAGAAAAGGAGGCTGCGGGGAGACCTTACCACTCTCTACAACTACCCGAAAGGAGGTTCTAGCGAGGTAGGGGTCAGTCTCTTCTAAGTACCAAGCAATAGGACAAGAGGAAATGGCCTCAACCAGGGGAGGTTTAGATCAGACATCAGGAAAATTTTCTTCACTAAAAGGGTTGTCAGGCATTGGAACGGGCTGTCCGGGGAAGTGATGGACTCAGCATCCCTGGAAGAATTTCAAAGATGGGTAGATGTGATGTTTAGTGACAGGGTTTAGTGGTGGACTTGGTAGCATTAGGTTAATGGTTAGACCCAATGATCTTAAAGGTCTTTTCCAACCTAAATGATTTTATGATTCTATGATTATTTTTTATTATCCTTTAAGATCAATACAAAAATATTAACTTGTCATTGTAACAGCAATAGGCCTAATGACCCCTTTATCGCCTTTCTGCCTTCTGTCAGAATTTTACATTGAATTTTGAAGTTTCATATTATGGGAGAAACTCTTATAATTCACTTTTAGACTAGGTCCCAGGCTACAGTAAGACTTAGCAATCGGTTTACCCGGCAAATTCGACTAAATCCAAGTTCTTTCTGTACTTCCCTTCAGTGATCTCATAAGCCGCTTAAGAAAAGAGTAGATTTCAGTTTAAACTAGAAAGAAAATATTTAGAAACAGCACTCTGTCTCTACGTCTGTATTATCTCAGGATGTATCACCCCCTCCCAGTAAATTAGTTAGGCACCTACAGAATCCTCAGGCAGATTTTATTCCTGTCAAGATTTCACAAATGGAAATCCTTCTTGCAAAGGTTCTTTTATAAATGTCATTCTTCTCTTATTGTTTATGTCTTAGGGATTTTTTTCGTAGGTTTTATTGCCTCTCAGTGACTTCTGCATATTTGTTGATGGATGGCTTACACTGAGCTACCCCTTTTCCTTTCTCTCTGTCACTTCTAAAAGAGTATCTGTAAATTGAATTGATATATTCATAAACATTCAAACTAACATACAGAATGTAATTATTAAACTATATAGAGCTACTATGAATCCATCACACGAATATCACTAAACCCATGTGATTTCTATGCAAGGAAATGAGCATGTTGTTTATGAGAGCTACACTGAGCCTACTGCTACAAAATGTTCAATCAAATTTGTCATCTGAGATTGCAAGGTAAGGTATGAATATATCCTGTAAATAAAAACTGTACTTAAAGTTCAATACACAGTAAAAGCGCTTAGCTTTGACCATTATATATTGCACTACGAAAATAACACATCTTGAAGAACGCAAGTGACAAATATCTAGGAAGGGTAACCTGTAGGTTATATCACTTTCATTGCATTCTATTTATACTACTCCCTTAACATCCTCTCTTTTGAGCTATGTTGAATTGCATATTATTGATTTATTATTAAAAATGTACCAAATTCTCAGAATTACTATCAGACTAAAGCCATTCTGCTTTACTTAGGGCTTCTTTAAAATCTCAGATTACAATTTGGTGCTGGTACAGATTTATTAATAGAATTATGTTTCTGCTCAACCAAGTCTCTTAAAATAGGTATGTGCCTTACAAATATTATTGATAAGAGCTCGACAACTTCATGTAAAATCCAGACAAGTGACAAAAGGCATCTCGGATGAGGAGACTCACTTGCCATGGTTGTCTCCACAACAGGAAAGTCTGTGGCATATACTCCATTGGTGACAGGACATCTGTCAATAATGTGTTGCGATGTGACATAAAAGACAAAAAGTGGAAAATAAATTCAGAGTTGCAGATATTGAAAGACCAACATCTCTCTTTACACTGCTTCTTCCAGTTTTTCTATTGGAACTGTTGTTCTCACATTGGTGCATTCATCCCAGGACCAGGCTGAACAAGGTACAGAATATTAACCCTCTTGGACTTGGCTTTCCCTATACTCTCTTTTTACCAGCTAGTTGTGACAGTGAATAGAATCTATCAGTTGAAAGGGACCTCCAACGATCATCTAGTCCAATTGCCTGACCAATTCAGGGCTGATCAAAGGTTAAAGCGTGTTATTAAGGGCATTGTCCAAATGTTTCTG
This sequence comes from Baryphthengus martii, assembly GCA_013396935.1. Taxonomy (NCBI): domain Eukaryota; kingdom Metazoa; phylum Chordata; class Aves; order Coraciiformes; family Momotidae; genus Baryphthengus; species Baryphthengus martii. Next base: position 67,806 of record VWZK01012363.1, read on the forward strand.
GGACATTGATCACCTCTCCAGGAAGCCTGTTCCAGTGTTTAATCACCCTCTCAGTAAAGAAATGTTTCCTAATGTCCAGTCTGAACCTCCTCTGGTGCAGCTTTGGACCATTTCCACATGCCTTGTCACAGAGCACCAGGTAGAAAAGCTCAGCACCTCCTTCTCCTCTGCCCCTCCTCAGGAAGCTGCAGAGAGCGATGAAGTCACCCCTCAGCCTCCTTTTCTCCAAATCAGACAAACCTGAAGTCCTCAGCCACTCCTCACTCAATTTATACTTGTGCCTGGTGTTACTCTGTTTTAGGTGCAGGATCTGACATTATTACTTGTTAAATTTCATCCTATTAATCACAGCCCAATGCATCAATCTATCTAGATCCCTCTGCAAGGCATCTTCCTAGCTAATTCTCCTTCTTTCTATACAAATATCAACATTATACTTTGTCTTGTTTGACATTTGGTCACACTGTTGTGTCCCTGCTCTGGTCTTCCTTTTTTTTTTTTTTTTGTAGAAAAGTCTTGCAGCTTTCAGTTAATTTCAAATTATGAGCTGATTTTAAAGTTGTTTCCTTTTTTTTTTTTTTCTGTCTATCATTATTCATAAAGAATGTGTAAAAACATGTTCTTTATAGTCAACAAGTAAAAATTTTGCATCTCATAAGACAAGCTCTCGTCAAGATATGATGTGGATGAGCAAAAGCAAATAGAAAATGTCAACAATTTGATATAGGATTTTTTTAATATAGTGAATCAGTTATTTAAAGGCACTTCAGGGATGCAGAAACACAACCCTGGCTAAAGGAAGGGGAATTGTCCTTCTGAAAAGCTTTGAAAATGTTGATATGTAATGCTAAAGTTATTTTTCTGTATTTTTTTAAGTTGCCCCCCTCAGTTCTATTTGGGCATGACAGATGGAAGTCAAATTTATGAATAACTGATTATTACTGAGACATGATGAGACACAGAGGAAATTAAATAGATACAGTGGGAATATGGCTTGAAAAGTTCACTTCAGTTGCTGCGGATGAACAAACAGAAATTTGATGGCAAATTTCTAGTACATAATACTTTAAATCATCCTAAATGTAAGTATTTAAATTAAATCTTCCTACATTTCACTATTTAAAAGAACCCAGAACCTTAAGCCAGTATTTCAATTAGAAGAAGTTATATTTGAAACATTTCAGGTATCACAACCCAAATGTTTCAGTGTGATGCCTTCACATTAATTCTATTACTGTAGGTAGATAATGAAGAAAAGTGCAAATATGGAAGTATAATGAAGAAAATGTTTTCAGGGCTCTGAGTGCAGCAACAGGTTCCACAACTTTCTCTCCTTTTCCCTAAGGGTCCATCTGTCTGACCGTTCTCAAGGCCAGCTCTGGAAAGGTGCAGCCATAACCATGGGTCCAGGCTGCTACAAGATAGCGCTGTGAGACGCTGTGTCCTCAGCCCACGAGCACCATTTCAGCTCAGGGCCATGCTCTGGGGCCTTTGTCTGAGCAGGGCTGTAGCTGTGCCTGTGCTCAGTACCTCACCCCGCTGCTCCTAATTTCGCTGACTTGCCTTCTGGAGTCACCTCAGATCTGTCCATCACAATGAGCTGGTCTGGCCTTCCTTTGTCTGTGATGGACCCCAGTCACCATCCCTGTTCTTGCTCTGCTCTTCTGGCTGGGTGCTGTGGGATGGAGCTGTGTTGAGGAGAGCACTGCCCTGAACCTCATAACCCTCAGCCCTGGGCTCACCTGCCCTCACCCAGCAGCTGCTCCTGCTGCTGCCTGACAAAGATCCAAAGTGTTCCTGAGATATTCCTGAAATCAAATACAGCCATGAAAAAAAGTGTACATCAAAAAACCCCAACATTTTTAGCCATATTTAAGAAAACTACAAGGGAAAATTGTCAGTTATTTTCTAGAGTCAGTAAGTAAACTTTATCAGGAACTTTCCTGAAAATCTGCATAGAATTTTATTTTAATGTTTCATAACATTATTATTTTTCATAATTCATAGCTTGAATTTCTGCTGACATGAAAACCACCTGCCTTAGTAAAGTAGGCTGAAACCAAATGAAATAGATTATTCCTTAGAACTGATATTAAAAATGCAGTTCGCTTGGCTAATTTAAGTAAACAGCCCAAGCAAAACAAACTAAAAGCTTGAAATTTAGTGTACATAAATAGACTAGCAGCTCTCGAAAATACTCCATGCAATTTCAGGACAATAAAGGGAATTGTACTGTCCTGGTAGAAAAATTCACGGGTGTTTGAAGAGATCTATAAACCCGAAGTTTGGAAGCACAAATTACTATTGTAAAAAGTTGAAATAGCTGTGATTCTTAAAAGTGTTTTGTTGTTGAATAAGACACCCTGAAGTCCAAAGAAATGTAAAGAGAAGTGTCATCCAAACCTAGGCCGCTTGCACAATAATCTGAAAATCATTTGAAGTCATTTTACAAAAGCCTAGCTAGTCATTCAGAAAGAAAAGGGTAATGTTCAACCTTTTCATTATCTAGTAATAACAGCGTTTTAAAGGAAAAAAGAAGAAATGAAAAAACCCACAACCCACCCTGTCTACCGATTTCTTTAAATTATGTTAAAGCAAACGTACATGTACTTCACCCCGAGTGATATTTCCTGAGGTGAAATTCCCTCCAGCTTCCTTCAAATCAATAAGCAGCTACTGGAGGAACGCGAGGCATCTGCGAAAGACACGGGTGACACCAGGATGTCCTCACTGCGGCCCCTGTGCCGCGGCGGCAGCTCCCGGCAGCCCCACAGGGCCTTTTTCCTCCTACCTTCCCTCCATGGAAAGCAGCCACAGCCCTGCCACAGCTGCATCCACCAAGCCCTGCCCCAGCCCCGCCACCCTTCCCTTGTTAACGAAAATTGTAGCAAGGAAAACATTTCAAACCAAATGATAGTTTAGAAAGCCGACGTTGAGTTATTGTAACACTGGGGACACAAGAGATCTCTCTTCCTAATATTCACAACCACAAGACTATCTACACTACATTTATACACAAAATTAGCAGTTAGTAATTTACCAAGCCTACTCACTTTACAATAACTGGTTAGTAATTTACGTAAAATTATAGTATTGTTGACTCCATACTTTCACTGTTATGTATGCTCAAGGGAAGGGTCTTCACCTGGGCAGGGGTCTTTTTGACATATAGGCATGATTGTTAGTATAATGAAGGTAGTGCAGCTAAGGATACAGAGTTCTCCTGCCAAGTTGGTAATATAAAGTTGATTAGAATCAGAAAATGATAGAATGGTAGCAGTTGGAAGGGACCTCTGGAGATCATTTAGTCCAACTCCCCTGCCAAAGCAGGATCATCTAGGGCAGCCCACACAGGAATATATCCAGGTGGGTTTTGAAAGTCTCTAGANATCCAGGTGGGTTTTGAAAGTCTCTAGAGAAGGAGACTCCACAACCTCCCTGGGCAGCCTGTTCCAGGCTCCATCACCTTCACAGTAAAGAAGTTTTTCCTCATGTTGAGGTGGAACTTCCTGTGTTCCAGTTTGTGCCAGTTGCCCCTCATCCTATCACAGGGCACCACTAAAAAGAGACTGTCCTAATCTTCTTGAAACTCATCTTTCAGATATTCATAAGTATTTGAGAAGATCCTCTCTCACCTTCTCTTCTCCAGTCTAAACAGCCCCAAGTCTCCTAGCGTGCTTTTCCTCATAAGAGAGATGTTCCAGTCCCTTAATCATCTTTGCAGCCCTCCAGTGGACTCTCTCCAGTGGTTCCCTGTCTCTCTTGAGTTGGGGAGCTTAGAACTGGACACAATACTTCAGATGTGGTCTCGCTAGGGCAGAGCAGAGGCGGAGCACAACTTCCCTCGACCTGCTGGACACACTTTTCCTAGTGCATCCCAGGATGCCATTGGCCTTCTTGACTACAAGGGCACATTGCTGTCCCATAGATAACTTACTGTCCACCAAGACACCAAGGTCCTTCTCCATGGAGCTGCTTTCTAGCAGGTCAACCCCTAACCCGTACTGGTGCACGGAGTTATTCCTCCCCAGGTGTAGGACTTGTCCTTGTTGAATTTCATTAGTTTCCCCTTTGTCCAGCTCTCCAGTCTGTCCAGATCTCGCTGGATGGCAGCACAGCCTTCTGGTGTATCAGTCAATGCTCCCAGTTTCATACCATCAGCAAACTTGCTGAAAGTACGCTGCCCCTTCAACCAGATCGCTGACGAAGATGATGAAGACTGGATCCAGTACCGATCCCTGGGGAACATCGCTAGTTCAGTGATTAGATTAGTCTTCTTTGAGGCCTAGATGCTCTGTGATGTTCCTCCTAAAAGACACTAAATGTCATTTCTTCTGATTAAAAGTGTAAAATTTACAATTCTAGCTATGCTTTAGAAGAGTAGGATCTTGTCCTAATATAGTGCTAGCTATGTTTTAGAGTCAGTCCTCAACAAGGACTGAACTGTTTTAAGTCTCTGACAACACGTTCATTGCTGTCCTTTAACAGTAGGGAAAAAAAAAACCAAAACCAAACAAACAAAAACAAACCAAAAAAACCACCATCCATTCAATCGAATGAATCTAGTATCGTTTTAAGTCTCTGGTTATCACTCTGAGCTCTCCAGCAGCTCTGGCATCCAGCCGGAACCGGTGCCCGCCCCTCGGCCCCCCTGCCCCAACACCCGCCATGCCCC
>VWZK01012364.1:0-20858 GCA_013396935.1 Baryphthengus martii
CCTCTCCTCAGAAGCGAGATGCTCCACTTGACTATTCATGATGAGCTTCCTTTCCTCAACATGCTTTGAGATGACTCCAAGAACAAGTTGTTGAATCAGCTTTCCAGGGATGGAGGTGAGGCTGACCAGCCTGTAGATACCCAGGTCCTCCTTCTTGCCCTTTTTGAAGACTGGAATGACATTGGCCTTCCTCCAGTACTCAGGCACCTCTCCTGTTCTCCAGGACCTTTCAAAAATTATGGAGAGTGGCCTAGCAATGACCTCTGCCATCTCCCTCAGCACCTGCAGGCGCATCCCATCAGGGCCCAAGGACTTGTGGATATTTAATTTGCTTAACTGATCTCTGACGCAATCCTCATCAATAGAGGCAAAATCATCCTTCCTCTGTGGTCTTAAAGGTCTGGGACTCCTGGGAGCAGGCCTTAGCAGTAAAGACCAAGGCAAAGGCAATATTCAGTAACTCTGCCACCAGGACACCTTCCTTACTCAGCAGTGGGCCCATATTTCTTCCTTGTGGAAGAAGTTTTTATATGACTGGGAAGTCTATCTGACTGTGGTGAGACCTCTGGTGTAGGCTGCCTATCCATCATGTCCCCATTAGACTGGTCGTCTTCCAGCAGGACCTCATATCTATTTCTCAGAGGAACCTGGGGAGACAAGGCAGGCAAGGAGGGCTCCTGCCTTCTGCCATGGCCACGAACTTGCCTCCACTCACTCCTTTCATTTAGGCTTCTGCCTTCCACCTGAGAGGAACAGGATACAGGGGCCCCTTGATTCTGCATACTGTCTGGCAGGTGGTCCCATTTCTGTTACAGGGAGAGGAGAGCCTGGCTCCACCAGTCTATCTCCATTTCAGCCATGTTAATGCCTTTCTACTTTGGCTTGCAGCCTTTCAACCTCATCCTGTAGCTGTGTCACTGGCAGAGCAGATCATCAACTTGCTCACACCAGGCACAGCCATGGTCAGGGCTGTTCCCTGTTTCCATCAAAAGGCTATGACATTCCCAACAATCTGTGACCTAGCACTCTGTCAAGGTGAGTCTTAAAATTGCCCAGTGTAGCAGAGCCCACCACTTCTCTTGGGAGACTATTCCAATGTTTAATTGTTCTCATTGTAAAGAACTTTCTTCCAGAATCCGACGGGAATCTCCCCTGGAGCAACTTGCAGCCATTCACCCTTGTCTTCTCCATGTGACTCCTTGTAAAAAGGGATTCTCCTTCCTCTTGGTAGCCACCCTTTAAGTACTGGTACATGGTAATATGGTCTCCTCTAAGTCTTCTCTTCCCAGGGCTGAACAAGCCCTGATATCTCAGCCTATCTTCATACAGCAGGTCTTCCAGCCCCTGATCATTCTCATGGCATTTCTCTGGACCCTCTCCAGCCTGTCTTCATCTTTTTTGTATAGTGGGGACCAAAACTGAATGCAGTAGTTGAGGTGTGGCCTGACCAATGCCGAGTAGAGTGGGACGATGACTTTCTTGTCCCTGCTGGTGATGTCCATGTTGATGCAGCCCAGCATTCTGTTGGCCTTCCTTGCCACTGCCACACACTGCTCAGTCATGTTGAGCCTGCTGTCCACCAAGACCCCCAGGTCCCTCTCCATAGGGCTGCTCCCCAGCCAGGTGGATCCCAATCTGAGCTGCATTCCTGAGTTATGTGTTCCCAGGTGCAAGATCCTACACTTACCCCCATTGAACCTCATAAGGTTCTTGCTAGCCCACTCCTCCAGCCTATCCAGATCTTCCTGGAGAATGACTCTCCCTTCTGGAGTGTCGACTATCCCACTTACTTCTCTGTCATCAGCAAACTTCATCAGGGTGCCCTTAATCCCGGCATCCAAGTCACTTATGAAAGCATTGAAAATCATTGGGCCAAACACCATCCCCTGGCGGACCCCGCTTGTGACCAGTCGACATTTTAAAAATGAACCATTTACCACCACCATCTGGGAATGGCCCATCAGCCAGTTCCCACCACACAGACCACCTGTCAAGGTCGTAACATGTCAGTTTTTCAAGGAAGAGGTGGTGGGGGATGTTCTGCCCCTGGTGAATCTGTGCTGACTTTTCTCAATCACAGGCTTGTAATAGGTCCCAAGAGGACTTACTCCATAACCTTCCCAGGGATTGATATAAGACTGTTGGGTCTGTAATCACCTGGGTCCTCCTTGGGACCCTTCTTGTGGATAGGAGTGACATTAGCTCTCTTCCAGTCTTTGGGAACACCTCCTAATTTCCACGACTTCTCGAAGATTATGGAAAGTGACCTCAGAACAACCACAGCCAGCTCTCTCAACACCCTTGGGTGGATGCAACTGGGCCCATCGATTTATATGGATCAAGCTCTTGTAGCAGTTGACACACCAACTCTTCATTCACTGACGGCGGGTCAGCATCTGCATCGATCTGGGGTTTTGTCCCCATGGCCTGGGACCCAGCAGTGTTGGTAAAGACAGAGGTAATGAAGGTGTTGAGGAGATCTGCCTTTCCAGCACTGTTGGTGACAAGCTCCCCTCTCTTGTTTAATAATGGGCCAATAAGCTCCTTCTGTTTCTGCTTCCTGTTAATGTATCTGAACAACCCTTTCTTGAAGTTGCTTACATCTCTGGCCAGTTTCAGCTCAAGATGAGCTTTTGCTTTCCTAACTGGGTCTCTGCGTACCCTGGCAATGCCCTTGTATTTTTCAGCAGTTATTGTTCCACTTTTCCATCTCTGATACATTTCCCTTTTGGTTCTGGGCAGTCCCATGATCTTGCCATTGTGCCAAAGGGGTCTCTTACTCTACCTGCTTCCACTGCCAATCGAGGGAGAGTGTTCTTGAAAAATTCCCGACACTCACTAACTCCTTTACCTTCCATGGAACCTTCCCATGGGATCCTTGCTAACTGATCCCGGAGTGAGATGAAATTTGCTGTTCTAAAGTCTAAAATCTTTGTCCTAGAACTAACCTTCAGCGTGTTGAGCATTATACCAAACTCCACAATATTGTGATTAACCTGTGCTATTGCGTATAACCCCTCATTTTCCTCATCTTCCTTACTCCAGCCTGGTATTTCTCTTTCTTTTTCCTTCCCACACTCTCAGTGGTCTCTCTTTCCCCACTCTTCCTGGCTCCACTCTCCAGTTAACACTTCATGAGCTGCTTTACTCCTTGTTCTTCAAGAAGATGTTTCCCTTCTCAAATCTCCAACTTCTTGTCTGTCTTCACTGTCTCATTCATGCCCTTCTAAAGATGTTTTATTCTTCAAAGTAAGAGCTCCCAGAAGCTAAACAGCTTCCAACAGGAGCTTTTAATCCATGTTTCACTTTGACTATAAGGCTGAAATGTATTTCTTAATTGGCTTCTTAGGTGTCAAAATACCTCAGGTGAATTCACTTCACCTCAAGACAGAGGGAGGAACCAAGAATAGAAAAAAAACGTTCATAAATGGCATGTATTATGCCCAATTTCACGGAAAATTGAGAAGTCAAAATAGTACTGAAGATACAGGTGTAGGATAGATAAACTTCTAGATCACCAAGGCTGCCTAGGATCACTTAACTTCGCTTCTTTTTAGCCACCAAAAGTTTTACACTCCAACTGCCTCTTTGATGTCATTCCTAGGGCATTTACATTGTCATCTCAGTTGAGAAGAATTATTAGTCCTTTGCCAGAGGAAAGTGCCCTTTTTTTTTTTCTGATTGTGAGCACGTACTTTAAATTTGTAGTTTACCTGTGGCCAGCTTCCCTGAATATCTGATCTTAATGTTGGCATTTCTACTAGCATACATTTTTAATTACATAGATCTATTCTATATGTTAATTTGTTTCAGTAAAACCAGACCTCTGTATTCCTTCCTGTAGTCCTTCCTAAACACCTATTCCTATGAAATAATTTCATTACTATCAAATAATAGTATCAATATAAAGACAAACAATAAAGTATCGATGCTACAAGGATAGCAAGTTCCACCCATGTCCTCCTCAAAGCCTTTAACAGAGTGGAAAAGAAGAAAAACAGATGGCTCTGCAGCATGACCAGAAGGTTAACAAAGCCAGGCCTTTTCCAATGAGCTATAAGATTATTGTTGCTTTTCTCTCTAGACCAATATTGATTATATGTTCCTATTCCATTCAGATATTGAATTTGTTTTATTGGGCAAACAGCTGCAGACTCTGCTCCCCATGCCCTAGCAAATATCATTTCAAACTTCTTTTGAACTCACATTACGCAAGTGTGACTCAGCTGCACTCAAAGCAGCTTTTGCAACATGTAGTATTGGATGACGGTCATGTAACTGGTCCAAGCACAAGGTAACATACTGGTTTTACTGAAATATGTCTTCCCTGTATCTTTCCGTGTCAGTGAATAACTCAATGGTTCTTCTTCCACGGGCTGCATAACACTGGTGGTCCATCACGGCAGTCAAATAAATTTATGTCACTGGATGAGAAAACATACTGTCTGAATATTATTTTCAAAAAAGTTAGAAATTAAAGTACATATTGCTCCCTAAACCAAAACACACTCACTACTAAAATTAGAGAGATAATTATTGCCTCTCACTTCGCTGGGAAATATTGTACTTGGAAATAAATGATGTATGAATACAGACCTTTTGAGCATGACTTCACTTGACTTCCTGTAGTTAATAATCTCCAATCTATTTCCTGTCATGTTTTGTCAGTTTTACTTGAAGAAGTGGAGAGAGCAGATACAGAACAAAATGGGCATGAAGTCAGAAAAGGTGCAGTCGTAGGTAAACTAGTGTTGCAGAACTGAAGGCGTATAATGCCAGTCATTTCCATTTACGTAAAGAAGAGCGTGGGAAGAAAGATCGCTACCATTTGGAGCGTGGTTGTTTGAGCACTTTGGGATTTGGAGATCAACCATGGTCATGAAGCAGCTGGGAAGTGCTACTATGCATAAGTGTCTCTATTTCACACTAGTTTCAGGATTTCAGTCTGTTTTCTCAAAATCGTAACGAATCTGAAGCATTGGAAAGATCTCTTCAAAATCATATTTTGTTATGTTTTGAAATGTTTAGATTTCAACTTTTGTTTTAAAAATACAGCATAGAGGAAAAAGCATATCTTTGAACAGTCACTTCAAAAACATGCTCAAAACATTTCATTCCAAAATATCTAAAAAAGGTGACAAAATATTGTCATAGCTTCATTCCTTCCCCCAACTCCTTTCTCTCTGTTTCTCTGAAACAGTATTCTCATAACATAAAGACACATTTTGTTTTCAGTGGAACTGCATTTTGTTGCAGAAAGTGTTCCTCCAATTTTTCAACCATGATTTCTGGTAACAACTTTTCAGGAAGCTTTAATATCCCAGCCAAATGAATAAACTTCTGAGGCTGGTTGATTAAAGTTATTCCAGATCCTGTGCAAAGTTAGTTTATAAAATATAGGATGATTTTATTTTTTTAAGTATATTTTTTTCTTTGTCTTCAAGAAACCAGAACCTCTTGGGTTTAAACTGGCTTGTTTTTTTTTTAAAAAAAACAACACATAGTTGAACTTTATTTTTTTGTAGAATATACTCTATATCAAAAGTTTACTAGGAATTTATTAAAAGGAATAATTTCCCAACCAGTCTCAAGTCTCTGTGTGTTCCCAAGGATAACTAAACTCAAATCTACAATCACCCTAAAGTTCATATTACTTCATATTTCTGCTTGGATCTTCATGGCTATATATAGTAACCCTACACATTCTTAAATCTCTCATATGAGGTTTCTCCAAACACCTCCTAATTTTATCTTAGTTGTCCAGTTTGTCTGGGAGGCATTTGGTTAAGTGGGCTTTAAGTAAAATATATTCTCTAGTAAAACAAAAATCCTGACCACCTTTTATTGTCCTGATTTCTGCTCTTAACATTTTATCATCTGTAAGAGGCAAACTTCAAGTGACCCTCAGAACAATTCTTAGAAAGACTATAGCAAAAACTAAGAATGTTGTCAGACTATGTAAACAGGCTGAGAAAGTATATATTTTAAAAGCTTATCATCCCTAGAACACTGATAGGAAGCCAACATACTTACAAAAGAAGTCCATAGACAATGACAGAAACAACTACAGAAGTAATCAGCAGGTATAAGCATTTATAATTTACTTACAGATATACACTGAAATTGCAAAGCTTTGTCTCTCAGTGATAAAGCTGACAAAGTGAAGGTGATTTCTGTTTCACTATCACCCCTCCTCCCTGCCCCCAGCTTCCTGGTTCCTGTGGAAATGCACATGGAGATGAACAAAGCTTTCATATTCAGAGCCACCCGCTGAGTGTGAGACTCATAAAATTTGACAGATGCAAAGGTGGAGGAAATATCCATTACATTCTGATACATTACTGAAGACGTGCAAACAGGGAACAGACCAACTAGGTTAAGTATTGGTATAAATTAAACAGAACGCACATTTGCTCTAGCACTGGCCTTTGAAATTGAGAGTGATGGCATGATTAAATAATTGAACTGTCTCACCTTGCACAGTAAGAAAGAATTCCAATAGGAATAATTATTCAAAAATGGATGTGAAGGCAAATCAAGCTCCTCACCAGCTAATACAGCTGTCTGCAACTTGGTTTTTTGTTGCTTTGTTGAAGAAAGTGGGATCAGGACTAATTGGTTACTTTTCTTCAGTTTTGCAAATGTGACAATTACTTCATTAGGACTGATCCCTTAGTCTATAAATTTCTGAAATAAGGTGCCCTTAAATAGTTTTAAGAATTAAATCTTGTGTTCGTCCAACATGTATTTTCAAATCCAGACATCACATCTGTCATCTTCCCTCAAGTCTCTTCCCTCAAGTCATGAGCTCTGGGCATTGTAGGTGACATAAGCAACACCAGTCTCATGATCCAAAGCTCTCCCATCACTTAGGCAGCCACGTCCCCATAACTCCACGAATATCACAACGGCCATGTGAGAGTGCGTACATAGTTCTATGAGCTACAGTGCATGCCTCTATGAAAGTCCACAACTGAAATCTAACTTCATGTAACTTGTCCTTATAAACCTCCAGGGAAAGACATTGTATCAAGAACTGGATGTCTTAATTTTCACATCCTTTCAGTTCTGAAACACCAGTCTTCCTTTTGCTGAAAATTAAGCTGACACACTCTTCTGTAGCATTTTAGTATTCACAAGTGCACTTAAGAGGGTTTTGTCTGTGTACCTGTGATGACAGGTATACAAGACCTTCCTTTCCTTCTCATTTACTGTCACCACTGTTACTTACATTGGCTTCACTGAGCCCAGTTCTTTCAGTTTTCTAGTGGACTGTGGTTGTAACTTTTCTCCTTAATTTTCTATTTAAGCTGTTGTATTGGGTCTGGCTGAGATGGGGGTGATTTTTCCCATAGTGCTGTGCGGTGTATAGGTATCTAGAAAAGTGTTGACAACACACCAGGGGTTTGGTTACTGATGGGGAGTGCTTGCACAGCACAAGGCTATCTCTCCAGCATTCCCACTTCATCAGCAGGCTGGGGGTCGGCAAGGTCTTGGGAGGAGACACAGCCACAACAGCTGATCCAAACTGACCAAAAGGATATTACACACCATACAGCATCTGGTTAGCAAGAAAAGCTAAGAGAAATGACAAGGCGGGGCGGGGGGGGGCATTCATTGTTATGACATTTGTTTTTGGGAGCAACTGCTATGCGTACTGAAGGCCTAGTTCCTGTGAAGTACCTGGACATCACCTGCTGATGAGAAGTAGAGAATCAATCTTTTGTTTTCCTTTGCCTCCACCTGTGGCCCCCACTTTTGCTTTACTGAACTGCCTTTATTTTGAGCCTTTTTTTTTTTTTTTTCCTTCTTAATTCTCCTCCCAGTACTGCTGAGGATGGGAGAGATAGAGTGGCTTAATGGGCAGCTGATGTCTAGCCACAGTCATCTGATCATCTCACCACAGCTGCTTTTTTTTCATAGTAAATACCAATTGCACTTAGTTATTCTTCCCATTTTCATTGGAAATATAAAGAATCGTTCCCTTTCTTTAGCTATCTGCCTACTTCCCTCCCCTTGAAACTCACGAAAAACACTGTCTATGGCCATTGAAGCTTCTTCATATCACTGACCTCTTCTGATGTTACTGCTGTGGTTTGTCATCTGCAGTGAATCTTTCTTTACTGTTGTTTTAATGAACCCTTCTTGAACAAATACTAAGAATGACTCTACCTCCTCAATATGTTTTTCAGTTCTGTAGCTTAATATTCATTCAATTATTGTTGGTTGGAGTTTTCTGGTAGTTTTTCTTCTAATCAATCCATGCAAAGTTCTTTCTCTCTCCTCATGGTTCAAATGAAATCTAAACTTGATCATTCTGTGTTCCTGGTCAACTCAAATTCTTACCATCACCTTAGTATCCTTCACACTTTTATATACATCTGCACCAAGCTTAAGGAGTCTGGGGAAAAAAAAAAAAAAAAAAAAAAGAATTTTCTGTAAGTTAATTGTTGAAGAGTCATGGCCCATGTTACTTGGTAGATTTATTTGTTTAAATAAGGAAGGTATACGGGGGATAGCTGTAACTTCTACCTTCTTAAAATCACTTAATAAGTATTCTCAAGTTAGTTCAGTACACTGAAAAAGTATAACACAGTGGAATTTTTTCCTTTGTTTTTTTCCCATCTTTCCAAACTGAAATTATATCTTCGGTCAGTGTCATAACAGTTTAGTCTCTGCAAGAATTTGCCCCTGAGAAGAGGTGGGCTCCTCATGTTCTTAACTCTGCAAACAGATTGGAGACTATCACTGGAAGCAATCCTGCATGAATAGAGTGATGTGGCTAGGTAATCTTACTGTTCTCTCTTCTACATAGCATTTAGAACTTTGGGATGCACTGCGCATTTCTCCTCTCTTCGTGATATCTATGACACTTCCCTGGAGACTCAGCTGTTAGCATGCCAGCCACGCAGCATTGCAAAGCAGAAATGTCTCTTGCTTTGGGAGTGCCTTGGCAACAAGTCGAAAAGAACAAAGGTTGAGCTTATTGGAGCAGTGGACTAACATGGCAAATCTTCACCTGTCTTTAAAGAGAAGGTATTTAAAATCCATGGAGGTGGTCATACTTGACACTGAAATCACCCAGGCAACCGCTGTCGCACGACCTTCTCTTCGTAAATGCCAATTATTTTCAAGGTTTGACACACAGCAGTGAATAAGCTTTTAACATTTTGATCAGAATTATTGTTAAATGGAGAATTCTTTATGCTTTGTGTCATCTCTTATAGACATGAACCACTCATTTGTGGCTAGTGGTGGTGGTGAATAACCCACAAAACGAAAATGTGCACAGTGAGATCTGCTGTATTTACCTTACAGTCTACTTACGGTTCTGCTCTGAGTTAAGAAGAAAGGAATAAGAAAAGGCCTGAGATGGAAAACTATGTCCTTCTCTCCATCAACCACTCAGATGGTATGGGAATAGATCCTCACCTATGGGGTTTTAGGGAGCTAACAGTTTTTAACAACCTAGATCTTAGTTTCTGAAGCTCCATTTATGTTGTGGATAACTGTACACTAGAGAGCAGTCCAACTCAGCAGGCAAATTTAAGGTTTTCCCTCCACTTGCACCAGGTGGTCATCTGAAAGCTAACCACTAGCCCCTAAGTAACAATAGATATTGAGGACAGCTGGCAAATTAGGCCTTAGGGCTGCTTGTGAAACAGTATGGGTGTAACCTTATGCCATATATTTATTAAGAAGATAAAAGCAGCTCCCTATAGAGGAGAATTATTGTCAGGATATCTCTAGCAATGATTCTTAGAGGCTGGAATCCAAGTGAGTAATGAAACATGGCTTGGTTTATGCAATGATAAAAAAGCATATTCCATTTTTCAAGTTCCTTTGTCTTTAACACTAAGATACTAACAAATTCACAAACTACCTATTGTTTTCAAAGACTGATTTTAAACTGCATGAGGTTCATTTCAAGATTGACACGCATATGCAGATGTTCACAGATCAATGGAGATGTGTTTAGTACAGTTACTGGAGCTAGACCTATTCAGCAAACTAGTCAGTGGGGTCAGGCTCTAGTTACCTTCATGCCGGTTTCTTGCGGCTTGAAACATTTATGGAGGATGGTGGCTGTTACGTGGGACCTAGGGAGGCTCCACCATTTTTCAGCAGCACCTGAAAGTCGGGTAGACAGCACCTGAAGACAGACAGCTCTGGCTACTTAGGTGTGAACAACTGAGCTCTAAATCTCCATTGACCATAACAGGAGATACATATGGACTTCTACACATACATTGGGATTTTTTAATCTAGAGCTCACTCTCTTGCTAGTTGGCTCATTAGAGTTAATTGAGTAAAAAAATATTTGATATCCCAGTTAAAGCTCTGCTTATTTTCCCAGTCAACAGGTTGTCTTCTGAAATATAGAGAACTGTTATTTACTTTCTTTGGCTATATCTGTGCTCTTTTGGGAGTGAACAGCTTAAGTGTATTGAGATTGGACCTAGTACCTCAGAGCCAGTTAGCTCAAGCTCACCATATCTATACTGTGAGCAGAGGAAGAGCAAGAGCAGGAGTCCATCTTCATCTTTTTCTGAGGCTCCTTCTACTTGCTCCCCACACAAAGCAGAACATGAGTAACATTTCAGCAGATCAGACCATCTGAGTATTCATATTGAATTCAGGACCTAGCCAAAGAAAACACAGGAATCTATGTGTCACTGCCAGTTTTCAATTCCTCATCCATAAAGTAGAGAGTCTGAGAGTTTGGCTTTTTACTCTCGACACGGAAATCTTTGTTAGGTTGTCTCAGCTTCAAACTATGTGTTCGTGCAACACCAAGTGAGAAGAGCCCCAAGTGCTGTTACAACCTTCTCCTCTGTCCCATAGATGAATCAGACTCACAAATTCTACTAACTCCATAGAAAGCTGTTCTTTGTGCTCCCACATACAAATCTTTAAATCCATGGGGTTTTTTCAGTTTATGACTTAGCTGGCTTCTCCATGGTGATTGCTGCTTCTTCTCAGGCCAAAGAGCAGTTTTTAATAGCTAGTCATTTTTCACCCTGCGGATATGTCCAAACAGCTGGAACTCCCTTCTTATTTCCACATCAGTGATTCTCCCTTTTAACACTTTTTTTTTTTTGGCTCATTGTCTTTTTTCTGATATGCTTTTGCCAGCTGACCACAGGAAGCTGATGGTAACATTTCATTTCAAAGGGCAGGTGTCTTTGTGTGCCAGCTTATTCAAAGGTCTATGTTTCTACCACATGCAATAGAATGAAGTACATCCATATTTCAAACTGCTTTGTATTTTTGTGGGTGTCTGTGGAAAAATCACCTTGCCTCTGCTTTGCTATAATACAACAAATAACAGACTCTAGCGATGGGAGTAGAAGTAAGATGCTTGTTCAAATTGTGGGATTATTATAAGAAAATACTTCTAAAACATATTTCTTACAATCACAAAATACCAGTAAGATGACATAGTATTTTCACACTTACCTAACATTTGATTTTGCTAGTAATGCCTCAGTTATTGAATTCCATTCAGTGCATAATCAGATCCTAAGCTATTTCTCCCAGTCAGAGTTGGGGCACCAGACACCTAAGGAGGACACCTTTGGTTAATTGTGCCTTCCAGCTGTATCTAAAATCAGAAGGTATTATCTATTTGCTTGTATTAGCACACCAGTAAACTGCTAGTTGCTCTTCAAAGAGTTCTGCAGATATCAGAATTAGCTATCAGCTGCTTTAATAGGCTAATGGAAGCTGACTATGTTTCCTTCTAGAGTAAGTAGCAACAACAATAGCATTTTTACTCTCAGTAGCTTATGCACATAGCAGAAACGGAATAGTTGGGCGTATCGCTTTGCCTGCACGCTTCTTAACATATGGGAATGATATCCTGTATTGAAAAAAACAAGCCAAAACTATGCTTACATTTTTTTTTCACCTGAATAAACTCTGAAAGTATTACAATATTCCTAACTAAAATATCAGAAAAAAAAAAAAAAAAATCAAAAACCAAGGAATAAACAAAAAGAACAACATGACCAGTTACAGGGGTTGAAAAGGCCTAAGGCATAAAACTCTTAAGTTTTATCCTTTGTATTTGCAATACAACGGGACTTTCGATGAGCTATCATAGTGATGCCATGTCTATTGGAAACTGGTTATATTGTAAAACTCTGACCTTTTAGAAAACAGCTCTGGTAGGCACCTTTAGTCCACATTCCTCATTCACCAGTGGCTTGTTTGAGTTAAATCCGCTTCTGCAGATTTTTCCTCAGAGGTCCTAGGTAAGGGTCAGGCTTTTCCTTTTTGACTGATTTTTGTACTTCATTTTCAAAGAAAAGTAGAATTCTCGAGTCACCGTATTATCAATGAACTTGGGGCTTTTAAAAATAAACCAGCACTGATATCCAAGACAAAACTGTGAGTGCTGGCAACAAGCTGTTTACATAGATCACAGTTCAGAGCTTCTGTCTGCTGTAAGGAGGCTTTGCTCACACAAGTAGCCTTAGAGACGTCAGTGTAATGGATCACCTTACATAAAGGATATTAAACCATCAGTGAAAACATATTCATTTGGATAATAGGAACAGAGTTATTTATTCTGATTTGTAATTTTAGGGCTCTCTTTTTTTCTCGCTACGAATGAAATACTGGAAGTTTATAAGGGAAAAAACAAAAGTCAAAATAAATTACTGAACTTCCCCATAATATTGTTCAAATATGATGTAAATAGAGACATAGCTCAAGTTTATTTAAAACATATGTAGTTTCACTGAGTACAGTGAAAAGCCAAATTTGATTGGTGCAAATCTGATTGCACCAAATGGGGATCTAAGCTGTGCCGGTCGATAGTCATGTTCCTTCGCAGTCATAGCTCTTGCCTTTCGGACGTCCCTACAAAGCACCTGTCATAAATGAGAGTATGTTACTGAATGTTCAGCCCCAAGAACCACAGCGTTTCATTTTATATGCTGGTAAGGCGTATAAATCTCAGCTGTGACTTCCTCCCACCATAACAGTAATGTGAAACAGGAATATCTAAACTATCCTTTTTTTTGCAGTTAAGTGGAGTTTAATGCACCATTTTTGCTGCAGTAGAACTGGAAGAAAGGGAAACTGACCTGAGAAAAGAAACATAGAACAAAAAGGTTAGATTCTGACTGAGTGAAATCAGTGAAACCTCCCATTCATTTCAGAAAGGGTAAAATTTCACCCTGGAGCATTAAGAGGGAGGGAGAGGAGGGAAATGGAGAACAGGACATGACTTATGAAACAGGGGAGACCCTCACAGGTAACTTCTGTTCTCCTTCACATAATGAAATTTCTGATCACTTAAGATACTTAATCTATTTTAAAGCTGCTTTTAGCTGCAGTTGCAGGCTGAGAATGCTTCAGAAGATGACAAGGTTGCTAATGCTCAAAAACTGAGCGTAGCAGTGGGAGACAGAGGCCTTTACACACAAAGACACGGTGAGGTATGATAATGGACTTTTCAGGGGACCAAAGTGCCCATCAATTCAAAAGCATGCATTTTCTACAAAACCCTCAAAGCCTTAATGGTTCTTAACCTGTAAGAAGCCCTTAACTTTCTGTCCCATACTTTCCTAGAGTTTCCTTCATATTTGAAGGTGTCCAGTTACTGCTCTCACTCTTGGTCTACCCCATCAGCACACAATCGAGCAAGTCTGAACTAGACATTTTTCCAAGGATATAATTTTTCAGTGATATTTCTCCTCGCTGTCTTAACTTAACTCCACCACCCTATTGCCAAAACTGCTGGTGATACTAGTGGTGGTGGGCCATCTCCTCCTGTTTACTGGGCAACCACCTGCATCCTCCCAGTGATTGCAGCAATGAATCTCTGGCCATAGGCATTTCCCCTGAATGTATCAAGCCTGCAGAAAAATTTCATAGCATACATTCCATTAAACTGGCAAGACTTCAGTCTCTGACACTTGAGAAATAATTAGCTTCTGTTCTACAAAGAACGTCAAAGGATGCTGGATGTTTCATCAGATATCTTTTTAAACAAGTTGAAGATATTTAAACAGCAGCTAATGGAGAGCTTGCTCTCCTGACAGTCAGATGGTGAGCTGTGTGGTTTAATATCACTTGTGCCTCCAAAATGTGTTTTACTTTGTCAGTGAAAGGATCATATTACATTGATTTTCTAAACATTGAAAATGATTGCTGCCATTAATATTGGCCTGCATGATGTCTCTTAACATGGGAATGTAACCTTAGCAATTTCAAAACTATTGCAATATTCTGATACAGAATTTAGAAAAGTAACAGTTATCAAAATCATCATATTTTCTTGAAAAAAATCTGTTTTATTGTCGAGGATTCTTAAGATCAATCTTTATGTTCCTCACATTAAATTTTCCTACCAGTAACTGGGTTGGGGAATACTGTAATAACATGAATGGGTATTTCTGCCATTTCTTTCATTAGTCTAAAAAAAATGCTGTCTTTAACAGTTATCAGTTAAAATCATAAGTTATCACATAAGTTTGTGGAAACAAAGATAGTGGTTGAGCTTTTTTAGACTTCTTTTTTTAAGAGACTTAGTACTTGCCTATATACTATCTTCCTACCAGGTCAGCTGTATTCCAATTCAATCATAGTATTTTATTATTCATGATTTGCTTTTTCAGACCGTCACAGACGCAATCATACCCCAAACTCCTTTAACTCTTAACTCCTTCAGTATGAACAGCATTTAGTCCTTGTTTCAAATCTTTTTGCCCTTCTTTTTTTTTGTCACTGAATTTGTAGTAAGCGTATTCACTCATTCTCTGCAAATACTTACACATACTCTTGAAAACCTGTTACTGAAATCAGCAGCACTGCCAGTGCAAACTCCTTCTTTTCATATTAGTATCCCTTAGAGTTTCAGACTGTAATATAAATCAGAGACTCACCGTGGCATTAGCTGATTTTGGTTTTGACTCTTAGAGTTCGACTGTTATAAGGAAAACACCTATGGGATCCATCATAGCACTGGAGCTTTTTCCTAGTGACTTGCACATGTGTTGAACTTCGGGTAAAATAAATAGATAGATAGATAAATAAGCAAACAAATAAATAAATAAATAAATTGCTAGACAAAGGAACTAATAAACAGAATAAAAACTCTCCTGTAGAGCTGAAATTCATACTGACATCAGCAGAAGTAGGTAAGGATTATGATTACAGTCTTTTGTAAGTAGTTACTCTCTCAAAATATTTGGAAGACTCAGGCTAAATGGTTAACAAGTATCAATGACAGTCTGCACTTCTCTAGTACATTCTATCTCAGAAATGCACAATTAACATTCATAACATATTGAAAAAATAAGTGGTTGGATTAACGAAAAAAATATCAGCTCTTCCTTAATTTTGAAGAACGAGATATCATAATTCATTTAAGATGGATTCTTTCCTACCTGCTGTTTTGAGTTTATGCCAACTTGAATTCTCTGCTAGAAGTCCTGAAACAGAGAAACTTTACTTGAGTTTCTTCCAGACAAGCTTGGAATTAGAACTAGAAAATTCTTCAAGGAAACACACAGAGTATTTGCTTATCAAATCCCCTAATTTAAGAAGAATTTTATTACTGATTGCAATGAATATACTTTGTCATTGGAGAGCTATTTTGAAATTATTGGATTTAAGAAAAGTATTTCACAACTATGAGACACAGTAAATCAGGAAAGGTGCACCCTGGAGCTGAGTATCAATAAAAATTTTTAGCAATTAACAAAATAAATACTGTAAATCTTTTCAGCTTTGATATTTATCTTTCTAAAAAAAACAAACAAATAAAATCTGATTAAGGGCAAATAATGTGGCTGGTGTTCATGCCATTTAGAGTACGTATCCTTAGGCTGCCTTCCAGTCAAGCTGACAGCTTTTAATTTCCCAACCTCTTGGTGCAATCCTTAGGCAAGTTTCTCTGGGGACTTCTAAAGGACCCGCTTCACATTTTGGGAGCTTGATGCTGTGCCCAGCACTCCTGGACTCACTGCTGGGCATTTTTTCCAGTGGCAGGAGTATCCTTTAGTGTTGCAGATACAGCTTCATAGTCTGCTGGAGTATTTGATGCCATTGCATTTACCTTGTAAAGAGCTGTGTTCCTCTTGGCACCCCCAGGACCTCTACCACCACCTTATAACAGTGCCGCTCCCGAAAGCACTACGAGTTGTGATCCAGTTCACTCCCATTCGATGGTTAACTAGCTGTTACTACAGCTTGCTCTTGTAACTCTTCTGCCCTAATTAATTTTTCTAACTCTTTTGGAAGATATTGGAGCCATCCAGGGAACCTTCAGGGGAGAAGCAAATGTGCCCCCTTCATGAGTTGGTAGATTTGGTTTGTTTGGCCTTGACTCTTATCAGATCTTTCTATCTATTTGAACCCCTGAGGTTTTGTGGTGGGGAAACTGAAAAAAAAAAAAGCTGAATAAAGAAATAATTTAGAACTGTGCTATGTTTTGATCAATATTTCTTGAGTTTCTGTTTTGTTTTTTTTTCTTCATTTTTTTTTTTAAACTAAATAAATTTTCATTTTACAACATATGCCTTGAAAATAACTGATGTTTCCTTGCAAATTCTCATTAATATTCATATTTGTGAACACAGCAATTAGCTCTATCCTCAGACATGTTGATTATTGCTCTAACTGGTGTTTCATTTTTCTGCTCTCTTCATAGCTAACATCCTTTTAGATGAAGATAAGTTTCACTAGGGAAACTTTCTCTGAAAGGACTCACAAATGTGTTAATCTGCAAGCAGCATTGCATCTGCAATGTGGTGCAGTACCTACATATATTCACACAAAGACCCTGAGAACCACTGGTGCATGGGAA
The DNA here is from genome assembly GCA_013396935.1 of Baryphthengus martii. Classification (NCBI taxonomy): domain Eukaryota; kingdom Metazoa; phylum Chordata; class Aves; order Coraciiformes; family Momotidae; genus Baryphthengus; species Baryphthengus martii. Next base: position 16,823 of record VWZK01012364.1, read on the forward strand.
GATCAGAGTCCAAATCTCTGACCAGCTGAGGAAGGAGGAGGAAGCAAGGCAGTAATGAAAGCAACATAGGATTCAGGAGAGTCTTTTCTATCCCTTGGTAAATCCAGGCCTGTGAAAGTCTGTGGAATTGGGAACAGCAGGCCAGGAAATAGTTTTACAACTCATATTTGGTCTGGTCAGACTGACAATGGGATCTGCTTTGTCATCGAACTGTGATGGGGTGAGAGATTGTGTGTGGGTATCAGCAGTTCTTAGTCAACAACTGCGCTTTCAGAACCAGTTATAACAGGGCATTCAGTAAGAGGATGAAAATTAACATTTTTTTTTAAGTCTTAAGGTTATACCACTAAGAGTAAGGTTTCAGAGAAGATTATCCCCATTGTCCTATCCTCCACGTGTGCACAGCTTAAGGCTTAGTACCTTGGGAGCTGTGCTGCACAAGTACAAGTGGATTGGGCCTAGTTCCAACAATTCATATCCAGCTGGCTGAGATGTGTCTAGGATACACTGGGAACAATGAAAATACGATTTTTTTTTTCCTATTTTTTTTTTTTTTCCCAGCTCTTCTTCACTGCAAAGCCTGAAAGTGGTGAAGGAGGTTATGACCTGTAAGGTATTTAGATATTAGTGAGGGTAAAATGGTTACATACTCTAATCAAGGTTTTGTGTGATTAGTGTTTGCAAAAGGAACAGAGGAAAATTAAAAGTGCTTCCAAGACTTTTAAAGGAAGCCAACTATCAAATTCAGTAACTCCAAAATGGAGTGCGATTGGCTTCTTTCACGAGATGGCACCATGTAAGATGCTTTAGATAGAGAAATAACTGGCAGAAGTAAAAAACTATAATTTTATCTTTTTGGCCATATCTACATGATATTTACATGAAAATGAAACTTCTTTTTTTTTCTGACAGCAGATGACAAGACCCGGAACTTGACTTTACCTTCAAGGCTCTGAAAATCAGCATTGTCTGGAGGCCTCTCCCAGTTTTGGTTGTTTTTTTGTTTTTTTTTCTTTCAAAGCTGATGTTTTAGTCACATTTCCTTCAGCCATTTTTTCTCTCCTGTTCCTCTAGGGTAGATAAACTGAGATATAACTAATCTGAGATCCACCAAGATAGCAGCACATCACTTTTCATCTCATCTCTGTACCTTTGTACAACTTGTTCCTGCTCCCCCGTAGCTGCAGTCTTAGTAGGCATATCCCCCATCAAATTTCCTTTCTACATCTCCTAGTTCCCAGTCTTCAAATGCAAGTGATCCAGTACAGGAATGACTCTCATGACATTTCAGTCCAATCAATAGCATAGTTATTTCTCCAGACTGCGGTTGTGAGTTAGGGGAAAAAACTCTTCTTTCAATGATAAAAGTTATATGAGGTGGCATGGAGAAATTCGTGTTATGTCTGACTGTGAAAAGTCTAAACCGAGGGAGAAAGAGGGCAGCTGAGCCTAGACTTCCAGAAATACAGTCAACCACATAGGTTCTAAACCAGTGAGGGACACTCAGTTTCCAGGATGCTTAGATCTGCTCCTGCTACTCTCAACTGAATTTAACAAATACCCCCCTCTCCGTATTTCTCAAAGAACAAAACAAGTTCTGAATAGTGGAGTCCATTATCACTCCATATGGTGAAGCGAAGCAAAATGGATGGGATCCAAATCAGAGAGCAGCAGCTTTGCTTTGTTCTTCTTCCACTAGCTGCAACAAAGAATGTGTGAGGCAAAAAAAGTCTGTGCACAAGAAAAAGACAATTTGTCAGAAAACAGGCAAAAGAGTTGTTAACCAAGCCTGTGTTATGACTTGGCTTTCTGATATTGAAGGCCTGATTCTACGGCAACTTGCACTTCCCAACTAAATAACATTAACTTTACTGCATAGTCAAAGCAAGTGACAGTAATAGAACTATTTCTCTCTCTCCTGTTACGGTAAGTCTTTTGATACCAACTAGACTGTCATGTCCACCAACAGACAAGTTCAGAGATTCTTAGTGCTTCTTGCATGAAGCTTTTCCCCAACATCCATCACCTTTAAATTTCATTTCTTAGGAGTAAAGGGCTTGCATAGAGAGTTTTCAAAAAAAACACCAAACTTGTAAAGGCATTAACAGTGGAAGACATTTAAATTCCTAAACAGGATTGAAAAGAAGACATCATCCTAGAGAAGCAGACAGTCCTAGTGGACATAGAATTTTCTTTGGTACTGTTTGTTTCTTCGTTGTCTTTAAATTAATAAGTAGAAGTTGATGTTTTCTATTGCACTGATATAAAAAAGAAATGAAGACACAAAAAAAACGACAGAGAAAAAAAAGACTAAACAACAAATAAACAACAAACCACAAACCCAAACTTTATTGAAGAATGACAAGCTTCACAAGCAGCTGGAAGCCAGCAAGATGTACTGAAAGCTAGAGAAGCATTTTGTGGCTGTCAGTTAAGTAGAGCACTCCAGTGCAGAGACAACAGGGGTGTATATGCCACCAGAAGTGACTGATAGGCTCAGAGACACTGAAGAGGTCACCTTTTCCAGATACACAGTTCACACAACAGAAATATTACCCAACATGTTCCTCAGTGTCACTGGCAATGGATATTGACCCTGTATCAGCCCTGTTCTAGTGTTGTTTTGCTGTGTGTGGGTTTTTTAAATGAAAAAAATAGGGGAAAAAATAAGCAAAATGAGGCGAATGGAAAGGTTTCACAAATTTGCCTCCTATGAACTGTAACATCTGTTGCTTCTTGGAACAGATTGTCATGCTCTTGAAGGAATGGGCAACAAGGCCATGTTAACAACTTTGTCCTTTTATTTCAATGTGTAAGGAAAGAAGTAGATTTCTAACATCATTTCAGTTAATTAACTGTGAGACAAATCACATGTGTCCTTCAAGCCATGACATGAATTCTACAGAGACACATCCAACCCAGCCCAGCATCATATAATCATAGAGTCACAGACTATCTCACCATGAGCACACAGATTTAATTGCATGATTGGATCTAAATTTATCTCTCTAATTTCCTTACTTAGCTCCCCCAGCATCCTGTAAGGTAGGCTCTGTACAACTCAGACTCATCCAGACCAATGGTGTAAGCATGCTACGATTGACTGAAGCTCTCATGTACTCACCCAGTCTTACCTGTTGAACCTTGGCTTAAAGAGGGGTAAAGAAAAAGTAAATAAGCCATGAATAACATTCCCCGTGTTGCGGGAAATGCTGTCCCTTTAATGATCCAGCAGCTGGAACAAATGATTGCTCACTCATAGCATACACTTCGCAGTTGTCATAGAAACGCACTTAGCAACAAAGAATCCTTGACCTTTTCCCCATCTGTTTTGAATCTTCACAAAGGCACATTAATTTATATATATTGATTTTTCTGGGGTTTTTTGGGGTTTTGTTTTGTTTTGTTTTTCCCCAATGGGGAAATGCCACATTTTAGGTCACTCCCAGACACCAGCAGACATCTTCAATATTTTCAAGGGGAGTACTGCAGAGGTAGATGCCTTTTCATAAGCCCTTCTAAGGAACTATCCCAACCAAAACAAAAAAAAAAAAAAAAAAAAAGATAACTGCAAATGAGACTGTGCAACTGGGAACTCCACCTCAACCTGTAAACTTGAAAAACAATCTGTTTCAGTTTGGGAGCAGTGAGGGAAGCTCAGAGCTCCGTGGTTTTGGACATAACCGCCCAGGGTATGCACAGTCACAGTCTGTAATTAAATCAGAACATCTCCTTCAAATGGAGGCAAGACCATCCAGGAAACAAGATTGTATTATCAAAAGCCAATATGTATATAGCAACACCACTGAGATGAAAACAGCCTTGCTACAAAGGGCATTGCTGAGTTCTCAGAAGAAACAGAAATGGATGATATTAATCCAGACTCTGAGTAACGGTGAAATCACTGCACGTTCTGAAGGCACAGAGATTTGAGATAAAGCTTGGCTGACCTAATCGGATTAGCCATCAGATGAGATCCCTGATGTCTGTGCTTTTTTTCTACAGGTATGACCTCCCGTTTACCATTTGGGATAAA
>VWZK01012367.1:0-20736 GCA_013396935.1 Baryphthengus martii
AAAACTACACAGCCAGGCAGGCGCAGTCTGGTAGGTTCCCCCACTGCATTGACAATATCTTCTTGATGCAGATGATGGAGGAGCCGACAAGGAGAGGAGTGCTGCTGGACCTTGTACTGGTAAACAAAGAGGGACTGGTTGAGGATGTGAAGGTGGGAGACCACATCTGGAGTATTGTGTCCAGTTCTGGGCTTCCCAGTTCAAGAGGGACAAGGAAATACTAGAGAGAATCCAATGGAGGGCTATGAGGATAATTAGGGGACTGGAACATCTCTCTTATGAGGAAAGGCTGAGACACCTGGGGCTGTTTAGTCTGGAGAAGAGTAGACTGAGAGAGGATCTTATTAATGTTTACAAATATCTGAAAGGTGGATGTTAAGTGAGAAGGGACCAGTCTCTTTTCAGTGGTGCTCTGTGATAGGATGAGTGACAGTGGTCCCAAACTGGAACACAAGAAGTTCCACCCCAAGATGAGGAAAACCTCCTTTGCTGTGAGGGTGATGGAGCCTGAAACAGGCTGCCCAGAGAGGTGGCAGAGTCTCCTTCCCTAGCGACTTTCAAAACCCACCTGAACGTGTTCCTGTGTGGCCTGCCCTGGGTGATCCTGCTCTGACAAGGGGGTTGGACTCGATCTCCAGAGGTCTCTTCCAACCTTCACTGTTTATGAAAAGTATTCTGGCCCTAAAACTGGAGATGCCTTTCATGAATTTAAGGAGTCAAAATTTGTACTTCATTCTTTGATGGTGACATCAGCCCTCTCTAAATGAAAATTTCCTTAGGCTGTATTCGTTAGCTTTCTTTGGTAGTGATTCACGTTAGCCTGTTGCTCTTTGGAAGCTATTTTCCTTCCCCCTGCTATCCTTGACCCTAGATCTTAGATGCTAGACAGATAATAGCATCCAGTTTTGGTCTTCACTGTCTTTCACCAACGCACTCCTCTAGTGCCTTGCAATAGACTGCTTTGAGCCTTAGGGACCACGGAATCAGTGCCTCTGTGTCTTGAAGAGGAGAGATTTTACAGGTTGCTGAATCAGTGCCCCTATATGAAGCAAGATTGGAATGTTCTTTAAAAGCTCAGGACCTGTACAACTGCTCCTCTCTAGACCAAATTCAATATAGGTTGTGGAACGTGTCTCCAGATGAAGCTGAAGTCAATATTTGTATCTGAATTCAGTAGAGTGCAAGAGATCTTTCTGTTTACATACTTTCTTGAGGCATGGGTCAATGATCCTTTTCTCTTACAAAAGAGCATGAAGGTCTCTTTCCAAATCTGGAGAGGCCAAGTTGTTTTCCCATTTAAGGAAGTAATAAATCTGTAGGAGCTGTGTTAAGGATCTGCATCTCTATTTACTGTCTGACAGAGACAATAAATGCTCTAGTGAGCACTTGAATAAGTTCATTCAAACAAATGCAAAGATAATGAGTTGGAGATTTAGGGTCATTTCTTGTGACTGAAAGAAACACAAGGTCTTCCTCTTATCACCACAGGAAAACGTGTTACATTTTCATAGAATCATAGAACACTTTTGGCTGGGAAGTGACCTTCAAGATTGAGTCCAACCTTTTCCTAGCCCTAACACCACCACTAAACCATGTCCTCCAACGCAACATCCACCCATCTCTTAAACACCTCCAGGCACGGCAACTCAACCACCTCTCTGGGCAGCCTGTTCCAATGCCTGACAACCCTTTCACGAAAGAAATTTTTCCTAATATCCAACCTGAACCTCCCCTGGTGCAGTTTAAGGCCATTTCCCCTAGTCCTATCCCTCGCCACTGGGGAGAACAGACCAACCCCTACCTCACTACAACCTCCCTTCAGGTCGTTGTAAAGAGTGATAAGGTCTCCCCTCAGTCTCCTCCAGGCTAAACAGCCCCAGATCCCTCAGTTGTTCCTCATACGACATCTGCTCCAAATCCTTTCCTAGCTTGGTAGCGTCCTCTGTACCCTCTCTAGCACTTCAATGCCTCTCTTGTGGTGAGGGGCCCCAAACTGGACACAGTACTTGAGGTGCGGCCTCACCAAAGCTGAGGACAGGTGAGCGATCACCTCCCTACTCCTGCTGGCCACACTATTTCTGATCCAGGACAGGATGCTGTTGGCCTTCTTGGCCACCTGGGCACACTGCTGGCTCATTTTCAGCCAGCCAGCTATTAACGCTCCCAGGTCCCTTTCTGCCTGGCAGCTCTCCAGCCACTCCTCCCCAAGCCTGTAATGCTGCTGGGGGTGGTTGTGGCCGAGGTGCAAGACCCTGCATTTGGCCTTATTGAAGCTCATGTGATTGTCCTTGGCCCAGCGATCCAGCCTATCTAGATCTCTCTGCAGAGCCTCCCTACCCTCAAGCAGATCGACACTTCCACCCAGGTTTGTGTCATCTGCAAATTTACTAAGGGTGCACTCTATCCCCTCATCCAAATCGTTGATGAAAATGTTCAATAGGAGTGGCCCCAGTACTGACCTTTGGGGGACACCACTCGTGACCGGCCGCCAACTGGATTTAACTCCACTGACCACAACTCTTGGGACTCGGCCATCTAATCAGTTTTTTACCCAGCAAAGCATATGCTCATCCAAGCCAAGAGCAGTCGGTTTCTCTGGGAGAATGCTGTGGGCAATAATGTCAAATGCCTTACTAAAGTCAAGGTAGACAACATCCACAGCTTTTCTTTCATCCAACAAGTGGGTCACCCAGTCATAGAAGGAGATCAGGTTTGTTAAACCAGACCTGCCCTTCATAAACCCCTGCTGAGTGGGACTGATCACCTGGTTGTCCTGCATGTGCTGCATAATGGAACTCAGGATGATCTGCTCCATCAGCTTCCCTGAAATTGAAGTCAAACTGACAGGCCTGTCATTTCCTGGATCATCCTTCCGTCCCTTCTTATAGATGAGTGTTATACTGGCTGACTTCCAGTCAGCTGGGACCTCCCCAGTCAGCCAGGACTGCTTATAAATGTTGGACAGTGGCTTGGTGAGCACCCCTGCCAGACCTCTCGGAGCTCTAGGATGTATCCCATCTGGCCCCATAGATTCTTGGACATTGATGTGGTGCAGCAGGTCCCTGACCATCTCTTCCTGGATTATGGGGGCGACATTTTGCTCCTGGCCCCTGTCTCTTGGCGTGGGGGGCTGGCTTCCCTCGGTACAGGTGTTTCTGTTACTAAAGACTGGGGCAAAGAAGGCATTAAGTACCTCAGCCTTATCCTCGTCTTTTGTCACTACATTTCCTCCTGCGTCTAGCAGGGGATGGAGGCTTGCTGTGGTCTTTCTTTTGTTATTAATATATTTATAGAAGCTTTTCTAGCTGTCCTTAACTTTCAAAGCCAGGTTAATTTGTAGCTGGGCTTTGGACCTTCTAATTATCTCCCTGCATAACCTAACAATATCCTTGTATTCATTATGGATGGCCTGCCCTTTCTTCCAGAGGCCATAAACTTTCCTTTTTTTCCCCTGATTTTCAACCAAATCTCCCTATTCAGCCAGGCTGGTCTTCTATACCACTGGCTCGACTTAGGGCACAGGGGGATGGCCTGCTCCTGTGCCTTTAAGATTTCCTCCTTGAAGAATGTCCAGCTTTCCTGGACTCCTATACCCTTCAAAACTGACTTCCAAGGGATTCTATCAAGTAACTTCCCAAACAAATTGAAGTCTGCCCGTTGGAAGTCCCAAGTGGCAGTTTTGCTGTCCCCTCTCCTAACATTTCTGGAAATAGAAAATTTAATAATTTCCTGGTCACTACTCCCTAGATGGCCTCCAACTGAGACGTCCTCCACAAGACCTTCTCTATTAACAAACAGGAAGGATTAGCAGGGCGCCTTCCCTGGTCACCTCACTGACCAGCTGTGCAAGGAATTTATCCTCCACACATTCCAAGAACCTCCTGGATTGTTCCTTCTCTGCTGTGTTGTATTCCCAGCAGATACCTGGGAGGTTCAAGTCCCCCACAAGAGCAACAGGAAGGGACTGTGAGTTTTCTCCTAACTGCTTATTGAAAGCTTCATCCGCCTCACTGTGCTGGTTGGGAGGTCTATAGCAGACCTCCCACAGCGATACCGGCTTTATTGTTCTTTAACCTAATCTGAACACTCTCAACCTCATCATCACTATACTTGATTTCTGAGCTCTCATAGCATTCTCTAATATACAGGGTCACTCCACCGCCTCTCCTTCCCTGACTATCCCTCCTGAAGAGCTTGTAGCCATCGATTGTGGCACTCCAGTCTTGTGAGGCATCCCACCACATTTCTGTGGTAGCCACTATGTCATAGTTTTCCTGGTGCATCACGGCTTCAAGCTCCCCCTGTTTGTTGCTCATACTGCATGCATTGGTGTAGATGTACTTCAGATGAGCTAACACCTTTTTGTGAATGTGGGCCCCATTTCCTACCAGACCCTTCTCAGGTGCTTCCATGGTTTTTAAACATCTATCCCTTGTCTCAAATGCAATGGCAGAGCGAGAGTCCTCACTAGTCCACCATCCTACAAGCCCTGGCATGCTTCTTTTGGCCTTATTCCTAACAGGGCCAGTTATCTCCCCTTCCTTCTTTTATTTTGGTATATGAGCTGTTTCACATGTGTTTCTGATTCTCTAGCTGGTCAGTTTGAATTTCACCTTTCCCCCGCCATCCTACTTATCCTGGCACTGTGGGGAAGGCTACAACATAACGCATTCCAAAAAATCTGAGTTGCCCTGGCTTTGGTTTCAGCCCTGAGAAGGGCAAAGCCTTCTCAGTGTCTCTCACTAAATGTAGATAGCCTATTGAGGCTTTTGGTCACGGCTCCATCCAGCTGGAGACTGAGTCTGCATTTTACAACATGTTCTTGAACAAGCTTAAAGAAAAAGTGCTTGTTTTTCACTAGGGAGAAATATACCTGTGAAGAGAGAGAATCGCAAGAGGTACACATATGCAGCTGAACAGATTTGTTGCAAATTGTGTCTTGAGAGATCTTTAATCCCAGAGGCAGCTCTTCATACTTGTTGCTGGAGCACAGACTGTATCTCCAGAATGCAGAACTCTCTATCCTTGGCAGGCAGACAACCAAATGAAAGCTGCTGAATATGAATTCTTCCACTGTGATCTCAGTTGGCCTCTTTGTTGAATACCTGCATGGTCCTGCCTTGTCCCATCTTCCCCCACCCCCCTCCCCATGTTTTCTGTCTCCTTAATGGTTTTCTGATACTTAATGACCATATCCTGTGAGAGCTTGATTGATACTCTCTAAGAAATGTTTCTCGGAGCTCTTTACCGATGCTAGATTATTGTGAACACTAATACTCTGATTACTCTGATTCTTTAAACACTTCCTTCCCCTGCATCTCTTTCTTCAGTCTCGTTATGATAGAGCACATTTGTATCGCTGTCATTAATCTTCAAGCAGACCTTTATTAATTCTTCCAAATACATATACTACGTGAAGAAATAAATCAGCTATCAAAATGGCATTGTTATATAGGGTTAACTACAGTACAAACGTCAACATAGTCATCTTCTGGTTTAGGACGTTGTTTATTACCATTCTGTAGAACAAGGATAGAGAAAGCATCAGGAATCCGTAACTATCTTTTGTTCTAAGAGGTTTTACAGTAACTAGTCTATTCTGAGAAATAACTTCCCTGTCGTAAAAGAACACGTTGAACAAAGATGGATTTAGTTCCCTTATAGAACAAGTCGGTGAGAATCTGTGATTTACATTGGGGAGGTTACTAAATAAGAGACTACTCGTTATAGTATAAAATTCCTGTTTTTTAAAAAACGTGAATGAACTGATCACTTGCTACCAAAGTGGAATTTCAAATCAGACTTTGATCTTTTCCCCTTTAGCATTCATGCTTTTCAGATGTATGGCTTGATTTAGATGCATACAAATAGTCTGCAGTGAAATGGTTTGGGTGTCACCAACCACTTTGGGACTTGAATGTCTTCACCCAGGAGGCTCCATTTAAGGCTGAGGTTTTTCAGTGATACATAAATGTGTTTAGTCTTTCTATTCTCTTCCTTCTCCTTGTAACACGAATTGAAAACTAACTTGCCTGGTTTTGCGTTGCTGCTTACATTCTTCTGAGAAAACTGCTACAATCTATTCAATACCTCCACGTGTACTCCTGTTTTCTAATTTACCCTTCTTCTTTCATCCCCTACAAAGGAATTGACCCAGTCAAGCTGGAGAGAATTCAACTTCCGGCTCAACATGCTGAAGAGAGAAATTCATATAATCATGTGCTTGCAGAAGGGCTCATCAGGATAATGAATTATGCCGCACAGCCAGGTATCACATTTCCAATAGAGTCATAGAATCATTTTTGAAGATTTAAAAAACCAAAATAAAACAAACGCTGCCTAGCCTCTTGTCTTTGATGGGAAAGCATCTGTTTAGCATGCTCTTTGATGAGCAGTAAGTAGATACAATCTGTGAAAGGCAACTCTCAGGTTTTCCAGAACGTCTGGTTTTCTGCTGCCTATTTGTTTTTATGCTCAGAACTGTACAGAGATCTGTTGTCTTAATTCCCACTTTCTGTGATTTTTTTAAATAAATCACGATACATCTCATCCTTTTTTAGCTTAATGTAGGATTTCATCCTGCAAGTATCATCTACAGCACATTTGCTTGTAAAAGTAATTCCAGAGGAGAAGGAATCTTGAAACCTATATGGTACCCTTTGCTTATAGCAGTCCTTTATCTCTAGAGATGTTAGCAAAATTTCCCATGATTTTCTGTAACCGTAGGTTGTATTTTTCAGTTCTGAACTATTTTGCAGAAAACATGGGGTTTTTCCTGACTTCAGCTTTTCTTTGTGAAATGAGGGATACGAGGCTCAGTGACTTATTCCCTGGAAATGTGATTATCGTTCAAGCCACAGCTCTTCTCCCTGCACTTCCCCTCTTAAAACTTCAGATGAGTAGATCTGGATTTCCCCTGAAGCTGACACACTATCAAATTCCTGATTGTCTGCAGAAGTAAATCTGATGCTTGTTTAACTTGCAAGACTGATACACAGAGTATTGGTTTGTTATGCTGATCTGCCAGTTGCGGATTAAAAGCACATTTCTATTTAAAGAGTGTGTACGTACTGCAGAAGAAAGAGCGCAAGATGAGGAAATGCATTTATTTAAACAAAAAGACTTCTGGGAAGGGGTGAAAATAGTGGGGTTTTGTTAAGATTGCTAAATGCAGTATAGATCATCTCCTTTTCTCCTCTTTTTGGGGGGTACTGACCACTGTATCTTCAGTTCCTGGCAGCATAGTGCTAACCTGTAATCGGAGTGAAAAACTCAAATGTCTGTCTCTTGGGTGTATTTGCTTAATATTGATTACTGAGCTCAGACTGTACCTTTCTGATACCTTTTTTTAATCCTTCTAAAACTATAAACTCAAAGTCTCAGATGCATTCTTTCACTCTCATTTCTCTGGATTCTCACATCCAGGCTGTATCTGAATCCTTTGGACTGTTATTTAAGAAAAAGCTATTCCTTATTAATATGCTATATATAAAACTTCCATTGCTCTTGTAACTTTATACATTTTAGTGTATTTCAGCTTGGGCTTCAGATTGATAAAAGCATTGCTTTCAGCTTCTTTTCTAATAGTATTGATCTTCATTGCCCTCTTATTGCATGAATCTGCTTTAGATTTCTCTTTAGCTTTAAGTTAATCTCCAGTTCCTTTTTTCGTTGTATGTTTTTTGTATAGCAATCAACATTGTAAGCCATTATCAGCGCTCGTCTTAGTCAGATAGGGTGCAAAGTTTATGACAATTGCAGAAAACAGTAGGAACATTGAGTAGTGAGAAGAGCAATAGTTAAACTGCTACTATTTTGTATACCAAAATTTTCTTTTCATAGATGGAAAAATCCGTTTGGCAACTTTAGAACTCGGTTGCCTGTTGCTGAAGCAGCTTGTTTTTTCGAAAAACAGAAGCATCATAAAAGATGTTCACCTTGCTTGCCTTGAGGTGGGTGTCTTTTGTTTTTTTTTCAAGTTACCACTCACAGCATTACTTGTCTTTGAGACTTGTAATACAGTTGAATACATTTTTTTCATTTCTGATTGCAATAAGCATAAATGTGAAACTGAGCTTTTGTTGGTGGCAGTGTCCAGTGAATGTAAAGCATCAGTACCTCATGTTATGGTAACAGCTTTGCTGTTACCTGGCTATGGAACCTCTAACTTCTCAAGCAGGGTTATGTTTAATTTTCTCTCTGTGCTATTTATGTTGTCCATCTCAACAGTAAAGAAGAGTGCTTTTGAAACTAACATGCTCACATAAGCTGTATTTTCCTCAGTATAAGAGCTGTGTTCTATCAAATTCTGGCCTGAAGGCTGTGAGTATAGAGATATTAATAGACAGTCTCTTCTGTATGAGTTTTTGGGGGGGTTTTAAAATGTGACTTTTGAGCATATGGTGTGTTTACTCCCTGAACCACATTTGTTTTATCTTTTCTAGGGTGCAAGGGAAGAAAGTGTTTATCTCCTTCGTCGTTTCTATAAGGTACATATGCAAACTAGTGTAAGAGAGAATCATTTACATAATATGGAATTAGAAGTAAGTCTGCAGCCCGGTCTGTATATGGCACTCAAGGCAGCACTTTTTTAAAGATGAAAACTCTGTATTTGTGATAGAGAAGGAAGTGTTTTGTTGGAGAATTCTTCTCCTTTGCTACCTTTCCCATACCGCATTTGTATATGTCACCAAAAGGCTATTAGAAGCCTCACAGTGTTTGTACTAAAGGTCAAATTGGCAGTCGTGCTTTTGTTGCAACTGCCATGTATTTCATGGAACAGAGCCACACTGTTAGAACATTTATGGTATTTTATCATCCTCACTGATAGGGAATGTGTTTTAGCATTACTTTTTACTTGTGTCTTCTCTGAAATGATAATCTAAAATTTTACTTAATCTTTATTTCTTATTGGAGATGCCTGGAGCTATTTTTTCACTTGTAAACAATGAGAGAAATTTAAAAAATTAGGCCTAGACATTCACTTCTATAGAAGAAGCAGTAAATCCATAACAGATTTGAAATGTCTAAAATCTCTTCCTCTTTTTGTTGGAATTCTCTTGACGAATGTGTTCTCAAAATGACTTACAAAAAACTAAGTAACTTGTGGTGGGTTGACCTTGGCTGGCTGCCAGATATCCACCAGCTGCTCTCTCACTCCCACTCCTCCACAGGATGGAGTAAGAATATAAGATGAAAAAAATCTTGTGGTCGAGATAAAGACAAGGAAATCACTTAACAATTACCGTCATGGGCAAAACAGACTGAACTTGGTGAAAATTAATTTATTGCAAATTAAAAGAAATTGGGATAGTGAGAAAGAAGGCTAAATTAAAAGAAGACCTTCCCCTCATCCCTCCTTTTTCCCACGCTCATCTTTACTCCTTCATTCCTGACCTTTTTACCTTTTCCCCCTGCTGAGTTGTGCAGGGGGAATGGGAAATGGGGGCTGGTTGTCAGTCCGTAACTACAGTTCATCTTTGCTGCTTCATCCTTCTTGCACTTTTCCCCTGGTCCGGTGTGGGTCCTGTCCTCCATGGGCTGCAGTCCTTCAGGAAAAATACCTGCTTCAACGTGGGTCTTGCACAGATTGCAGTTCCTTCAGGGCATATCCACCTGCTCCTGTGCTGCAGGTTAAATATCCGCTCCACCAAGGTCCTCTCCGGGAGCTGCAGAGGAATCTTTCTGATTTTCTTAAACGTGTTTCCCAGAGGTACCATCGAGCGCAGCTGTGCCCTGCGCTGGGGCTGTTGGGGACAGCCCCAGCCTCTCCTCACAGAGGCCCCACTGCCAACACCTGAGCAGGAGTGCCCGGTACATAATTAAATGAAAACAAATAAGCATAGCTCAATATGATCTGTTCATATCCCCCCCCTTTTTTTTTTTCTTTTTTTTTTTCTCACAAGGGAGAAGAAATTTTTCTGGATATGTTTGAAGATGAATACCGGAGTATGACAGTAAGTGACCTCCCTTCCACCCTCCCAACTCCTCAAACACCGATAAGAGAACAGAAACAAGAACAAGTACTTGCTGATAACTACTGAGAATGCTGGTATCTTTATTTGTGGGACTAGAAGAGCAAAATGTGTGTGGTTTTCTTGTCTCTGAGGAGTTGTCTACAATGACATAAATGGTTTATGTGAAAATTCACAGCTCTTCATTATATAGAAGCCCTTTGTTTTCTGAAAGTGAATAGACAAAAATTACTTTGTCCTGGGAAATTAGACAGTGGATTCTTTTTTTTTTGTAATTATCAAATAATCTGAAAATCTTCCTATATCTCTTTGAGGCCCAGCAAGGGTTCAGTTTTGAGTGGTGCCACTTACCAGTAGAAAACAGAGTTCTAGCAAGCAAGGACTGGGGCCTTTGTCTCATCCAGGAGAGATATTTCCTGCACTGCAGTACTGGCTGTGAAAGCTTTTACAGGTTTCTAAGATTAATCTCAGACAGTTCATATTTAACCTGTAAACATATTTTAAAACTCATTATCTCTTTCAATTCTTAGGTTAAAATTCAGATAGAAATATTTTGGGTAGTCAGTGACAGACTTTTTTCCACTGTGGTACAGAGATTTAGTGTGCCGTCGCTAGCTGTCTTTTTGAAAAAGCACAATCTATACTTGATGTGTTGCAGTAAGTCTTTTAATATGGGAAGCATACTGCACGTATCTGACCAGGTTCTATAGTAGAAATATTTAGTGACACATTTAAGTTTTGAATGCTGAAATATTGCAGTACTTTTAGCTTGAAAAGCAACACAGATACCAGCATCATTTTTACGTTGCCAGTTCAGTCTAAGCATAGGTTTTTCTGTTGTTTCTCTATTTCTAAGACTGCATTTTTTTTTTTTCATTTACCGTAAGACAGAGCTACACCCTGGAACTTGAACTTTGTTTTCGTTGAACTGTATATTTGCCCAGCTACCAAATGACTGGGCAGGCTGATTTAAGTGCTAAGTAACACTGAGGATATTTTGTTGGCTGAATTGTGTAAATAACATGGTATAGAGCTTCCAGAAGGCAGAAGTATACTTGCTCTCTTTGAATGACAAAGAAAGGAAAAAGTTGTGTCTTATTAACGGTTGATGAGAAAAAGTTCAGAGGAGCAAGGAAATTGAACACTGTAGTCATCAGTACTTTTGCTTTTAGTGATGAGTTTCCTTTTTTAACACGTGACTGCATTTTTCTTACGTGTAGAATATTGTACAAGCTGTGGGAATGACTTCTGTATGTTTTAGCCATTCCAGCTGACTTTCTAGCAAAAAGCAGCTCATGCCTCCAGTGCACGTGTATGTAATAGATCTTGGATGAAATTGCCCAAAGGTGCAGAAGAATAGATATTTCAGACATCATTTATTGATAAAGAAATAAGCAATCATGTAAGTGACTCTGTTAGTGTCAAGATTGAGCGAATCGTCTAGTGTGAAGTCACTGCATTAGTTAGAGACTAGAGAGTTCTTGTTGGGGAGAAAAAGATAGGGGAAACTTTTTTGTGATTGAAGCAATTACAAATTTGAGTCAAAATCTAAAATCAAATCTGACACTTTGGTTTTAGTACTCATGAAAAAGTTTTTCTTCTGTAATCTTTCAGAGTGTTTTCCTGTGGGTTATTTTTCAGTATGGGAAGTTCAACAGTGTGTTAAGGAATGATGACCAAGTATAAAATAGAGATTGCATATCACGAGCTTAAAGTAATACAAACAGTATTAAAATTTCTCAGAACTCTGTAACAATTCAGCGCAACTATGAGTTGCACTTGAAAGTAAAGATGCAAATGCTTATTGTTCTGTACAATAATCAATGCTAAAATATCTTTATAGATTAAACCCATGAACGTAGAGTACTTGATGATGGATGCCTCAATCTTGTTGCCTCCGACGGGGACACCACTGACTGGTATTGATTTTGTGAAAAGATTGCCTTGTGGAGATGTGGAAAGAACACGAAGAGTGAGTAAGGCTATTGTCCTGAACATTTGTTCATGAGAATATGATGCCAAAGTCTTTCAACGGTTCTAGAAATACAAATATTTTTCCTTGAAAGCTGCTTGACTGGAAACTTCATCCACAAAATTGTAAAGACTTGATGAAGACAGACCTTTATGTAGAGTATATAATATTTACCTGTCTCAATGGAGAAACTTTTTCCTCTGTGATTTCTTGTATCTAGTCAATTCAATATGTTCCTGCACAGGGGATTTAATTTTTTAGACCATGGAGGCATCTACATAAAAAGCCATTTTGATGACATCCTATAGTAAGAATCTCCACTGCAAGGCTGGCTAGCTTCATACTGCTTGTGTTTCTAGATATAGCAAAAATTATTATTCTCAGAAGTGTTCATCTTGCTGCAGTAATTCATAATCAAGATCTTTTTTTTTTTGCTCACTCTCCAAAATGTTTGTTATGACTGGCACAATCTGCAGAGGTTATACTGACCTGAATAACAATAATATTATCAGTGTTCTTGGGATCCTGGCCTTTATCTGACAGTGTCCTGTAAGCCTTGCAGTGCAGAAAATCTTAAAGATCTATTACTACGTGACACCGTTACTTGAAAAGTGACGTTCTTTGGGTAGCTTTGCATTTATGTAAGTGTACATGTAAGTATATTCAAGTACTCTTGCAGAAAAAACGTATTTGCAGAAATCTTCTGAAAGCTTTTGTTTTCATTACTTATAATGCCACACAGCTTTTGTTATCACAGCCAGTTAACTGATAAAGTACATTGAATTAACTTTAAAAGTACTGTTCTTAGAAAGGAAAAATGTTTCCTAAAATTCTGAAGCACTGAGCAGAATGATACTTAGAAATGCATGTTAACCGACTGCTCTATGGTTTTTCCATGTGCTAAATAAGGAATAGCTTAGCTACTGTTGGTGGAAATTAAAAAATCAATATGAATATTCCTGTAAATCTTTGAGATAGAAGGGGGTTTCTCAGCAGCAGTAACTCCTAGAATGCTCCTTGTTGGTCCTCCTTCCCCTGATCACATTGTTCTAGAAGTTTTAGGGTTTCTTAGAATTCCTGTGCTATTTTCTTTCAGCTAGGCTGCCTCTCTTGAGGTGAATTGCCATAGCAATACACTGCTGAAGTTTAGTGTATCTTGCAACATCGCTGCTGCCACTTAACCTGCTGGAGGTCCTTTTTTTCTGACAGTTTCAGATGAATAGCAATTCAATTCTGAGTATCCATGGAATGATTCTAAAAAAGCTCTCAAGTGTTATTTCACTAGCAAGAGAAGAAGTCGCATACTTTGTATCATGAGTTCTTAGCTGTTAGATATCAGATCTTTTTTTAGGGTCTCACTGCTTCTTTTACTGTAGAAAGTCCCTTCAAGTGGCAATTTTTCTCTTCTTAAGAACTTTAGAAGGAACTCTCAGAAATCATACATCTCTTGAGTTATCAAGGACGCGTCTCCAAAATTCAGACAGCCAACCCCTCTAACTTAAAACATTAAAATGACCAAAAGTTGTTAGGCTGCTTTCTGGAATCAGCTACTACTGCTTGATCAAGCCTTCTGCCCAGAATCAGATGCTCTTTTGAATTGTTCATAGTCCAGTTACTGCTTGTTGGTTGCATCTCTTCCTTCTGATTTCTGTAGTCCTAAAGATGGTCGCACTTAACCAATCAGCCAGAATAGTGCAAACTCGTTTACCCGCTTATTTGGGGAGTAATGAACAGTATGGGTCTTGAACTCTGCCCTTTGGAGTATGCAGCGAGCAAAGACCTAGAATGGTTTGAACTACCTGTGAGAATGCTGTTTTGTGGGAATGAAAGAAGATAGTGGTAGGTTTCCCTGAAAATTGCGATTTCTTTCCACATGGTATGTGTATAAAAATGAAGGAATCAGCACAAGGTATGCCTCATCATAATGCTTAGTTCTTTAATGTAGATAGCAATTCATATTTGTTCCTAATTAACCAAGAAAACAGAAGTCAGCTGGAAAGAGTTTTAGGCTGCTGGATTGCTCTGCTGTTTTACTGACACCTAATAAAACGTTATAGGAGGTCACAGATCACATACTTTTGGATTTACATTGATACTGCTAGCAAACTCCTAAAATTATCAGTATTGTAGGAAGTACAGTGTAGTTCCTTTTTCTTCTGATGTTTTTGATATTTTTTGTTGTTGTTTGGGGTTTTTTTTCCATGCAAAGGCTGATGTTCTAATTTTCTTTCTGTCGTTAAACCACAACACTCCTGTAGATTATTCTGCAGTATATGTGAATACATGTTTGGGGATGAGTGACTTTAGTTTTATAGGGCATGTATCGGAGGGAGGGAGGAAGGATTGAGGGGAAAATAAATGATAGTAGGCTGAGTGGCTGCCATGTAAATTGAAGAAAAAAAAAAAAAAAGGTTTGGTTTGGTTTGATTTTTGATTTACCAAATACAAGGATGATGCTTTTCTTGATTGAATTTGGAAACTTTTAAACCCAATTCCAGGAATACTACTTCAAGTGTCTGGTAGTGAAATTGCTTTACAAGGATCCTATTTAATTTCAGTTAATCCACAATACATTTGAATGTGATGTGCCTAAATGGGAAAAGTCATCTCCCATTATAAAATGACTCTGCTGCTATTCATAATGCAGTGTTAGTGTTATATTTTTGTTAGATAGTCTTGACATTTTTTGCTTCAAATAATCATATTGACCTATTAGATTTCAGTAGCATACATCCAGTGGCATTTCTCTGGTGTCGATTCATGGGAGAAACAGATTAGATGAGTTTGCTCTCTACAACCCTGTTCTGCCAGAAGTTTCTGGAAGCACCACCAGTAAGATAACTGGCCAAGCACTCAAATTTCTGGTTCATGGGAGCCACAGTTCTGTTGATTTTAAAAATAGAAGGGTGAAGGGTTTTACCTTAAAGCAATTTAGATTTGTTTTTCCTAATACTTCCTGCAGTCTGGGAATTCCTGGGCACTGCAGCTGTTCCATGAATTCAATGCTTTTACTGTAAGGCAGCTATTAATAATACTGTTACTATTACAGTATGTCACAGAATTACTATGTAGGAAACTGTAAAAAAAAAAAAAATGGTGAAAGTAATAAAATATATTTCATTTACTATACTGAAAGAACAGTTCTTGTAGTGAACAGGATTATAAATGGTGCCTTTCAAAACGTGTCTAATGAAATTATATTTTTTTCTTTGGCATTTTTTTCTAGTTTTTTCATACCTTATGTCATTAATTTCTAAATGAAAACAAGAATATTAATTTCACAGAGCAGCTGTTGAAAGCTTCTTAGGATTGGTGGTGCAGCTTTCAGAATGTTGTGCCCTGATCTAGACATTCTGAGAATATAGATGAAGTTCTCCGAGAATGCTGTATTGCACGTGGTTAGTTTTGGTGAGCACAGCATAATAAAACCCCAAAATCCTCACTGTTTTCTCTCAAACTTATAGACATCTCAGCTAGACTCAGCCAGAAAAATTATTACTGTTCTAAGTTCAAATGTGAGTCCCTGAAGGTTGGTTGTGTAGTTACCTATAGCATACAGGTATTATAAATACAATCAGTCTTAGATTTTTTTCATCATTCTTGAAAAATTGTTACTTTTGCTTAAACAGCTCCTTCAATCATTTGCCAGTCAGTCACAATCTGTATAAGTGTGCCAGTGGATAAAAGCTCTGCTGCTTCTAATTCACTGAAAATAAACCGCAAGCTTCTGCTTCTTCCATATCCTTTTTTAACTACCTTTGAAATGACATTCTACTTTCTCAATTTAAAAAATAGATTTACTGCATGACAAGAAATTTGGGCATCGTAAAAGCGAGTATACATTTTAAGATAATGTTAAAGTATGTATTATTGAGTGTAACTGTATTTTAATTTATTTTTTTCTTTGTTTGTTTCTTAAGGCAATCAGAGTTTTCTTTATGCTCCGTTCACTATCACTGCACTTGCGAGATGAGCCGGAAACTCAGTTACCACTCACAAGGGAGGAAGATCTGATAAAGACAGATGATGTTCTTGACTTGAGTAAGTAGACCCTCAGTTTCTCAAGTAGTCTGACATGGGAAAACTGATGGCTTTTTTTTGTTTGTTTTGAAGCTCAGATGCCCAAATAGTGATCTTGATTGGTTATCAAGGGTATTTGTATTGTTTGTCTTCTACTGGGTTTGAACACTTCTTGTGTTTTTTTCTTTTATTTTAAAGAGACTGTTAATAAGTATTCCAGGGTTTAAATATTAGCACATAAAGAATTTGGATTCCTTCATCTGGTTTCCTTTAATAATAAAAATAATATTTTGATGTACATGTGTTCACTGTAAACCTTATCAAAGCAGTTGCAAGATTGTCATCGCTATATATTTAGAAACGAGTCAAGTATTCCACAGGACAATTGTTCCATTTGCTGCATGTGCTGCCAGCAGAATGATATATACTGTTACTTTTCAGTATTGTTTTTTACTGTAAATATTTTTGAAGCGCTCACCTACTATGTGATAACTGCCTGCCTTATGCTGCCTGTGAGTTTGCAGGTGTTTCATGTATGTGGCTTCTTTAATCTTATTCAACAGCTCACTCTGTGTGTGAAGTTCACTGGCAGCTCAAATTAAAAGCCTAGATGCCTGGTTTCAGGCTGCCGATTCTGTTAGTGACAATGTTCTAAAGGCCATGGCCAAGAGATAAAGATGATAGATATATTTAAAGTCATTGTTTCTTTGCTAAAACTGAAAGATGATAGTTAAGTATCCTTATTCGCTCTGTCTTTACCAAATATGCAGGCTTTATAAAGGCTATCATAGTCCACATTTTTTTTTTTTAAGACTGGGGAAAAGTTATCATAGAATAACTGAGGTTGGAAAGAACCTCAGGAAATCATCTAGTCTAACCTCAGGCTCAAAAGAGGGTCAGTCAGCTCAAGGAAGTTGCCCCGGGCCTTCACCAGTCAGATTTTGCATATCATCAAGGATGGAGGTCTCACAGCATCAGAGAGAAACCTGTGTCAGTGTTTGACCACCTTCAGAGTAAAAAAGGCTTGTGGGATTTTGTTGGCATTTCCCCCTTGCAGTGTTCTCTTGGAATTTCCTGTATTTCAGTATGTGCTCCATGCTTCTCATCTTGTTATTGGATACCATGGGCTTCATCTTCTCACTCCCTCCAAAAAAGTGTTTGCAGATGTTGAAAGGAGGTTTTGTCACAGGACATACACGTTTTTCTTCTTTTAAATATCTTCAGAGAAATACAACATACCTTTTGAGTCCCTATCAGGTAACTTCGCAGGTCTGTTAGTGCACATAAGCAGTACATGGTGGTCTGGAAAACGAAACTTAGTTCAGTTTATTTGCATAAGTAACATTTAATTTGAACATAAACTGCCTAGGCAAATGAAAGCTTACTACTGTAGGTTAGTAAGAGATTTCGCTGCAGGTAGATAACACTAAAATTTTTAGCTTTCAATTGTTATGAATATTTTTAAATAACTTAATTTCAAGACTATGATAATTATGCTGAAAGAGATTTTTTTTTTTTTTCCCAAAATACTGATATTTGGGCTTTGTCTATCTCATTTCTAAATATGTTGTCATCTTTGAGGGAAAGAGGAAAAGCAGTGGTGCAGGTTTCTGACCAGAGACACATCCTCCAATTTCAACTAAATGTACTTCATGGGAACACCTAGATGCTGGATTTGTTGCATTCTTGATGCAAATGCTTGTGCAGAGTCTTTCAGTGGCTTAGTCACTGAAGGGTAATATTGTATAGCAGGCTGGTTTCCTCAATACTGACACTTCTGTGAGTAAAATACCGGGATTTTCCAAGCTTAACAAATGCTGTGGAGGTTTTGGAGCATACAATTGCTGAACTTCCTTTAGAGGTGAATGCGTGGCATTTCCTTCTCCCTTTGAGATATTGGCTTAAAAAGAGATTATTTCAGAGGAAGACAAGCATACTTCTGATGAAGACCTGCATGTCAAGCAAGGTCTTTGTCATTCCTCATACTTCTGCAGATTTTTCCTCTCAGAAGCAGAAAGTGCCATAGTCTAGCACTTCGATAGTTCAATGTTGTCATCCCTCAGACACTGAAGAGTATTTATATATTTATATACAGCTTAACAAAGGACATAGTTCCTTTTTTTTTTTCTTTTTTTTGCTCT
The DNA here is from genome assembly GCA_013396935.1 of Baryphthengus martii. Classification (NCBI taxonomy): domain Eukaryota; kingdom Metazoa; phylum Chordata; class Aves; order Coraciiformes; family Momotidae; genus Baryphthengus; species Baryphthengus martii. Next base: position 18,108 of record VWZK01012367.1, read on the forward strand.
GTAATATCACAGCTAGATGCTTTCTCTAGGGCAGTGTTTAGCTTTTGACGTTGTTTTCATAACAGGAAAGCAAACATCTGTTAACTGGATTTATTGATTTGAAAACTGATTTGTCTGAACTTTATGCCAATGTTAAAATCCAGATACTCATTACAAGCTGGAAATTTATCAGTTCTCATTTGCTGCAGAATCATGTGATTTTATTGAAATGACAGCTTATTTTCCTATATACTTCTCTAATATTTTTATAATGCATTTAAGAGATCAAAATATTTTTAAGGCATCTATTTAAATCAGTTTGATATGTGCAAGCACACACACATGTATATGAAAGAACTGCATTTAAACTTCTGTAAAAAAAAAAAAGGACATTTTGAACAAAATTAGTCATTTTAGGTTTGCGCTTTGCATATCTGGTTTTGTCTTCCTGCATCACCAGAGGTGCTAGTAAACACTAGTCTTGAGCATTTTCCAGATGGTCATGAAACAGTGAGATGAGTGGGTTTTTTTGATAGGTTTCATGATACTCTGACAACTGAATTTTTTTCACTAGCCTACACTACTAAGTTGGTGAATATTAGCACACATGATACAATAAAATGCTTTATACTGAGCGTGCTTGAAACTTGATAAGCATCTGCGGGGAAATCACATCTTTTATAAGAAATTCCAGCAGATGTTGGCATTTAAAAGGAACATCCACTTGTTCCTGAATGTCATCAGGAGGCAAGATTTTTTTTCTAGACTTCATGGAATAATTTATCTGTAGCATCTGTGGTGTTCAAATCTCACATTTCATAGTAGTAAAGAGCTTAATTGGACTGGTTTGTGTGTTTGGTAATAGTTAATTATTTAATGTTTTACTTGCAATAGTAATATTTTCTGGTTTGAATTTTTTTTAAATTAAATTATTTAATATTTAATTTTTTTTAATTTAATATTTTTAGTATTTTTAAATGCACCTGCCTGATAGGAGCAGTTGCTAGAATTGTATTTAACAACTTGGAAACTGTTTTTGAAAAATATAATCAAGGTATTTAAATAATTTTAAAAAGTATTGGCAGAAATGTAATATTAGATGTAATTTAGATCATGTCCTAAAGTAACTGTTATATTCCGAAAGACTTCCTGCAGTACAGTCTTTCCAGACAAATAGTTGCCTGCGTTCACGGCAATATTTTCACCTAATGTAGATGATCTTTGCTGCAGGCAGCTCAAGCCTTTGAACTCTTTCCTAGGCTGTATTTCCTAAAAGTTGTATTTCTCTTAGAGAAACTCCGGAGAAATCTTGGATCCGTGTCTTGGAAGTGTAGTGTTCAAACTGTTCACAAGCTTCATTTTGCACGAGGAAGAAACAAGCGTTGCTGTTTAACCTCACTGCTCTTTGCAGCAGTGTCACATCTGTGAGCCGCTCAGGCCGTGGTTCACTTCAGTCCCCACGTCAGATTGCAATAGTACTGGAGTTTACTGAGCTTGAAACTTTCATTTAAATGTGGTTGGGCATCTGCAACTGTTTGATAGCATAGCTGTAAATGTTCTCAGATCAGTTCACTGGAAATGTGTTTAACCACACTTTCTCTTCTGTTTTTGTCATAAAGGATGACTGTAGCTTATAACCCTTCAGCATCTGTGAACTAGAAAGTCATGTAAATGGGGTACATTCATTTGTATAAACTCAAGATATCCTTGTAACCGTTGCCTAATAGATGAGTAATTTTTCTTTCTGTTCTTTGGTAAACTTTTACAGTAATGCTTTACTTTTAAGTTTTTGTCAGAGCTGAAATGAAAATTTTCTGCTCTGGAAAACTTCTGCCCTATGAGTTCTTTACCTTAAGTTACTCTTTGTAGTCAGACGGTTGAATCTGTACAGCAGTAATTCCAAGTGTTTTAATCTGCTTGCTGTTGGACTAAAAGCTGGATAAATACTGGATAACACCAAGTAGTTAGGAACTTTGCAACTCTGTTTGGTGTTGTGGTCTGTACGTGGAGAATCTCACAACAGATTATCTGCAAAATCCAGCAACCTCGCGTTATCTCTTTGGAGGCGTATTCAGAAGAATAGGACTGTTCCAGGAATTTGTATACACTGAAATATGTTGATGGACTAATTGGATTAAAGAATGAAAGAGGCGATAAATAAAGGATTCCAAGTTAAGAAGTAACCAGAGATGTTCCAGAGTCCTGTTTTGAAACACATCTATAGCTATTCAAAGCTTTAAGGGCTTATTAACACTGGTGACATTATATCTTTATTATTGAAACTGCTTCCAAAAAGAGAGCGACTTTAAGAGTTGGTGCACTATAGAGGACAGGCCATATAGTAAGCCCATCCTTGCTTAGTCATACCGGTTGTTTGAAGATTAATTCCTTCTCAGTTAATAGCTATACTCACAGGAATTTTCTTGGTTTAGTCTGTTTCTATGGTTTGCAAAAAAACATTGCATATGTTCTGTGCATTACATCTGACTTTGCTGAAGCCGGTTCTGTCTGAACCAAAGTGTATTCCTACAAAAATGTTAGTTCTTGATTAGAAACTTTGTCCTGTGAAGGAACAGGCTACCAATTATGTAGTTTCATTCAATACAAGAGAGATACCGAGATGCTGGAGTGAGTGCAGAGGAGGGCAATG
>VWZK01012368.1:0-11242 GCA_013396935.1 Baryphthengus martii
CAATTACCAAAACTATTAGAAAGGTTAAAAAAATGATTAGAATATGGAAGTCTTGTATTTGGATTATTTCTAAATATTTTAATAATTTGTTTACAATGTTTTTGGCTGAAAAATACCACTTTTTTTAATTTAAGGAGACCTATGTTTTGTCTAATGGTGGTTAATCTCACATGCAAAGCAAAATACATGGAACGTATCTAAGAATTTTTTTCTGTTGTTACTTAATGCCAGAAAATACTGTTTTTGATGTAATAATGCAATTTCATTCTGGCTATGCTTCCAGTTCCTTTCATGTCTCTTTACGAGCTTCTAGAGTTCCTATATTTTAGCAGTACAGTAAAGTTTGCAGCTTATAATTGCAGGTTATAAAGAAGAAAACCTTTATAAATTTACGTGCCTGTAACACTTGTGTTTTCCTTTGAGATACTAATGAAAACTTCCACCAATATGCTAGCATTTTGAAAGAAATGCCAGCATCTGAACTAGTCTCTAGCTGGTCTGGACAATGGGAGAATAAACTTTAGCAATCGCTCCACTATTCAGTTGACAAATAGAAAACTGTGCCAACAAGACTGAAAACATCACATTTAAGCTGTAGACCCTTTGTCAAGCTGTGTGTTAACGTAGCATGAGGGCATCGTGAAGACATACCAAAAAAGCTGACACTAGAAGCCAGAAGAAATTTAGGCTTCAGCGCTTGCTTCTCATAGGGACATATGTAAGAGGTTGCTGTCAGCTCATGCTTCAGATTAAATGAGGAATAAGATTCAGGCTTGTCTCCCACTGTTACACTTAGAACACTGAGTATCTGCAAGCATGACTGCATCTTATAAATGCAGTTAGAAGCCATGGGAATTTAAGATCCCTCATGAGCTGTTCTCATACAAGCAGCCAAACAATAACTGACTGATTGCCAGTATCTGTATGTAAGCCTCTTTCATTAAGTGTAAGCTGCCTCTTCAAAATTTGCATTTATAATAACCTTTATGTAGTTTTAATGAAGGGTTTTGGAGATCTGATCATACAGTATTTACAAATGGTATTTGGTTCTTTCCCTCTGTTTTCCATCATCACTGTGAGGAAAAGCATAACTTACCTGGTTCTGTAGAAGACAAATTAATTGAAGAATATTTCAGTTCGGGTTTTTTCACCAATATTTAATCATAGTATAGCTTATGTATCTTTCTTCACACTGATTCAAACATACCTAAGACATTTGCACACGCAATTCTCAGCAGTGTTACGACAAAAGTGTAAAACTTCAATCTGTTAAACTAGAAGTATATACTTACTTCATTTGATGACCCTTAAACATACGCAGAAATCTTAGTAGGATGGGGATTAAACTTGTATTACATAGTATTATTGCACGTATTTTACCAGATTTTAGTATATACTATTTTCTCTGCCCTCCCATATTGCCTATGGTTGTCTATGGGACCTAGCCTATGATGTTGGTAGTACCATTACCATTTCTGTTTTCTGAATCTTAAAAAGAAAAAAAAAACAACTTAATTGCACATTGAATTATATGTCATTTAGATTTCCTTTTCAAGAGCTTGATTTTTAGCAGTCCTTACTCAAGCGAAACCACCTTTAAAGTTAACGTATGTTTTGTAGGGAGAAAGACCATGCGATCAAATTTCAAATGCCCCAAAGTTTTATGCTGAAATACTGATCATGTTAAATAATCCTGTTGCTATTGATATTGTATTCTATATTCTTGTACTCAGTTCTGCCTTATGGAATTGTATCTGAACTCTAGAATGAGAAAAAAACAACATTTACACTATGCAATAGCTTGCAATAATTAATAGATTATATAGTTGTAAAACTCTGAATTTACATATTTTAAAGGCTTTGCTGCAACAAAGATACATGCTATCATCCCTCTGAAGGTCCAGGCACTATTTATACAGACTTTATTGAGAATTATTTCAGCTGGATAAGATATTTATATCTTTCTACGTGAGAATAGTGCTATCTTACACTAAACTTACATTAGTGTTGTAAAGATGTTGAACCATTCATATGAAGCCACTGTAGTGACTAAAGTACAACCTACATTATATTTGAGTAGTCTGAGCCTAATAATACAATTTAAACTTTTACACACACACTTTCTCCTTCTCATCTGCTTATTGATCCAAGAGAACACAGACATCTGAACCAAAGACCCCTCTCACGGGATTGCTCCACAGTTCAAACATGTCAACTAGTTTCTCGTTTTTTCTCTGTCTGGTTCTGTTTCTTTAGCAAAGTGAGCCAGCTGGTAGGTGTGCTATTAGAGCCTACTGAGTGCATGCAGTCAGGTGTTTTAAAGCTGAGAATCCCAATTAACATATTTTAGGTCTGTAGATATTTAGATATGTGAAAGCAATAAAATTTTGCTTAGCCCTCCTTGCTGAATTATCTTCTGTCTGAAGAGAGGGCATCTCTCTCATTGAGCTGGATTTTATGGATCCCTTCCTGAGGCACACAGAGTTCCTCATTCTCTGTATATTAAAAATAGCCTATAACTCAGCATTACAAATTCTATTTAAAAAAAAATTTAAAAAAAAAAAATTAAGAAGGATTATTTGATCTTTTGTGGAGCTGAGCTTCATTGATCTGAAGAGGTGGGAGGACTGTCTTCAAGAAACTCTCAAGGCACTGCGGAGACAATTGGAGACCTACATGTAACTAGGTGGTGTAGTACAAAGAATCAATTTAGCCTGAAGAAGAGTTTCTCAAATTATAAAAAAAGGCATAGGGTAAGAAATTCCTCTGTTGAAAGCAGTACTTTTTCTGGGAGGCAGAGCAGAATAGAAGATAGTGTATTAGACAGCAGCACCCATAGGCTGTCAAGCTTCAAGTATTGTGTATTTGAAATACATCTGAAATACAACATTATATGGACAAAATATATATAATTGCTCCCATATCCATAAAGCAAGATGGGTAGATCTTACAGTCTTTTACTTTACATTTTGTATGAAAATTCAGCTTTATGAATAAGAATGTCTGACCCTTGTTCCTGGCCCATAGGCCAGTAACTTGTCCATATGCTGGCCTGGTTGCCTGATGCCTAATTATTCTCTATTATCTCACTCTTATTCCTCAAGTTTAACTATAAAGAATTTCCTTCAACTCCTTCTTTCATTTCCTACTCAGGCTAAAATGAAACAAGAGGTTTTGAATCTCAGATAAATTTGATCTAACTTGAGAAGCTTAGATTTCAAAAATATAAGGGAAATTTTTTTTTAGCCTTATTTGCAGTGCTAGATAAATAATACAACAGTAGTTTAACACTGAGTTACATTTAAAGCATTGTGCAGACTATCTCCCTTATAGAGGAGGCTATTTCCATTCTTTGGTAGACTTTCATGAGAAGACCTTGAGTCCGTTCCAACCAATGCATCTGGGCCCATTTGCTAGTACTATTTATCTACTGAAAAATGGGAACTTCAAGGTCAGTAGCTGATATCTCTCATTGTCTCTAGAAGACCATTTACTCTTTGGTTTGATGGATTCAGTTGTGTTATTTTTTTCAAAATACCACCAGCTCTGACTAAGAAAGGCTGCTTGTTTGTTACTTAGTGAGGGAAAAGCATGATAACTCTTTCTTGTTATGTTAATGGTTATGCTGATATTATATTTAAAAAAAAAATAAAACGTTAAAATGTAGAATCAACACATGGCTATAAAAAGCAGTTATTTGGTGCTTTTCTTTTTTTTTTTTATTAACCTAGAAAAGTGTACATACAACGAATTTTTCCCTTTTGAGTTTTAGTTAACACAGTCTCATCACACATGACAAGACATGACATATGTTATTTCTACAATATAACTTCAGATATCACTTCTGAGAAAAAAAAATTCAGCGTAAAAGCTGTTGTTGTTTTTTCAGCTGCAGACAGTGTTTGTCAAGGTTAATATTTAATACCACCTGCTCATGCTGCTCTATTAAAGTATTTGCAGAATGATTAGAAATAAGGCCTTATGGTAAGTAATGCACTCTATCTATTCATATCAGCTCTGCCTTTTTGAATGATTATTCAAATTACAAGATGTTTGTTGCCAATATAATGAAGGTTTTTGTCTGTTTGTTTGCATTTGGGCAGCTGTCCGACAAAGATCTGAGATGTGTAAAAGAGAAAATTATATAACAATTATAATTTGGCTAGCTATCTTTTCATCCCTAAATGTTTCTAAGGAAAAGAAAAACAATTCTAAAATTCACTGTAAGGAGAGACACATATCAGCTGGGTTTTGGTACAATAGTGATATGTTCCAGGAGCTAAGAAGACAATCTATAGAATAAAGGATAGAAGAAGATAATAGCTACTATCAAAACAGTAATATCCTATGGAAATGTGGCTATGTGCCTGTTACTGACTGTTTCATAGTAGTAAGTCAGTACAAAGAGAATAATTTGAAGAGTCTACAATAATTTTTGAAAGGAAATTTATTCTAGACATGTCTTTATCACTGCTATCTGACTGATGAACATGGTAGCTACACTAAATATGTAGTTTATTACTAGCAAAAAATAAATATACTAGAAGAAAAATAAATAGTAAAAAGCCCTTAGTAGTGTATCATGGACAGCTTGGAGGCTGAAAGGATCAATTTAATACTGATGAATATATGAGCATTCAACATTCTCTAACTGTCCAGACCTCTGAGATCTTAAAAAAAGATAATTATAATTCATAAAGTTTCATAGGAAACACGAGCTAACATGTCAAGAAGTCAGGCACAACACTTTTTTTAACCACCTAAGCATACAGCTCAGTCTCCCTCTACTCAACTGTCATGAATTATACAGGGCATGATCAAGGGGCACTAACAAACAAAACCCAAAGCATGCAGGTTCTCTTGGTTACTATTGATACATACGTGGTCCAAAGTACAAGTGAAATCCTCTTGAACATTTTTCATTAAACACATCCAGAATGCAGATATATTTATACCCACACACAATTAGATATGCTACTCACCTTATATCCTACTATAATTTCTGCTTATAGCTACCAAAAATACAGTCCCAGGAAGGTGAGGCCAATGCAATTTTCTGGCTGAAACTAGCCTGGTAGATGAGATTCCAGCAATAAAATGTTACACATATATCACCAGGGCAATTTCACAGTGTGGAAATAAGGCTTATTTGTTCTGATGGTGAAGAAAAACAAAATAAACCAGTATATAGCCCATCGTCACTACTGCTCTTGTATAGAGCTAAAAAATGTACACTGTGGCAGAGATAAGAGCTTTGCCTTGTATATTCCTAATGATCTTATTGATGGAAAGACATCTGAAAATCTGTATTGCCAACATATTACCCAACCTTCTCTTTTCTGACAAATAGAGCTCTGTTGGTACAGTACTTGTAAATGACAGATGTCAATAATAATAATCAGTGAAATGTTAATTCAATTGTAGCTCACAGTGCCAGGAACTGACTGTCCAACACCAGCAAAACTGAGCTGAGACTCAAGGGAAGGTGAGAGATAAGAGAAAACAGAAGCAGCAGCAAGGCAAGGCAAGGCTGGCAGGGACCATGACCTTGCTTATTCAGAGAGATCTCTGGCTCTGGAACAAGAAGAACAAAGCAGTGATTATATTATGGGTCAGCCATGGTCCAGTGATTGCCAGGCAAGTCCACAGAGATGAGACAGGTCCAAGATCAAGTCAGAGAGTCAAGTCAATGGGTCAGGATGAGGGCCCTATACCATATGGCCAAGCACAGGCATGACTGCAACATAGCAGAGGCAGGGACCAAGGGTGAGGACCTGAGCTTAAGTGAAGCGTTTGGGTGAAGGAGGGGCTGACAAAACTGACATCTCTGTCCAGAGCAGCCTGAGCACATGTTGCATGGTTTTTTTTTCCCTACTAGACTTCTTTCAAGCTAGTGTGAAATTTTGGTTTTAGTTTTTCTCTTGAATCATGATCTTTCACATACTACCACAACTGAAAATTATTCCTTGAATATATCCATCATAGACAATATCCTGAATCTCCATAAACTCTATCAAACTAAAATGAAAGTAATACATTTATACCTCATGCAAGATTCACTCCATCTTCTCCTAAAAGGATAATGCCCCTCTGTGAATATAGTATCTGAAGCAATGAACAGCAATTCAGTGAAATACAAATTCTGGAAAACAAAACTATGAAGGTATGTTCATCTCATGTCTTTACAAAGTGAAGGGCAATACTTTACATTGGGCACATTCATAGAATAATCTTCCTTGAATATTAGCTTATATACTTCATCGTATTTGTAGGGTACTTCAGCTCTAGGGAAACTAGACATGCCAAACTGAAGTCTGAAAGTCACAATTTCACACTTAAAGGTATCTTAGTAACTGTAAATCAGAAAAAAAAAGAAATTAAAAAAAAAAATTACTGAAACTACATGAACAGAGTCCTTATCATGTTAGTAGAGTAAGAAGATTTCAGAGAAAATGTCAGTCTATGTTCTTTAGATCTTAGTAGAGTTTAGCTCTCTAGGTCTGTTTATTAGTGTTCGAGTTTACCAACCATCATCTTCTTTATTCACAAATAAAAAGAAGAAACCATGACTGATTGAAGGAGACTATTTTTTAGAGAGTTGCACTGGCTGCTATTATGTAGCTCTTCTAAGAGAGAAAAAAAAAATCAGTAAAACAACTGTGCATGTGGGCTGCATGATTGTGACTGTGAAGAATCTATAAAACTAAAGATGAAGATTATTATGTTCCCTACATCCTTCAGAATGAAGCTTATCTTCTGTGTGAGCTTCAGTGAAAAGGAGCTAACAGGCACTATAGAGATGGTAAAGTCATCATTTAAATGAAAGAGAACTTCATATAGCGATCCTGAAGAAAATGCAACCACCTTTACCATTTTCTTAGGCTTTGACAGATCTACTCCAATAGCATTTTTATCTCTAACCCTTCTCTTTCAAAATATGCTATGCAGAAATCTACAAAACAGACTGAACAACTCTCTGATGATATGAGTTACCCAAGTAACTCATAGATATCTCCAGTGTTAACCGCTTTAGAGCATATGTAAGGAAGGGAATAATGAATTCCATCTTCCTTAAGACAAGGGTCATAAATTATAAAACAATTTGGGTATCTGTGTTGTGATGATACTCATTTGTCACATGATATACTAGACCTTTTCTCCTTTTCGCTCATGTTAAATAGTTTCTCGCTTTTATGAGCCTGTCTTTAACTAACAATCCTACCAACAGATCACCTTTGTTGAAAAGTCACAGTAAAAATATCTTTTCCATTGCTATTACATCTTAATTCCTCCCTTCCACTCGTATTCTTAATGTAATGTCTGTCTAAACTGATTTTTGCTCCATGTTTAGAACGTAGGCCTTACTAAAGATATTATACAAAATAGTGTTTATTTCCGCAAATGTTCCATGAAGAATGCTTCTTTCCCCCATCATTCCAGTTTTAGATTTAGTAAGTTATTGACTTATTGCTGTAAGTAAGTTAGCTAGGGTAAGGGCTGGCAAAAGTCACTGGAGCTCCATCATAGCTTCACTGATTTACACATCTCAGGATCTGACCTAGTGTTTGCAAACTTTGAATAACAATTCTTTGTGTGATAAATTTATTTTTTATAAATACGACACATAGAGCAGTGATATTTTGCCATTCAAATGTAATATGATACATATCCAGGACTATACCTTTATCTATTTACCCTGGAAATGAATAAATTCACAAATAAAGCATCCTATACCACATAAATCACAATGACAATGCGATGGCTGCTGCAAGTATAATATTTATACTCAGTTTTGCAAAAGGAAGTTTCTATACAAAGAAAATAACATCTATTTTTGTTAACACTACTTGGTTGCATATTTTGGATAGATGTATACATACACATATATATTATGTATATATGTATGCATTATGTGTAGGTTTTTATATACAAAATACAATACAAAGTTTAATAAAGGTACTAGATTTCACTGAAATCAATAACCCAATAGTTAACCTAACACTGACAAAACCTTGACTAAACCACAACCCTAAGCACAACGTCTACATGATTCTTAAATAACTCCAGGGATGGGGACTCCACCACTGCCCTGAGCAAGCCCTTGGCACAACTTAAAGCCATTTCCTCTTGTTCTATCACTTGTTATTTGGTTAAACAGACCGACCCCCACCTCTCTACAACCTTCTTTCAGGTAGTTGTAGACAGTGATATGTTCTCCCCTGAGCCTCCTTTTCTCCAGGCTAAACAACCTCAATTCTCTCAGCCACTCCTCAAAAGACATGTGCTCTAGATCCTTCACCAGCTTTGTTGCGATTCTTTGGACATGCTCTAGTACAAGTGTCCTTCTTGTATTGAGGGACCCAAAACTGAACACAGTAATCAGTTTTTAATTATAGACATTTTTCATTATAGAACTCAATATTTCATTACAGACATGTGAAACATAACTGGAAATACAGGTGTTTCAGTTCAGGAAAACAATATTTGTAAATTAGCATGGTAAATGAATCAGTGATGTCTTGTTTGATGGAGGTGTCAACATTACAAACAGAGACAACAAAACTGAAAACCTAGTTGGCAGTTTCCACAAAGAGACCTAAAGATTAAACAAGTTGGAGGACAAACATGCAGATGCAGAGGGGGTCTCTTGGAGAGAAAGGTAAGACAGTGCCTGGTTTGTGTGGATTGTCACTGCCCAACTTGTATTTTCTATGTTCAGAAAATAAATAGCAGATTCAATTTCACAATTGTCAAACCTGCATCTTTCATAAACACACAGTGTACTTGAAAAAGTCAGCTGTAGGAAAGACCTAGAACAATTCACTCCAGGCTATTTTGCTACTGATTTAGGCAGAGGAATTCACAGTACTATGTAAATTAAATTCAATCTATTCTAAGGGTATATACTTACCAATAAAAATGTTACTGCTTGGATTAACCATTCCTGATTTTATTTTAACTTGAAATGGCATTAGAGAAGGAAATTAATAAGTATACAGTCTGACAAACCCTTAATCAAGGTCACTGCTTGCGAATTATACTGACCACATCTCAATGCTGTCTGAATTTGTCACTAGATAGTATGACATACTTGAATATATACTGATTTTGACAGCAGAAGAGAGTTCTGGCTAAAATCAACAAGGACAATGGTGACTGGAATAACAATCGACTTCACAGTATCAATCTTTCATTTGTTAAAGCTAAAAATGTACATCAAAACTTGGCATTCTCAGATAAGAGCAGAATCACAGAATTGTTGGAGTTGGAAGGACCTCTAGAAATCATCTAGTCCACCTGCCCCACCAAAGCAGGTTTGCCTAGAGCACATTACTCAGGATTGCATCCTAGCAGATTTTGAATATCTCCGGAGAAGGAGACTCCACACTCTCCCTTGGCAGCTGGTTGCAGTGCTTCATCACCCTCAAAGTAAAGTTTTTCCTCATATTTAGATGGAACCTCCTGTGTTTCAGCTTGTGCCCATTACTCCTTGTCCTGTCACAGCACACTATTGAAAAAGAGTCCAGCTCCATCCTTCTTACATCCAACCTTTAGATATTTATAGACATTGATAAGGTCTCCTCTCAGTCTTCTCCAGACTAAATAGTTCCAGTTCTCTCAACCTCTCCTTCTAAGATGGATGTTCTAGTCTGCCAATCATCTTCACTGCCCTCCACTGGACTCTCTCCAGTAGTTCCTTGTCTCTCTTGAGGACATCCAGAAAAATTTGTTTCATCACCTTTTCAGAGATGGAGGTGACACTAACCGGTCTGTAGTTTCCTTGGTCATCCTTTTTAAAGACTGGAGTGACATTGGCTTTCCTCCAGTCCTCAGGCACCTCTCATGTTCTCCACAACCTTTCAAAGTGGATTGAGAGTAGCATAGCAATAACATCTTCCAGCTCCCTCTGCACTTACGGGTGCATCTCATTGGGGCCCATGGATTTATGGATGCTTAGTTTGGCTAAGTGGTCTCTAAAATGGTCCTCCTCCAAGGGAAAGTCTTCCTCTCTCCAGACTTTTTTTCTTACCTCCAGAGTTTGGAATTCATGAGAGCTGGTTTCAGCAGTGAAGACCAAAGCAAAGAAGGTATTCAGTAATTCTGTCTTCTCTGTGTCTTCTGTCACTAGCACATTGACCTTGCTCAACAGCAGGCCCACAAGTTCCCCAATCTTCCTTTTCTATTGATACACTGAAAAAACCAACCCTTTCTTGTTGTCTTTGATGCCCCTTGCCAGATTCAATTCCAGGTGGGCCTTAGGTTTTCTCATTGTATCCCTATATTCCCTCCAAGTGGTCAGCCTTGTTTTCTACGTTCTGCAAATTTCCTTCTTCCATTTGAGTTTTTCCAGAAGACCCTTACTTATCCATGCAGGTCTCCTTCCTCCTCTGCTTGATTTCTTACTCGTAGGAATGCACCGATCTTGAGCTTGAAAGAAGTAGTGTTTGAATACTGACCAACTGTCATGAACACCCCTACGTTCTAGAGCCCTGACCCATCGTATTCCACTGAGTAGACCTTTGAAGAGGTTAAACATAGCTCTTTGGAAGTCCAGGGTTCTAATCCTAGTTATTTCTTGACCTCTTCCACATAGAATACTGAACGCCACCATCATGTGGTCGCTACAGCCAAGGTTGCCCCCAACCTTCACATCTCCAATAAGTCTTTCTTTGTTTGTTCATACAAGATCCAGCAGTGCACCTCTCCTCATAGGTTCTTCTACCACTTGTATCAGAAAGTTATCCTCAACGCTCTGCAGGAATCTCCCGGACTGTGTGTTTAGCTGTGTTATCTTTCCAGCAAATATCAGGGTGATTGAAGTCCCCCCATGAGGACTAGGGCCTGTGATCTACTTTCAGCTGTCTGTAAAAGGTCTCATTGACCTCCTAATCCTTATCAGGTGGCCTGTAGCAAACTTTCAGCTGTCTGTAAAAGGTCTCATTGATCTCCTCATCCTGATCATGTGGCCCACAACCATGTTACCCATATTAGTCTGTCCCTTAATTTTTATCCATAAGCTCTCAACAGGTTTTTTATCCTCTTCTAGGCACAGCTTGGAGCATCCCAGGTGCTCTTTCACACAAAGAGCCATTCCACCAGCCTGCCTTGATGGCCTGTCTTTGCTGAACAGTGCATAGCCATCCATAACAGCATTCCAGCCGTATGAGCTATGACACTACATCTCAGTAGTTGCAATGAAATCACGATCTTCTGACTGCACACAGATCTCTAGTTCTTCCTG
>VWZK01012369.1:407-43816 GCA_013396935.1 Baryphthengus martii
CCGTTTTTTTTTCTTGTTTTTCTCTCCCGTTTTTTTTTCTTGTTTTTCTCTCCCGTTTTTTTTCTTGTTTTTCTCTCCCGTTTTTTTTCTTTTTTTCTCTCCCTCCCGTTTTTTTTCTTTTTCTTTTTTCTCTCCCCCTTTACTCTTCTTTCTCTTTTTATTTTCCTTTCTTCCTTGTCTTTTTTTTTTTTACGTAGAAGTGGTGAAAAGGGGTACCCAGAGCTTTGAACCGCTACAGAAATCGGTGGGGTTTGGGAGACGGGCATCCCACAGAACCAAGTTCCCATGACTTTTGCCTTGTCGGGGAGGAGACCGAGACAATCCAGAAGTTTGTTGTTTTTATTTAATACTTGAAGTGAAATGAATTCCTGGAGCCTTTCTCATGTTTGCTGGTGGTTCAGCTGCTGATGTTAAACTATGCACGTAGGCTCGCAGGGTTTGAAGTCGTTGCTGCAGGAATCTCTCCCGTACATAGAGCGGGGCGCAGGGCTTTGGGAAAACAGCCTGAGCGGATGCAGAAGGATGTGCTGCGCGGAGCTGAAATGATTCCACTGCACTTGCCGTACACACGCTCCTTAGGGCAAACTCCAGGGATGGTATTTCAAGCATCCTTCCAGTAGGTGAGAAAGAATCTAGAAAGTTTTCACTTCTTGACTTTAATTTTCATGTCTTGACTTTAAATAAGTACTCGCTGAAGGGGGGCTTTTCAGGAAGGTTTCTTTTAAAGATGTGGGCGTCCTGACACTTGTGGCAAATATGAGCACTTTTGAAACGTTCGAGGAAAATGCTGACTAAGGTATTTTATGGGAGCCCAGTGGAAGTTAAGTCACAGAAGTCTACATTTGCCATCCCCAATGTTTTTTCTCTGAGGTGGAGTGCACTAGAATACTCCCGCTGATTTCTCTGCAAACAGGACTTAGTTTTTTTTGGAAGAGGGGTAATAACTGTCTGGGGAAGAGGGAACAGAAGCTTTGGAGCCTGAGGCTCTTAAATATGAGCTATTCATTTTGCTGTTAACTCACTTTTCCCTATCTGAGGAGGCTGGGACTCTGTAAGAGGAGCAAAAAAAGAGGTGGCTGAAGACAAAACCTTGATTGCCTGGGTTTAGTGCACTAAAAGCACATCTACAGCAAGAAAATGTGAAAAAAAATTTGCAGCTTTCTTGACCACACGTGTAAGTCGCTACATGGAGAGGAGAGCTTAGCACTGCTCTCTGTAACTAGTTGTGGCTGAGCACAGAAGTAGTTTGTACAACCCAGAGCCTGCCTGGAGTTGTAAATCACACTGATGGGAAATTCTGCCCGAAGGCAGGTATGAGGTCCTTGTTTCATGCTCAGATTTGATTATCCTCCTTCTGCACAAAGAATGTTATTTCCTATCACTTTAAAGATTATTGGGATTTGTAAGCTCAGTGGCCGAGCTTTTGGCATCGCTGCCCAAATCCAGATCTCTAAATAGCAAATTAATGTAAACTTTGAAGTTTTTCCGTGTGTGAATGTTAAGTCCAACATCAAACGCACCCAATTACATGGATAGAGATGCACTATCATGGACAGTGTTTTACTTCATGGTTTGATAAAGAAGATTCCTCTAGTCCACTATTCCTTTTCTTCTGTTTTTGTTTGGCATAAGTAAGAGCTGAAGCCTTTTGCTTCAGGAAGCCAGGCTACCTAGAGATCTGACTTAAAAAGATTTTGGAGAGGAACCCAAGCAAGGCTTTTTTGGGTGACTGTGTTATAAATTATACTTTCTTACATAACTGTCATCAGTAGCTATTAAAAATAACTCTCTCCAAAATAAAGAAGAATTAATTGTGACCCTCCTTCTCATCAGTGCTAGTATTCTTATGAGGCTTTAAGGCAGGGCGAAGGGGAGTATCCTGCAGTTCAGGAGAGAGCTGCCGTGTCAGAAAACATTACTAAAGCTGTCAGGTAGTATTTTCCAGGTTAGAAGAGCTCTGCAAATCTTACGGCGATTGCTAGTTTCTGGGAAGATTGCTAGTCTCTGGGAAGGTACTAGTGCTTGTTTGTTGGACAGTAAAGNGCTTAATCCTAAAAAAAAAAACAGGCTGTTTATTTTACAGAGGTGGAACAGGCACCCACCCATAACTGCATTTCAGCTGCTTGGTAGCATATTATAAATCTCTGCCTCTGCTCAGGGGGAGGGAAAAGGGAGGAGCTTAGGGTGTTTAAACTACTTGCCAGAGCCCTCTGCAGCGCTGCCGTGACCAGAGTTACTTTTGTGGGATGTTTGTGCGTTCCTAATAATAACATGTTTCCAAAACACAGTTAAAAATTGCTTCCGTAGTTGCAGTAACATTCCATGAACTTAGTGACCTGCAGAAGCACTGTAAATAAATAGATTTATTTTCCTGTCTCTTCCAGGCCAGAGTACCATGCTGAGGGTTTGTTGGCCTTTTTTATTTGTTGCAGTTATTAAAAACAACCTCAAACCTTCCCTACAGTAAAATGTCAGTTAGTGTCAATAAACAGTTTACATGAGACGCTTCTGCAACTGTCCATTGGCTCTCAAAAATCTGCCTACAGAGCGTAAGTTATGCGGTCACTATGGTGATGCTGAAGAGGAGTGCGATTCAGAGAGGATAAAGCCAGACTGGCTGAGTAAACTGAATGGGAGTGGGAACAGAAGCACCTTTCAGGGGTACACCCGCCTTGCTCCTCGCAGCTCAACAGCCCAGCAACATCAGCCTCTTCCCCACCCGCCCCCATCCCCCCATCCATCTTCTAACTAGGAAGAAGAAAGGCCTCATGGAGAGGTGTGTTATGTACGTGGGAGAAACATGTATATGCACAATGAGGTGAATTAAAAATTATTTCCACATCTAAGCAGATAATAGGAAGAAATTAAGTGCAACAGCACAGAGGAGTCAATCAAAAGCCAATTTCCAGCTACAAACTGTGTAACGGTCACCAGCTTGCAAGGAGCACTTTTTAACATTCAAAAAAAAAAAAAANATCACTTTAAAGATTATTGGGATTTGTAAGCTCAGTGGCCGAGCTTTTGGCATCGCTGCCCAAATCCAGATCTCTAAATAGCAAATTAATGTAAACTTTGAAGTTTTTCCGTGTGTGAATGTTAAGTCCAACATCAAACGCACCCAATTACATGGATAGAGATGCACTATCATGGACAGTGTTTTACTTCATGGTTTGATAAAGAAGATTCCTCTAGTCCACTATTCCTTTTCTTCTGTTTTTGTTTGGCATAAGTAAGAGCTGAAGCCTTTTGCTTCAGGAAGCCAGGCTACCTAGAGATCTGACTTAAAAAGATTTTGGAGAGGAACCCAAGCAAGGCTTTTTTGGGTGACTGTGTTATAAATTATACTTTCTTACATAACTGTCATCAGTAGCTATTAAAAATAACTCTCTCCAAAATAAAGAAGAATTAATTGTGACCCTCCTTCTCATCAGTGCTAGTATTCTTATGAGGCTTTAAGGCAGGGCGAAGGGGAGTATCCTGCAGTTCAGGAGAGAGCTGCCGTGTCAGAAAACATTACTAAAGCTGTCAGGTAGTATTTTCCAGGTTAGAAGAGCTCTGCAAATCTTACGGCGATTGCTAGTTTCTGGGAAGATTGCTAGTCTCTGGGAAGGTACTCAGGGAGAACTGTTGGACAGTAAAGCATGAGACAGTTTGAAATGGGAATAAAAAAACAACAGCGGGAGAATGTATTATTCCACTCAGTGAGTATGCTAAATATAGTATTTCTGTTAGATCCCCTGCTTTTTATTCTTCACTGCCGAGATTAGTGGCAAGAGTTTTTGAGGTGTACTTTTGCATCGTATGTTCTTTGTGGCATTTCATCCATCACTTCCCTTGGACACTGCATACACTAACAGACTGTTTAAATTTGTTTCTGACTGGGACACCAGTTTAATATTTTGATGTGACCTGTGTGCCAAAGCATTCAGGCATTTTTTTTTTCCTTNTTGCAGTTATTAAAAACAACCTCAAACCTTCCCTACAGTAAAATGTCAGTTAGTGTCAATAAACAGTTTACATGAGACGCTTCTGCAACTGTCCATTGGCTCTCAAAAATCTGCCTACAGAGCGTAAGTTATGCGGTCACTATGGTGATGCTGAAGAGGAGTGCGATTCAGAGAGGATAAAGCCAGACTGGCTGAGTAAACTGAATGGGAGTGGGAACAGAAGCACCTTTCAGGGGTACACCCGCCTTGCTCCTCGCAGCTCAACAGCCCAGCAACATCAGCCTCTTCCCCACCCGCCCCCATCCCCCCATCCATCTTCTAACTGGGAAGAAGAAAGGCCTCATGGAGAGGTGTGTTATGTACGTGGGAGAAACATGTATATGCACAATGAGGTGAATTAAAAATTATTTCCACATCTAAGCAGATAATAGGAAGAAATTAAGTGCAACAGCACAGAGGAGTCAATCAAAAGCCAATTTCCAGCTACAAACTGTGTAACGGTCACCAGCTTGCAAGGAGCACTTTTTAACATTCAAAAAAAAAAAAAAGTTTTTCCAATCCACAGCTACATGAAACTATTTTGTTTCTAGAACATGCAGTCAGGGCTCACACACAAGTGACCTGTCCTAATTAGAAGACTCTGTGATACCCAAGAAGAAAGAGAATAAGAACACTGAAGAGTTAACATGGATTTGATCAGGCTTTTTATTATTTTTTCTAGGAAAAAAAAAAAGAGTTTTCTTCTGTTAAAGATGTTCAGTACATAGAGAACTATTTTGTGGTTCTTAGGGTTTAATCCTGTTCTCATTCGAGTTAGTGAAAAAGCTCCTCCTGTCTTTGACAGCAGATTGTGTCCTCTTGAGGTTTTTCCTGACGGTTCCCTGTTTGCCAGCAAACAGGACTTGAGCTTGGGTATGCCCCGTCTTGCCTTCACAGTTACCAACTTGCAGTGCAAAGATGGACAGAAACATGTCCTACCAGACATACGTTACTTAGACCTGGCACAGCCTGTCGCCTTCTGAGACAGAAAATCCACCCCGTGAACAGAAAAATACTGGAAATCCAAGATTCTCTCTTTTATGAGTCTCTTCTGGAGGAACTTACTGAGAAGTTAGAACTCATGGACTCAAGAAAGATACTTAGATTTGTGTCTGGTATTTGCCATTCTTGTGGCTAGATGATATACCAGAGGTAAGCACCATTTTTGTTATTTTTGATACGTTAAAAAAAAAACCTAAACATGTTATGAAGTGTACCTGTTTCTGGCTCTTTCGTGTGTACCAGAATTATCCAGAGGTGGTAGTGTGATGCAAGATGTGAATGAAATCTCCTTGAAACAAAATAGTTATATGTAGCTGTGGATTGGGAAAACAATCTTGTTGGTTGGTTGATTGGTTGGTTTTTTTTTTTGAAATGTGAGAAAGTGCTGGTTGCAAACACGGTCATCCTCGAACGTTTTGTAGCTGGAAGTTGGTTAGCTTTGAATTGGCTTCTCCGTGCTGCTGCATTCATTGATTCATATGTTTTGGAATGTGTCTGTGCACTGCAAGTAATTCTATAGCTCCCTTCAGGTGAGCGAGGTGGACTTTAGGGTGAGAGGACTATGACTGGTTTTTGCAGCTGTGGAGAAACTCTTGAGTGACTTCCAAGAATGGCTTCACGTCTCCATGCAGGTATCTTTCCCAATGAGACTTACATTAGACTTCTATTTTCATTTATTTTAGTTAGTTTATTTTTAGTTTATTCTACTTAGTTTATTTTATCACTTTCCAAAAGTTACCTTTGTGATAATAAACTCTGCAAAAAAAAAAAAGTTCCTTGGGAGGAACAGTGGTGCAGATCCCCAGTGGCTGTGTTGGGGTGATTTAGGAAAATCTCTCATTTCCAGCAGAAAGCATCTTTGGCATGTCCCTGTAAAATCCTCTGGGCCCTTCCAGTACAACGTCATCTCTAGGATTTCCTGCCTTGATTTCTATTCCCAACTAAGAAAATAACTGTAGGAGAAGCTGGTCTGACTCCCCCGTGGTGGTGTGAGCACTGGAGCGGGGCGAAGGGAGGGTGTGGGATCTGGGCTTACGGTATCTGGAGAGACCGATGCGGGCCGATTGTGTTACACAAAAGCCCAGTCATGCATGCTCTTCTCTTGTCTTTTTGAGGCAGCTTTGAAATGACTTCACAGCTGAGTGTTAGGGAAGGTGTCCCAGAATGGCTCTAGACTCCGAAAGGCGCTTATTTGCAGTTCGTAGCAGCTGGGGTTTGGGCGATGATTTCATGGCAAAGAATTGTTTTGAATGCTACACTAAATTTTCATATAAACTGGAATATATTATTTATCTAACCTCATTCTCTTGTGAGCAAGAAGAGCTTCTTTGGAGAAGACCGACTTCAACCACAGCTCAGAAGACTAGAATAGTTAGCAGAGATGCGAGTCTGGCAGCACTGCTGCTTTTCATTCATTTTTCATTTGAGAGCTTCCCATGGGTTTTCCCTCCTGTGTGACTCATATCCTCTTACAGCCTTTAAAGCATGAGATGTGACTCTGAGGGGCAGAGGAGCCAGCATTTCTTCAGGCCTCCTTTGTCCAGTGCTTCTGTGCAGCATCCCTCCCGAGTGCTGGATGCTCTCCTGGTGTGCAGAGAGCATCAGTCCGGTGGCCAGTGGGACTTGTCCTTGTGGTGGGGAGTTCCCCATGTCCCAATCCGTGTGACATTATCCTCACTAGATGCTGTTTCAGCCTCTGCCGGTTGGAGTCCAGAAGAAAGTTCTTTACAGGGAGAACAATTAAACATTGGAATAGTCTCCCAAGGGAAGTGGTGGACTCCTTTACACTGGGCAGCTTTAAGACACAACTTGACAGGGTGCTGGGCCAGCTCATTTAAACTTTTAACTTAAAAGGCTGGACCAGATGATCCTTGAGGTCCCTTCCAACCTGGCATCCTATGATTCTATGATTTTTCCACAGCAAGGCGAGCAAACGTTGTCTCCTCTTCAGAACATACTGTGATGTGTTCATGCCCTTAAAAACGTTATTTTTTTTTCTTGCTTGCACGTGCAAGTACCAGCCACCTTATTTGTAAATTCCCCTTTGACTCGAGGCAGAAACAAGCACTAGCGAGAGGGGTTAGCAGGAATTACATCTGACTTTGCTCTGGGGACGGCAGCCGAAAGCTTGTCCTTCCCACTCTCAGTGCCAAGAGTAAGGAATTCCAAATTAAACAGATTAGCTGCGAGCTCCGAATTTCTCCCAGCTGTGCCTATGCCCCAGAGAGTGAGCAATGTAAATACAAGTTCACATTACACTTTGAAGTCAGTGTGTATTTTTGACTATGACACCAGTTCCTTATTTTCTAAAAGTAATGAAATGAGTAATGCAGTGGGAGACTTAATCCCTGTATATATCCTAAATACGAGCGCAAACCGAGAAATTCCTATTTCCCGGAAGTTGTGCCTTTTGCTTATGTTTATTTTAGGGGTATAGGTTGGAGAACTTTTTTTTTATGTGTGTGTCTAAGGGAGGTAGAACAGAGTTAAATAAAAATGCAGCCCTACGTAGTCTCAAAATAAAATTTGAGGCAAATCAACATAAATCGAGCAGTATTTTACATAGAAGGTACGCTTCAAGGGTTTTTTGCGTAGTTAAATAAGAAACAAAACGGTGATACAAAGAATATAGCTGTAAAACATGGAGATAAATCTGCCGTATTTCATTTGGATATCACAAGGGCTTCCAAACATTTAGGGTATTTTATATACCATATGTGCTTTATTGCTTCAGCTGCAGAGAGTTTGTACTTTCCTGTGAGATTATGGCACTTTACGGCAAACTGCTTGAAGAGTTGTCTACATATTGGTACGAGAAACGTTAACAACTCCTACGGTATGGTTATGGGACAGCTTCACTGCGGCGCGGACGGTACGCGGCGTTCCGTGTTACGTTTCTGTATAGCCCCTGGGCGACAGGTGACGTTCCTAGAAATATGATGTGTGGTAGTGTATGGAGTCCGTAGGTGTTCTGGAAGGGTGGAAACCTAACAACTAGGTGTCATCCACAAACTGAGCAGCTCGTGCAAAGAGCTCAGCTTATTTGGAAGGGATTATTTAACAGTTTTGCCATACTTCACGTAGATAAATCTGCTTTTTTTTTTTTTGGAGCTCGAAAAACTTTGCGAGGTTTATATTTGCCCAGTAAGACCCCACTATGCAAGTGGCACGTGTAAGATACCTGCTCAGGTGTTATAAAGAGAATTTATTTAGAGGATGTGTAACTTAGCAATTTTGAAGCCGTGATGGCATCTGGAGCTAGAGAGACAACAGGGAATGTATTTCTAACATTATGCTCTTCTGTGTGTTTTAGACTATAAGCACTGCCTATTAGCCATTGCCTCTGCTTGCTTTATGCTCTGCAGAAGAGAGGTCTTTGGGGTGCATTAAGATGTGTGCCCAGCGGGTTAAGGAAGATTCTCCTCCCCCTCTACTCTGCCCTGGTAAGACCACATCTGGAGTATTGTGTCCAGTTCTGGGCTTTCCAGTTCAAGAGAGACGGGGAAATACTAGAGAGGGTCTAACAGAGGCTACAAAGATGATTAAGGGACGGGAACATCTCTTCTATGAGGAGAGGCTGAGAGACCTGGGGCTGTTCAGCCAGGAGAAGAGAAGAGTGAGGGGATTTTATCAATGCTTATAAATATCTTAAGGGGGAGTGTGAAGTAGAAGGGGCCAGTCTCTTTTCAGTTGTGCCCAGTAATAGGACAAGAAGCAGTGAGCACAGGCAAGAACATGGGATGTTCCACCTGAACATGAGAGAAAACTTTCCTGGAACAGGCTGCCCAGAGAGGCTGTGTAGTCTCCTTCTCTGGAGACTTTCAAAACCCGCCTGGATTCGTTCCTGTGCAGCCTGCTGTAAGTGAACCTGCTCTGGCAGGGAGGTTGGACCAGAGGATCTCCAGAGGTCCTTCCTAACTCCTAGTATTCTGTGATTCTGTGTTTTTCCCTTCTGCTCCATGTTAGCTGACCCCAGACTCCTCCATTTTTTTGGAAAAAGGATCTTTGTGTTTAAATCCAGAGGGATGTGCTTGATGGTTTTAACTGTTGCTGAACATTAGCTAAGATCCCAAGAGTGAGATGATGCTCAGGGGGTTCCGTTTTGCACTGTGTTGTTTCAGATGCTGCTGCTTCCCTGCCGTGGAGGAGGTTAAGCAACGCCACGCCCATCAGGGTGTTGGGGACGTTGCTAGATGACAAGTCAGCATCCTCAGCTAGCTGAGGACCAAGCCGTATCTGGATTAAAAGTACCAAAGTCAATACCTTGAGTTGCACCTTGGAGCAAGTAGGAAGCTATTAGTAGTGGTTCACTGTAGGAAGAGATAATGCAGCAAGGCACAAAACTTGAGCAGTATTTTTGCTGCAGATTTGATCTGGGATTTTCAAAGCGATAAGGGACCCAGTAATAGCTACAGCCCATAAAATCTCTTAATAATAGGATAGGATTTCTCTTCCTTACATGCTTGAGGTATTAAAATGAAGAAATTGAGCTGCAACTACTGTTCATTAAATGCTGAAGGACGGAGTTAATCTGATAAATGGGAAGCTTGTTTTTTGGGCAGAAAAGGATGAATTGAGATGATTCGCAGGTTTTAGGTTCACTGGACTTGATGCATTTGGGATCAACTGTTATTTCAGCCAGCTTTTGGGTTAGCAATTTCAATATTCTAAAAATGGTATTTCCCGTCGCATGTCTGAGCGAGACATCACACATGCTTGTAATTTAAGCGTTCCGGGCCGCATAACATATGTAGGAATGAAGATCAATGGCATCTTGTATCGTTTTTCCTCTTACCCCGAAAGTTTGGGTTACGGTTACGTGGGTCCCGTGGGAGCTTTTTGGAGGCAAAACACATGTATCCTGAAGCCTGAGTTTACTGCAATTTTGAGGAAGAATGTCCTAATGCTTGAGAAGGAATTTGGAGCATTTTTTTAGAATGAAAAAAGAACTTGAGAGAAAGGATTACTTTGTTGTGTTGTGCCGATGTAAAAGGGTCAGAGAACAAGCTATGTAAAGTAGCGTAGACTAATTATATTTTATTTTTTTTAAATATAAGATGAATGGCGCTGCACATAACACATGAGAGTGTGCATTTCTTTTATTAGCATGAAATTATACAAACAACTTTAAAAGACTCATTTGAGTTTTTTTCTCCATTCCTCGTAGGTGATTTTAGGAATCGGGAGGATAACCCCTATCTGCTTCGACACCTACTTCTTGCATGGGTGTTTTTATTAGCTTCAGTATCTTTTTGTCAAAAAACCCAAAACCTCCACCTATCTGGAACAGTAATAAAAGGTGAAAGCTACAGCTGCTGACAGGTATACTGAGGATGTCGTAACTGCAGATGAGAGCTCCATCTGTGAAAGTGGTTTTTTTCGTGGACATTTATTGACTGAGATTAGATATTTGGCAGGTGACTTTCAAACATCTTTTTGTTTTGTAACAGGAACAAAAACCCTGCTGAATAATCTGTAACATCACATTTTAAAAAGTGAACAGTAACAGATGTTGGGGTAAAAGAAGAAATCGACATCTGGAAATAATAAAGGCCATTGAAAAACTTTATTTCTAATGAGGAAGGGACGCAGGCTGCAGAATGCGCCCTTTACTGTAAACAACACTTGTAGTTACCCACATTCCCTTTTTTATGTTTTCTCTTTCACTTGGGCACCTCAGTGTTCTGTGACGTGGCTGCAGCCACACAAATAGCTCAGGCTGCTGAACTTGCCGTCATTTCTACTGAGCTTCGTGCCGTGCCCCTCCGTCATCCCCCGAGCCCCTCTGGAGAGAAAGGATTTCTCTCCACTCACCCGGCATGTTTTTTCTCTCGCTGACAGTCGCTTATCTCTTGTAAATGCTGAAAGAGTATTTAATGGGAGCCTTTGAGGCTGGTTTCTAACGCTCTCTGCATGCCAGAGTGCCCCATGGTCCTGGCTGTTACAGAAAAAAAGCTGTGCTCTGAGTAAGCGTCACGTAAGCTGTCGTTAACAAATGAGGCTTGTTAAGATGAAGGAAGGTCTGAAAACTTTTGAAACTCCCCGATCTAGATATAATCAAAATATACTGCTGAAGGAGCAGTGATGGCAACCAGAGGGAAAGGAGGAGAAGGGTGTGGGATGGGAGGCAAAAATGATGACCAAGTCAGAGATCAAATAGCTGTGATTTTCCTTTCCATTGCTCCACTTTATTTTGATGAAGTGATTGTGTGGGTGAAGGATACACTGGTAGTTGTGTGTGTCTGAGCTGTGGCAGTCATTTGTCATTTGTTTGCTCCTTTTCTCTCTGTCTCTCTCTGGAAGTGAAGAGGAGAGTGCTTATAAAATAACTGGCATAGTGCAAATATTTTTACTGAACAAAAAGGTCGAGAGTTCAAAAACTAATGAAGAACCAGAGTCTTTCTCCGCTGCAAGCCCTTGTTTGCTCAACTGCAGAGCGAGTGGTCTGTGCCACCGTTTGTGGTACTTTCTTAATGGCTATAAACTGGCCAGGAAATAATGGGGAAATGGTAAAAGTAATGGCTCGTAGCGTAAGATTTCACTCGGCTGAACTTTGGCATCTCTAGAAATGAACTGTTCTGTGACCGCCGCAGATAAAGTGTGGCTTTGGTGGTTACACGATTATGTGCTGCAGTGCCGTGCGATTAATAAACGGCCTAACTACGGCTGGCTGTGCACCAAGGGGAATGGCCTTAAGTCATTGTTGTCTAACCTTAATTGATGGAGTAACATACGTGCAGGTGGTTTTGCCTATATGAACTCTGCCTTCCTTGTGCTTTCAGGCAAGCGCGAATATGTTCTGACATCACAAGAATAACGTTTTATGCAGTGAACGATGTTTATGTGTGCCCCGTGGTGCTTCATTGTGCTCGATTCCTCCTCACTCATTAGCATCTATTGCTCGTTGCTTCATCAGCCAGGAGCAGTGGGAAGGAAGAACTTTGAGGACGACATCCCCTGCAAAAGGATACAGGGAGCATTTACATTTCAGTGCGTGACTTAAAACCACGAAGACAAGATGAATTATTTCCTGGTTGCAGTCCTGCTCCGAGGACATCTAGCTGAGCCCTTTACCAGATACTCTGTTTGATGAAGTGTAGTTTATTAATTGGTTTAAAGACCTATACTTTTTCCAGGCCACCAGCCAATGCAGTGCTGAGCAGACGTGTATGTTGTTACTCGGACTCGACTTCTGTTTCACCAACATTTTATCTCCAGTGGATGCTTCAGCATCTAGTCTACCCTTCAACACGGGTGTATTATTCATCCTCAGGGATGACTTTTGTTCCTAAGCCTAATGCTTT
This sequence comes from Baryphthengus martii, assembly GCA_013396935.1. Lineage (NCBI taxonomy): Eukaryota > Metazoa > Chordata > Aves > Coraciiformes > Momotidae > Baryphthengus > Baryphthengus martii. Next base: position 12,700 of record VWZK01012369.1, read on the forward strand.
CCCCACCCCTCAACGTATCCAGTCTCTAAGAGCGTAAGGTCAGGGCTGAAGGAAGCGATGTGAAGCGATTCCTGCCCAGGTCTAGAAGGTGCCTGGAACAAGTCTACAGATGCTGCTCCTGGCAGGAGGCACCTCAGATAGATGGCAGCATGGAGTGGGTGATGAGTCGCAGACCAGTTCTTGTGGTCACAACACGCTCCTTGCTGCCAGTCACGCAACTGCCCTGTTGCCTGTGTCCGTGGCAGGAGTAGAACATCTGGCTAGGAGAGACCTCAGGAACTGGCTGCTCATTGCATATGTTGTCTTAGTGATGACTGTAGTATGTGTACCTTCGCAGCACTGAGCTGCTACAGCTTTTCAACAACAACAACAAAAATACCTCTCACCTTCCTATTTTTGTTTTTGGAAACAGATGAACCATTCTTAGTAAACTGGTGTTTTGTTTAATGGGGGGAAGGAGGGGAAACCTCACCTGGAGTAGATGCCTAGTATGGAAAATTCTCCGTCCATATTCCAAACTACACGTAAGCTGTATAGTAGAAAGTGTTAAGCAGGCAGTCCTGTGGGACTCTCTGCGCTCTCTGACCTAATGGCTGCATATATCAAATGCTCTGAACAGCTCATAAAGCTTAGATCTCCTTTCGATCCCCAGCCCTGGAGAGCAGCGGGGATTCATGGGCAATTTATCTGTTTCTACACAGTTACCTCAGATTATACATGTAAAGCACAAAGCACATTGGATTTGTAAAGTGCATGCAAATTTTGAGCTTAGTCTGATAGGAACTTTACTAGGGTTTGATTTGTTTTCTCTTTCAAGAGAATTTATTTCTGTTGATGTCTGTTGTTTCTTTGTAGATGGTTTGCGGGTGATACATGTTCAAGTGCCTCAAGTTTCTCCTACAAGATGTGTTCTACAAATCCAGCAAATTGGGTCACCTTTGATGATGAGCCGCTCTTCCAGTCGCCTCAGAAATCGGGTGATAATCAGAGCAGTTGTAAAGCAAATGGCCTTAAACTCAATCTGTCTAGTGTGCATGAGTCGTCAAGTAGGTCATCTTCTACAGGCAGCACTCCACTCTCATCTCCTGTAGTTGACTTCTACTTAAGTCCTGGACCCCCCAGCAACTCTCCACTTACGACACCTACCAGAGACTACCCAGGAAGTCCGTGCATCCCAAAGCCAGGGATTCACGTCCTTTACCCCATCCCTGAATGGCCATCAAACGTTAACCTTCTTCCATCACCTGGGACTTGCTCATCCCTAACCTTGCAGAAGTCAGGCAGCCTTCCTTTGAACACCTCGCCTAATGACCATCCAGTTAAGACTTCGGTCTCCAAATCCACAGACAGAGACAGCCCTAATCCGCCGGGAAGCTGCGAGGAGTTAGGAGAGTTGTCGTCGGCACCAGTGCACTTCCCATACTTCCAGGGTGACTGTGCTTTTTCCAGTCCTTTTTGGAAGGAAGGATGCTTGCTTGGCACGTCACCAGCTAATATTAGCATGCACAGGAAAGAGAAAGCCCTTGACAGGAGCGTTTGTCATCCTAAAGACAAAGAAACTTGCCACGACCAGAAAAGCCTTAACCAGGGCTCCTTCAGCTACATCTGTGAGAGGCTTGAACACCTTCAAGCTGATGGCTGTGACGCCGTGGGAAGCGCCCCCATCTCCTGCGCTCACGCATGGCACAAGCTCTCCTCTGCTGTCCCGCGCAGCCTCTTCAGGAGCCGGAAAGCAGATGGGTGGCCATTCATGCTGAGGATTCCCGAAAAGAAGAACATGATGTCGTCTCGGCAATGGGGCCCTATTTATCTCAGCATCCTAGCTGGAGGGGTATTACAGATGTATTATGAAAAGGGCCTGGAGAAACCTTTCAAGGAATTCCAGCTGCAACCGCATTGTAAGCTGTCTGAACCCAAATTAGAGAGCTATAATGTCTCAGGAAAAATCCATACCGTGAAGATCGAGTGCGTGTCTTACACAGAGAAAAGGAGGTATCATACCAAAGTAGAAGTGATCCATGAGCCAGAGGTTGAGCAGATGTTAAAGCTGGGCACCACAGACTATAACGACTTCAGCGATTTCCTTGTAACGGTCGAGGAGGAGCTTATGAAACTTCCTACCGTTTCACGACAAAAGAGGACTTATGAAGAGCAAGAAATGACTCTGGAAATAGTGGATAACTTTTGGGGGAAAGTCACTAAGGCAGAAGGAAAACTTGTCGAAAGTGCTGTCATCACACACGTTTACTGCCTGTGTTTTGTGAACGGAAATGCCGACTGCTTTCTAACCCTGAATGACGTGGAGCTCCAGAAGAGGGACCAGCGTTACTTCGAGAAGGAGGAGGAAAAGAAATGGATCGATATTCTCGATTGCCATTTCCATACCTGCGTCAAAGCGCGGGAGTTTGAGCAATCACGAATTATTAAGTTTACGCCCCCGGATGCCTGTAGACTGGAACTGATGCGCTTCAGGACACAGTATAACGGACAAGAACTTCCCTTTTCTGTGAAGGCCGCGGTAGTGGTTCAGGGGGCATATGTTGAACTTCAGGCTTTTATAAACATGTCTTCAACGCGTTTACCTTCCGTGAAATACTGTGAAAACGTTATGATACGCTTTCCTGTTCCCACACAGTGGGTGAAAGCACTTTGGACCATGAACCTCCAAAGGCAGAAGTCCCTCAAAGCGAAAATGAACAGGAGAGCGTGCCTTGGTGCTTTACACGAGGTGGAATCTGATCCTGTGATACAAGTCTCGGTCGGAACAGCAAAATACGAGAGTGCCTACAGGGCTGTTGTGTGGAAGATAGACAGGCTTCCAGATAAAAATTCAAGTAAATAATTTGCACTATTAAATGATGGGCTTGGGTGCATGTCTTCACTGGTTTTATGCTTGTGTACATCCATCAGCTTTTTTTTTTTAAGGACATTCCCTAATTTATTCAACAGAGGCAGATGTATTATTATATGATGGAAACGGATCTCATCATTCTAAGTAAACTTCAAGTCTGTAGTAAGAAAGAGGGAAAGGTTTACGTTTCATGGATACCAGCTGGGCAATGGTGGGCTGGGAAGCAAAAGCCAGGAGGTGACGTGATTTGCCCACCCAGTATCACACGGTTAATAGCGGAGGTGGTATGGTAACTGTTGGGTCTCGGCTTTCTAGCGTCATTTAAGAAAGGGTAGGTGTGATGTATCACTAGAAGGTACTGTGGTCAAACTTGCTGTAGGAAGTTGATTGTGCTTTTGCAAAAGCTTGTATCAGCTACCTCTTTTATGGGCTTGTGCATTGAGATTGTACGTTCGTGGCAATAATTGTGCTGACAAAAAAATGCTCCCGCTTTATTCTTGTTTCTTTCCCGTGGTGGTACCTCACTAAAAACTTGCAGCAATAAAATCAGATAAATTTATAGTTGTGCATGGGGAAGTTGTTAATTTCCCACTAAGTAAAGTCGTTAATTTAATTAAATGGAGCAATAATGACCTTTTGGAGAAGGAAAATCTAGAGATACGATTTCAAAGTTCCTATTTTTAGTCATGTTACCAGATTAATAGCTCTATTTAGTACTTTTCTAAATGGATAAAAATTACTGAGGAATAAGTATTCAAGTTTTGTGGAGTGAAGGCATTTAATGCTTTGCTTGGATATGTGTTGTCTCTATGAGGCTTTGGGAATTTATGTAAGACACGGGCATCTCCTAAAGCATTTTCCTAAAATATCTGTAAAATCTGTACTTTTAAGAAGGAGATATGTCTGCAGTATTAACAAATGGGTGTGCAGTATTTACAAATGGATTGGCCTAGTCTTGTAGTATCCTGACTATCTGGACTAACTACCTCTTTAAAATGGCCAGAAAAGATTTTACCTTCTGAAGTCCTGATTTCAGGTATGCTAGTAGTAAGTAGACATATCTGCTCCCAGGTTCTGGCAACTACATGTGTGTGCAGATGAGAGATTAACATTCAAAACTAGTAAAAAAAAAAAAAAAAAGGAGTCAAGGCAAAACCTTCCTGAGGGTGCTTTTCCCCGTCATTTTTAACTAATGTTAAGTTATATTTGATCTGATCTGTTGTTTACGTAATTATGACTTTATTTTTTTACAGTTTGATATTTGAATTCTGATTGATAGTTCAGTGACAGAAGTAACAGGTTGACAGAAAAACTGAGGCAAGTGCAAGGGAATATTATCCTGAGCCTATACATGAACTAGATTGCTTTTGGTACCAAAGCAGTAGTTGAAAGCACCCTACAGCAACGTGCTGATGTGGCAGTTGCGTGAGCGTGAGTTATCGTATAGCTACTGGCAGACAAGAGCTGGTAGTTTTACTAATGCTGCTGCATGGAAATACTGGCCCCTTTTGCGTGCAGGTTGGGTCTTGCTTAGGCGATGACGTCTCTCAAACCTTGAGCAGTTGTGCCTTTCGATTTCTATCGATGCACTCTTGGGGCAGGGACAGCACCAGCGCTGCTGGGCTCAGGTTCAGAAAGGATGTCGTGTTCACGCCATCGCAGATTTCCACCGTCTTTGGCTTTGGAAGAAACCGTGGTCAGCTTGGACTGGTAGTGCTATATGGCTAATGCCATCTAGTTCCTCCCTTTTACAGGCTGCTTGTTACCTGGGTATCCCATGCTCTGCTCCGAAAGGATGCTGGTGGCTGCCAAACAATAGGCAGCAGGAGAGCAGAGGAGATGCGGCACCGACAGACGGGCTAACACGGGACTGGGAGCCAAGCCAGAATTAATGGTGCAGGGAAGGAAATGTCAGAGAGAGGGAAGATAAAGGGAGGCAGGCAGGGAGGGACTGAGGAGACTGGAAAATGGATGGGGAAGACAGAGATGTTGATGGAAAGATGTAGAATTAGCAGGCAGAAGATCCTTCAGGTCTTTGAAATCTCTAGGTATGAGTGTCTTGCACTCCAGGCTTCAAGGATTTGCACTGCGCTGCCGTGGCCCCTGTATTTTCCCGACGCTTACTGAACTGACCCTTTGGGTAGTTTTTAATTTTCTTTGCTATTTAGTATAGGTTTACTTCTGCAAAATCAGGTCAGCAATTCAGTCAGGCAATTTTAAAGAAGATTATAAGTCTTCCGAAGTCTTTAATTCCCTGCAGTTCACTCACCTTAGGATTTGATGTGCACAATTAACTTCAGTTTTGCATTATTTGAAAAGTAAGAACTGGGGTTTTTTTGCAGCATTCTACAGCTTTGCGTTATTTTTTACTGGTAGCTTAAACTTTTGACATTTGAATAACTCCTCTGGCTGAGAGCTGCAGAATCCTTTGTATCCTTGACATGTTCACGCGTTTGAGAAAACATTTTGATAGTCATACTGCCCGGTCAAATTTTAAACGTCTCTATCAAGTATTCTGTACACAGTTAAGCGTTTAAAAATAGAGTTGTCCTACAGCGTGCCAAAAATCTGGAGGCAAACTAACAGAAATATGTAAACTTTCATAATAAGTTTACTGCAGGGAGAAAAATATGTCGAGGCTTTTGCTTTCAAAAAGCCTTCATCCAAGGCTTCTTAACAATGAATCATAAAAAAAAAATAGGAAAAGGAAAGGTTACCTACAGTTACAGTTATCTGTTAATATCCACTGGATTGTACTAATGTGCTTCCTTGGAAGAATGCTGGCCAAGCAAAGTTGATGTGAACTGCGAGATACCCCAGATTTTAAAAGCTGCCTGGGCTTATTCAGATACACAAATGGAGAGCTTGGAGCCAGAGTGTTGGCATTATTTAAAAAAAAAAAAAAGAACGCTTTGAAGGGTTGATCCAATGAAATTTTGGCAAATTGAGTCTATGTTTGTGGAATCGAGGCGCTGTATAAGGAAATGTAGAACATGTTATGATTTCAGCCCAGCACTGGGGCTAGTCTTTGGGCTGGAGAAGCTGTGTCACCCAGGGAGCTGGGGAGAGACTAGACTTCGAAACACAGTAGTTTAATGTCTTGCTATGTAAATTTGTGCCCTGTGGTGTTTCCTGCCATCATAGAATGCCAGGTTGGAAGGGACCTCAAGGATCATCTGGGCCAACCTTTTAAGTAAAAAGTTTAAATGAAATGGCCTAGCACCTTGTCAAGTTGTGTCTTGAACCTGCCCTGTCCACTACTTCCCTTGGGAGACTATTCCAATGTTTAATTGTTCTCATTGTAAAGAACTTTCTTCTGGAATTCAACCAGAATCTCTCCAGGAGCAACTTGCAGCCATTCCCCCTTGTTTTCTCCGTGTGACTTCTTGTAAAAAAAGAGTCTCCCTCCTCTTGGTAGCCACCCTTCAAGTGCTGGTTCATGGTAATAAGTTCTCCCCTAAGCCTTCTCTTCTCAAGGCTGAACAAGCCCAGATTTCTCAGCCTATCTTCATACTGCAGGTCTTCCAGTCCCCTGATCATCCTTGTGGTCCTTCTCTGGACCCTCTCCAGCCTGTTTGCATCTTTTTTTCTATAGCAGAAACTGAAACTGGACGCAGTACTTGAGGTGTGGCCTGACCAGTGCCAAGTAGAGTGGGACAATGACTTCCTTGTCCCTGCTGCTGATGCCTCTGTTGATGCCACCCAACATTCTGCTGGCCTTCCTTGCCGCTGCAGTGCACGGTTCACTCATGTTGAGCCTGCTGTCCATCAGGACCCCCAGGTCCCTCTCCGTAGGGCTGCTCTCCAGCCAGGTGGATCCTGGCTTCCATCCTTGGGCCGTTGTGTAAAGCGACAGTTCTTCAGCAGATTATTTCTCCTTTTCTTCTGCATCATGAGCCGCACTGAGGACACGGTGATTAAGCAACATAAATGAAATGGAGCCAGGGGAGCTTGTGCCTGCTGGCAGCCCTGTTACTGCCTTTGAGTATCTGAGCTGAAAGGACTCATGTGGGAGGGGATGTGGTTCCCAGCAACTTTCAGGTGCCGCTTTTCTGATTTTCTAAACTGCTTAGGTGGAAACTCAGAGCCATGACTTTGTCAGGTGGGCTACATCCCTGCCCAGCCACCTTCCTCTGGCACCAGCACCACTGCAAACTGCTTCTTGCTGGGGGTCCCTTCCCACTCTCTTACTTCCTACGCATTTCTCCCAGAAGACTGGGTAAATGCACCCATTTAGACACAGGGGCAGGAGTTGTTAACTTCTAATAACCCTTATGTAAATCTGTTCTTCATAATTGTTTATATGTCTTCACAGTCAAAATAAGAATTTTAGAACTGGACCTGTTTTGGCAAAAATAGAATTAGTTCTTAACTAAAATAACCAGCAAATTTTTTTGGCCTAAATTGCTTGGCTACACGAGCCTTCTTCAGATCATGGGTGCTTGAATGCTAGTCATACAGGTGAATAAAGGCTAAATAGTGTGACTACATGTGGCAAAGGTAGATTATTAATTGTTTGTGAAGGGCTAGATGCGTGCCAAGTGACAACTGGAATCGAGTTTCGTAGTGATACTGGTCCTTTGTTTGTTTGTTTTGGCTTTCTTGTTGTTATTCTTCTGAGAAAGAGAGACAGAATTTGGAACATTTTTAGGAAATAAGAGCCAGATTTTCAGATGTAAAACAGGGCAGACTTAGGTCTTTCAATTCACAAAAGTCTGAACATGTTGCCTAGACACCTAAACCACAGGGTTTCTGTCTCCTAAATTAGCTAGTAAAAGCTCAGTTATTTCCCCAAATTATGTGGTTGCCTTTTAGGAGTGATTTGATTATTTTTTTAATTTTTTTTTTTAGTCATGTCTTCGTGATGCCAGATGGGCCACATTTTGGATAGCTGGGCTTGCTATGATGTCTTATCTTGGTGTACAGCTAAGAATATGATGTCTTATCTTGGTGTACAGACTTGTACTGTGTCTCTCCAACCCCCTTGTCTTTTCATACCACTATTTTTCCTCTGTTTCTGGCCAACATCTCTCTTTTTCAGCATTACAGTTTCTTTTGCAAAAGGATCTTGTACATGCAGCTTCTCTTTCTTCTTCCAAGCCCCGTGTAATACAAGGCCAAGGAAGCAATAGTTTCACGGAGCAGAGATGACAAGGACTGGCCAGTTCAAAATGAAAACTAAGGCAATGCTCACAGTCTTCCAAAGTGTTTGTTGATCACTTTGTTGTCTGACAGCTGACGGGCAAAAGTTGCTTCACGCTTCTAGCACAGCCCAGCGGTGGGCAGAAGTCCTCTGCAAGTGAAGTGGTGAGTACCTCCTCCTGACATTGATGTTGGTGCAGGAGATGGATGGGGTGGAGGGAACATTGTGTTTTGGGAGTAGGCAAAAAGGTCCAGTGGAGGCTGCTCCAAAGGACCCAGGGCAGTAGCCTTACTCAGCTCCCAATACTACCATCTCTGCCTTTGCAGGTTACCGCCTAGGGGAAAGGAAGGACCTCAGAAATCATTGGATCCCAAACCTGAAACCACCTCGTGGGTGTGGGTTAACTGGAGTATAAGCCCAGGGATTTTTTTAAGGGCTATATGGTATTGAATCACAACTGTGCCGTGTCTAACAGAGGAGCCCTTACCAGCAGATCAAGAGGAACAGCCTATTTCATTTACGCTTGGGTTCAAGTGGACATCTGTCATCCAACATTTACCATCAGGTACCTAGTCAGGCAAATTCCAAGCAGTGGCTATTTCTGGATTCCTGTTCTCAGAAGACAAAATAATTTTCCAGACAATTCCCATTGCTGTTTGTTTCTTCATGGGCCTCCCTCCCACAACAGGACGATGCTGAATTTGATCTCCAAAAGCCCTTAGATAATTTTCCTTCTACCACAAGTGGACTCTAAACAAGATGCTACTGCTCTTTAACAAACCCTTTCTCCTTGGATCCATGGTCAACCAGAGCCCCAGAAACAGAGTGCACTGATTTCCTGGCCAAGACATGACATACCATCTCCGTGTTCCAACCCCTGCTGTTCCTCCAGGACACTTCACTTACTTGTGGCTGACATTGTGCCATCTGTGCATCAACCCAACCCAGCAAGCAGCACTAAGAGCAGGTCAAGTAAGTGTGTTGTCAAGCTGCATCCTTGCGCCACCCCAGGAGAGTGTAGCGCATCCTGGGAGCCAAGAGGAGCACAGCTCAGGTGGGTTGTGGTGTCACAGATGGAATGACATCTTACTGTTTGGCTCTGGAACAGAGTGCTTCTTACCGTCTCCATCACTGCTGGTGCTGCTGTCACCACAGCTGTTGCTGGGATGTTGCAGCATTCAGGGATGGAGAGGCCCACCTCAACAGAAGCTTGTTCCACCATGTCCAGGCAGGCTGGAAGAGGGACCATGGGCCAAGAGAGCGTTAGTGCAGGAGAAATGGACTTGGACACAGGAAGAGATGACCAGCAGCAAGATAGGAAGACCCACGTCACAGAGCTATACAGATCTGCTTTCCACTATGTACATGAGTGATGAAGCGCTGTCTGCTCCTCACACTTCTTTAGTCCTCTTCCAACTTCCTTCTCAAGGGGTTGGCAGGTGGTTGCAACACTTGCTTCTGACTTTGTTCCCTCCTCTGTTTTGGTAATAAAGTCCCAAATGTTATCGTTTTACCTGTCTCTCTGGATTGTGTTACTGTCCCGAGACTATCCACATGCTGTGTTTGGTCATGGGCCATGGTTTGGGTGGTGGTTGTCGTTTTTTAAGTATGTGGGGGTTGTAAAGCACTGTGTCTGGATTGGTGTGGCAGGTGGGTTGCAAAGTCTGCAAGGAGTTGGTGAAGTTTTTCCCCCTAATCTCTTCAGCCTGTGCTGGAGCTCAGCTCTGGTGTGGTTTCCTTCCCTCTGTGCTGGCTTTGGTGATGGCCATTGTGGGCACTTTCTTCTCCCCACTCATCTTGAAGGTGCTATTGTACTGGACATATTTAGGGGCGCTTCCTTCCCAAAACCCAAGACCTATGCATTTTTTTGTTGCAGTCATCCCTACCAGTCCCTTTTACTCCTGTAGCCCAGGAGACTTCATGGCCGGTGTTTGAACCTCTCCCGCGGTTCAGGATTCTAGCTGGTGTGTATATCGCATTATTTTCTGAATTCCGGTTTGGGTTTTCTCTGAACATTACAAGTAGTTATGTAAAGAAGCAGCATTTAGGGTAAGGATGGAATGGGATGTCCTGCTGGAAGCAAGCCTTCAGGGGATGCTTGTAAATCGGGCAGTAACCTGCCCTTTGTCCGAAGTGGTGGCTGTTAAATTCTGTCGTGTGCGTGCCTGTGGAGTTGACTGAACATGGAGAGGAACACTTGCAGTCAGCACACAGCTTTTTGAGCTACTGAATATTGTTGTTATGAAACATGGGAAAAAGAGGGGAAAAAAGAGTTGCAGACATCCCTATGTGAAGTTTGGAGGCTGATAATCTAAAAGACGCTTCCTATTCCTTTCTGCCCTTCCCTCACCCTTTCTTCCAGGCAATTGTCTTTTAACTGTGCTATTGAGCATAACAACAGGGAAGAGGGAGGGAATTATCACAGAATCAGAGAATACCAGACTGGAAGGGACCTCAAGGGTTGTCTGGTCCAACAATGATTGAAGGGATCCTTTTCCCTTTTTCTTGGGAAAAGCACGGTCTAGATAAGATGGCCCAGCACCCTGTCTAGCTGAAAATTATTAATTACACTAATCATATAAATGGTCAAAAGGAAAACAATGTTAAATATTTTAATATGATTAAGACAAGTACCAGTTTCATGCTCTTTAAGCCTTGATTTTTGGGGACCCGTTGACTTTATGCCAGACTTGGAATGAAATTTGGAGGAAGTTTTATTGAATTCTGCTTTGTTCTAGTGAAGTCAGAGCTACCTGTGACAGAACTCTGCCCATCAAACTGCTCAAATGTAAATTACCTACTAAAATCAGAACTGGCTTGGGAAGGCTGGGAGGCAGGTTGCAGGGAATACTTGCAGCACAGACGAGAGGATGCACCCAGCCCAAGGCTCCCAGGAGCAATGGAGATGTAGCTTTTCAAATGTATTTTTGCCTTACGAAATGCCTGTGAGCCTGTGGATGTGGAGTGGTACAGCATTTTTTTCCACAGGATAGATAAAGCTCAGTGTAAGTTAACTCTGTCTTCAATATTTCCTTCATTCTGACACAAAATGGATTCCTGCCACCAGAGACAGCCCGTGGCATATTTTTGCCTGAACTTTGAGATGCCGTTGCTTCCAGGCTTCCTTTGACAAAATACAGCCAATCCTTCCTCTGCCTTTATTTTTTTTTTTCTTCTCCCTGCAGCCAAATGGTAGTTAGTTGTCTATGCTGATGCTTAAAATCCTGGAGAGGATGAGAAACGCAGAATTACTACTTTTTGCCCTGCTGAGTTTGGAGAGGCAGCTGCAATGTAAAGGATTCTTTTCATTATATGATATTTATATTCTATTTAATATATTATACTGCTTTCATGCACCTAGTGAGCCTGCTGACTTTGGTTTCTTTGGCAAGCAGGCATTTCACCCTGGTGTTCCTGTATGCCAGGAGAAGGAGAAATGCTTTCCCTGACCATTGCCACGTGTAAGAGATGCTAAAGCAAGCGATCCCTAGGATCTAAGGCTGGATTAAAGTAATTTAAAATACGCTGCACTGTATGGGCAGTCCTTCATGACTCTGCTTTATAACAGCACAATTACTTTAGTAATACCTTTTTTTCAGAAGAAATAGGGTATGTTATTTTCCCATAACAAGCCAAGCTAGAAAGGGAGTCCCGGTAGCCCTTATCTTGGCAGCTGGGATACATCTTGTTTGAGCAGCACTCTGAGCTGTGCCTTTATCTTCCTGCCATAGACATACTGTAATAAATGATGTTACACCAGATAGCTGTAGCACTTGAAATAAACACTCCAGTAAAATTCCTGCACAGCAGAGAGCTCTGGAAAGGGTTGCTGTTGGACACAGGGTAGCATCTCTGCCTCGACTAAGCTGGGGCCTTCCAGCTTTTATTTTTCTATGAGAGTAAGAAATGTATTTTTAGGGAAAACAGATTCTTCCCTAATAGTCTAAATTTAGCATCCGATCCCTATGTTTGTGATACTGTTCTCTCAAACAGAAGCTGGAAGGGTCTGGTAAATCTTGTGTAAATTAATCTGTAAAATGGCAATAATTGTGAAAAGTCTGCTGAAGCAGATAAATAAATAAGGGGCCAATTTACACCCAAGTAGCAAAAGATTATAGACAGAATAATCTTGTGTCTTAACAACAGCTCTTCATTAGTAACAGAGCTCTGCTCTCTTACTGACAGATTAACCTTGCACTCTAAACAAAGAAAAGATAAGTAACTGATGGTGTGGTTTGGTTTTTCTCATTTTTTATTTTTTTTTTTTGGTTGTGTTTTGTTTCTTTTTCAAGGTTTAGATCATCCACACAGCCTGTCTTACAAACTGGAACTCGGATCAGACCAGGAAATACCATCTGACTGGTATCCATTTGCTACTGTCCAGTTTGTCGTTCACGATACCTGTGCCTCAGGAACAGAAGTCAAGTCACTGGGCATAGAGAGCGATCTACAGCCCCAGAAACACGTGGTTCAGAAAGCTTGTTACAATTGCCAGGTATTTTCAGGGCTATGTTTCCAGTGTTTTCCTCCTCTTCTTCCTCCCCACTCCCTTCCATGGATGTGACTTGTATTATAAACAGACCTTGCATGTACTTGAGAAAAAAGAATCATTAAAAAATAATTCCTTGTCTGATCAAAGATGATGCTGAACAACAGAACTGCAAATGCAGCATTGTTTTTCCTGGGTTGAGCTATTTTTGGGAGATGTGGTTTTGAAATATGTTGGGTCTGGAAATGTTTTGATTCTGTGTCAAAGCTTTTATTCGTGCCATAGCTCCAGTCATGCTTTCAGTGCCCAACTATTTGCTAATTCTACTTCTTTTCTTTTCTTTTTTTTTTTTTCTAACTACAGGTTGAAATTGAAAAGAAGTGGATTAGGCTTGATGGAGAAGATCCAGATAAGGCTGGCAACTGCCTAATGCAGTGAAAGAGGACAGGAGGCACCGTCATAGGATATTAGTAGGAATCAATTTACATAGGAAATTCTATTGTTAGAAGAAGCGCAGTGACCTAGTTTAGGATAAACATGGTCATTTGAATTGTTCTTTTTTTTTTTTTTCTTTTGGGTTTGATTCTGCAAATCAGTGCTCATTTGACTGGCCTGCGTTCAAGTAAACTTCCTGTCACGGGAATACTGGTCTCCTTGTAAAGGTCTTGTCAAGGTCCTTGTAAAGAGCTGCAGGATGTGAGCACTTAATTGACTGATTGTAATATATTATTTTCCTATTGTGTGTCTATGACTTGGGAATGATCTCATATTCCATACTGAAACCTAATGGCGCTACTCAGAGTTCCTGTCACTTGGACATAGAGTATTCAGCAATAAAAACTGCCAGAATGCTTATGTGCAGACCAGCAGCTCTGAAAGGTCCAGCAGGACCAATTACATTTTCTAGTAGCGTTTGAAAACTGAAGTCCCCGACATTTCTGCTCCCCTTGATATATGAGAACAGAACGAGTCGTAATATTATTCTCGACAAAAACCTCAATTAATGTGGTGGAAACTGGGTGATTTCATTGGTAAAATGGGAAAAGTTCCTCCGCAATAATATTTTTCCGTGGCTGCGAGTGTTTCCTCCCCAGCACTTTATAGCTTCACTCAAAGTTATCTCTTGGGGAAAAAAAACAACATATGGTAGATGTGGCTGAAATTTCTGTGCCAGCATTAGATGAATCTTTTTTACTGCTGCAGCAAGGGGCAGATCCTCAGCAAGCATAAATCAGTCCAGGCCCATTTACTTTGAGCAAGCTTTGAGGGTTTACACTAGTGGAGGGTTTTCCCCACAAACTGAAGAAATGGCTGGTTGTTGCCATTTGCTCTGGGTCTCCTTTACGAGGCAAGTTCCAGATGTTGCTTTGGAAACTTCAGGAGCTGCTGCTTTGAGTAAATTTTAAGACAGTCTTTCCATGCGTGGGAAGATGCTACTGGCTCTAAAGGTGTTTTCTGTGGGAAACAATGCAGGAATGGACTATCGCAGAGGAGTGAAGCTGTGACAATTCAGCAGGCAGTTTAAGTTACTAATCCCATATCAATGTGTTAATTGTGTTTTCGACAAATCATTGGCATTTAGGGAAAGGTTATAATGCTTCCCCTCAGCCATTATCCCCTTTGTCATTTTCTGCAGGCTATAATTCCATGTCTGAAAAAATCTGATCAATTAAAAAAATGATCCTGATGATTTTTTTTTCCCCCTGCAGTTTTCCTAAAATTACATTTACTTCAAACTGAAATTAGTGGAGAACAAAAATAGAGTAATGCACTAAGTCTCACTTTATATTTTGTCACAGCTTGTAACTGTTTATATGAACACTGTGTAAAAATACAGATAAATGTTATTTCTCAAAAGTAGAAATATGTGGGATATGCACTGAGAAAATTACCAGTCTGAGGAAACAGAAGGCCATAATATGAACTTAGTTCACCACAATAACTTTTCCCCCCATTTGGAAGCTGAGAATGAAATGGGTAATAGATTCTATAGTAAGTCCTGAGGGCAGGTTTTTTATGGGTATTGCATTGTCAAAGCCCCAAATAGACTATTACGGTACTTTGGCTTCTCTATATATCCTCTTTTATTAGCAGATTATATTATTATAAATCTAAGCCAGCATTTAAGTATAGTAGGGATCCAAATATGTCTCAGCTGTTGCATCCTCCATCCGTGTTTTGACTTGAGAAGCCATTATCACCTTCAAGTCATATTCAGTTTGTTTTATTCCTATTTAATTTTGGTTTATATACTTCTCAGCTGAACTAAGTGGCACAGGGTGTGCCAGGGGAAAGTGTTTATACTTAGCATCATGGCAGAGCTCTGCAGTTCACTGAAGTCCATGGTTATACTGGAACTACAGTTTCTACTAACCTCTTTGCTTGGTAAGGTAGAGGAAAGAGAATACATGTGGCAGGTACCTTCATTGACATTTGTCTGAGACTGACTTGTTTTGGTTGGCATTGATACAGCTAATTCAGTAAATCTGTTAGCAGTGGTTATTGCCTGAAGCCTGTTTTGCCCCCCTGGATGCGTTCCTGTGTGACCTAATCTGGATGATCCTGCTCTGGCAGGGGAGGGTGGACTCGATGATTTTTAAAGGTTCCTTCCAACCCCTAACAATCTGTGCTTCTGTGATGTTTTTGTCTGTAAGGAGGAAGGACAGGGAGGCTGTTCTGGGACTCTTTCACCTTAGGATCGCCATTCACAGCACTTATCTCTTGGGCCTGCGGTACCTGGTGGTGGTACGGGTCCTGCAGAAGCAATGGCAGCTTTTCTTCTGTCCGGTGTCTGCTGTATCTTGGGATGTGCTTAAGAAGGCCACATAGCGTTGACCTCGCAAGATATGAGTTACCGTTTAGAACGGCCTAAGTGAGGAACAGCCTCATTACAAGTCATATTTCCTGCTAGTGAGTCTGTCTTACATCTGGTGTGGTGCAAATGATCAGTCATCCTTACTGAATTCGTTAACATAAAAAGGTCAAGCTACAGCTTTATCTCTGTTATCTCTGTTGCAGACCCTTGGATTTTCATCTGAGGCCTGCAAGACTTGCCATTAACTTTAATCGGAATTGGATCAGGATCACAAGGAATTAATTCCACAGAAATATTGCCACACTGCAAGAAAGTTACTCTGTTTAATGCATGGCTTTCAGTTTCAACCTGGCAATTAGTGCAGCCTAAGGCTGAATAATTACCCAGTTCAGTCTCAAAGTGATGTTTGTATGCTTTGCTGTCAGAATATTTAAAAATAGGCTGTAGTTTAATGAAAAAAAGTTTGGGTTGTCTGACTCTTTTTTTTCCCCATCAAATTCTAATTTCCTTTTCTATTGCAACACGCCAAAGTAGAAATAACCTGGCTTCCCCTTTCTCTTCTGTTCTGTCTGGTGCCCTTAAGTATAACCTACTGAACAGACATTCTCAATGCCTAAGACTCATTTGCTAACATTTTCTATGAATGCTACAGCAGGTGACACAGTGAACACACTGGCTTCCATTCTTTAGAAATCTGGGCTACAAGAAGCCCGAGTGTAATTTTGGGAGGGGAACGGAGAAGAGGAACACTTTCTATAAGCCGTTGTGATGCTCCATGTCCAGCTAGCAGAAGGTTTGGAGCTTTAAATAACCCATGAGGTAGATTGGCATCATGTGAGGAACCAGATTTCACACGTATCTGATCTCTGCTTCCCACAGCCAGCGCCTGCGGTCCCTGAAATGCTTCCAACTGTTTGGGGCGCTTCAGATGCTGACACTTTGCTAACCTGCTGATGATCTACGCTAACACGCAAGGCAGTATTTAGATACTATTTGTGTTTCCTTCACAAAGGACCAGCAGGGTTTGGGATATTTTGTATTTTAAACAGAAATCAATGAGAACAGCTATTTTTATAATGCGTTTGCCTTATTTACAGAGTGTCGCATTTGGCGAAACCAACAAGCGTTATCTTTGCGTTCATCTTTCTCATACTAATTGTATTACTCTAGGTAAATGGTACTTGCTGTAAGTTTGGATTCAAACGCCCGTTGTAGTCAATGGAAGTCTTTTAACTGCCAAAATGGGATCTGCATCAAAGTCTCTAAGAATAAAGGAGAGAAAAAAAAAAAGAAGAAAGGAATAATGGTAATGGGCAGGAAAAAAAGCTGCCGTAGAAGATTCTTGATGCTAGTAAGTAAGCAGCCTGCAAGGCTTGTTTATTCCTGCTAGAAAAAGAGCACAAAAGAGCGGAATAGAGGTGTTATTGGGTGTCAAAGCTGAAGCTTTACAGTGATTGGGAATGCTGATCGAGCTGCTCCTGTGTAGCAGCTCTTGAGAAATGAGGATGATGGTGCACTCCATTGAACACGATGCCAAGCTGCTGTCATCCTTGTGCTCCTTGCTTTTTTTTCCTCCAGATTCCGTATTAATTGTAAAGTACTTTTGGACATCTGACGTGTTTTCATGTGTTGCTTTTAGTTGCACTTCTTTTACTTGATGGACTTCTTAGCTGCAGTATTGGTGTTCACAGCTCTACTTGACATTTATTTGTCTTTTTGTTGACTAAACACAGTAACTAACTGCTGCAGTTAGTAGTTCCTAGCTATAATTTTGATAACTCTGAAGCAGTGCTGTTATTCTTAATGGAAAATACAATTTTATTTGGGTCTTTTCTCAGTATAAATATAAACAGATTGTGCTGATAATCTTGTAATAACATTTTGTAGATTGCATATTGATTAAAAAAATAAAGTTGTATTTCAAGCTAGCGGTTTCTTGTCCCCTCAGTAGAAATTCATCAAGCTGCTTTTACATTTCCTATAATTAACTGGTTGATCTTGGATTATCAGGTATCGTAGTTTATCAGAAAGAGCAGTTCTACTCTTTGTGTGAACGGGGAACACCACTCCTCGTCTTAGATAAAGCTAGCTGCAGAAAGCTGAACAACATATTATATTCCATTAATGGTCATTTCTGCCAGGCCCTTTTCCTGCCTGATTTGCATAACAGTAGTAAGCCAATAGTGAGTTTTTCCTGCTGAGTAGTTTCTCTGATCTCTCTGGGATATTTCAATATAATGTAGTGATAACTTTTCAAGACTTCCACAAATTTCAAAGTCGGTTCTTGGAATGAGCCGCTACTAGGGAAATATGGGAATAAGGCAGAGGTTTGTGGGGCGGCACACAAAGAATGGGCTTAAAGTATAGTATATCCATGCCACTTGTCCTATGCTGCTGTCTCTGTAGAAAACCAGTCAGCTATTCTGGGAAACACCGGGAAATACAGTTAACGTCCATTTGCACTGATGTTCTATCCTTCGGTGTGCACCTGCAAATGGAAAGCAGGTATCTAGCAGTAGTCCCCTTCCAGAGCTTAAACAGTTTGCAATGTTTAAAAATATCAGAGAGCAATACGATTTAGGTACGTGAAAAAGTGAGATAGCAGATTGATAGAAAATGTAAGTAAAAACATGAAAACATTTCTTTGGGGGACAGTTTCCTAGTATGTGCTCTGCTAAGTATGTGCTATTTTATAGCCCTCTTCTTTCCTTAGTAAAAATAGCCTGTCATTTTTTTACAATAAAAATCCTAACATGTTGTAAGTGATGTTCACGCTCCCTGCTGAAGCCTTACTGATAGAAATAAAAGCAGCAGCATCGGATCAAATTCTGCTTTGCCATCCCACGAAACCCAACGTGATTAGGTATTTGTGGTTGTGGGTTGGTACAGTCTGGCATTACATGGTGTTGTGATGGCCTTTTCGGTTTAATATGGAATAACTTTCACTGCCATTTCTATATTAACAGTAAAAGTCTGAGGGGAAAAAATCAGAAGTGGGGATGTGCTCGGTGTAGAAGAGACCCACGGTGAGCGACCGGTAGTGGAGGTAAGAGGAAGAGGTAGGGAGTGAGCAGGGAGCTGGCAGAAGGAAAGGGCAGCGGGCAGAGCTTGTTTGCAAGGGCTAAGCAGAACTGCTGCCTCTCTTAGGTCAAGGTGAAAAGTTTACCTACAAAAGGGACTGAAATAGAAAAGCGATGAGGAACCTGTGCAGACAAGTGCCTTCAGGACCAAAGTTGTGAGTAGCTGTCGGGGGGGGTGTGTGTGTGTGGAAATGAACTGAATGCTCTCCTGGGATGGGGAGGAGGAGAAGGAGGAAGTCGGGAGAAGCTGAAGAAGGGGGAGGGTGTACGAGCGGAGCCACTGGAGACACAGCAAGCTGGCTGTGAGACTGATGGGCCACAGTGAGAGGTGCCCTACCCAAGCAAGCCAAGTTGGTGCCTGCTTGTGGGTTGCCATAGCTCTGGGCAGTGCCACGTTGTGCAGGTGGCCCTCCTTTCATACAGTATGTGCTGCCATTATGTGCCGAGCAGAAGAACTTCCTCAAACTCTCTTGAGCATCCCTGCATCCCATCTGTCCAGCTGTTGGTAATGGTAACCTGTCTCCCTGGACAGGAAGATCTTGCTCATGCAAAGGACCAATGACACAGTCGTGCTATAAGAGCAGCAATAAAAATATCAAATAAAACTCAGCAGTGGAAAAGGGAAGATTTAAAGCAAGAACTTCAGGCATTAGCCTGATGACACCCAGAGGTAAGCTACCGCTGTAACCTTGTTGGACTGCCCCCTAGGGAGGCACCTTCACCTGCCAAGCCATCTGTAATGTCGAGCGTATTTTACTGTCTAAGTGCAAGTACTGACACCAGGATTTAAATGACAATTCATCTGAAATGGGGGGAGCCATCACTGCTGGGACAGAAAAGGTGAAAGGCTGTTTTATCCTCCTTCATGGAAAGCCATTACTGAACGTCTTTGCTGCTAAACTGTGTGGTTGTAATGTCAAAAGGGGTGTGCAGAAGATCTGCTCCAGGTAGATAGATATACACAAAAGTAGAGTTGAGGGGTGTTGGGGAGAAGAGTGAAAATGTGTGTACAGTCAAGGATTAGGTCAGTGGGAGCCCAACCTCATTTCCTCAGAAAGGGAAGCTCAGGAAGACGACCTTGAGCAAATATTGGGGTCCTCACATGAATGCTTCCAAGGCCCTGTATGGCAATGCAGATTAGTCTCCATGCATCTGAGTTCTTTAGTAAAGTTAAACTGGTATCAATCAGGCAGTAAAAAGGAGAAACCTGACTGCTAAGCTGTGCTTCAGCCTGTCTCTCAAAGTCACTTGCTGGATGATTGCAGTGGTATGGTTGGTGCTGCAAAACTCCCTGCTAGTGGAAGGGGCTGCGGTGGTTGCTCTGCTTTAGTCCTCTCCAAATTACCAAATGCAAAGTTAGACGGAGCAAATTGGCCTTGACCAAAACATGCTGCTCTGCTCTTGTTTAACTTCGCAGTAACACCGCTGGACTTCTGCAATCGTCTGCCCAACTACGAACTTCCAGCAGCTAATTCAAATAAGGAGAAATGATGTTTCTGGCCTTTACTCTCCTGCTGCAGCCTGTCCCTGTGTGGTTCTGCACACCCCTGGAGCTAGTCCCTCCCCACTGGAGACAGGGAGCCCAGGAGCAGGTAAGTGACAATTACAGCCAGGCAAGGAGGGAGTGAGATGTCAACCACTGATGAAGGGGGGTAAAATGAGATGACAGGGAAGGGACTTAGAGGCTGATGAAGGCAAAGACAGTAGATAAAAGAGGAGGGAGAGGGACTGGTGCTTTGCTTGGGGACGCAGGGCACGAGGCTGGGATCTCTCTGGGGAAAGAAGGTGCTATCAACATCAGTATGTCCCACCCAGGGAAACAGCAAAGGAGGTGGGGGAACAGGAGCTGAGCGCTGAGCTGGGCACCAGCAGGAGTGCGGTAGTAAGCAGGGACACGAATAAGGACAGCGAAGTGGCTGGTGGCTGCTGTTTCCCTTTGAGGTTTTCTCTCCACAGAAGGCATATGTATCAGGGTGAGTATTTAGGAGAGGCAAGGCTTATTTCATCCTTAATTAGGCTTACTCATACTCCACAAGTCTCAGGGCTTATCGAGTCGCTGAGATATACAGTGCTATTTAGTATATTCAATCCATCAGGACTGCCATTTTTATAGAGCAGTTTATACAGGTCAGAGCTCTTCTTATGCCACCCAATGTCCTGAAAATTTGTCATTAAATTGAATTAAGGGACAGCTCTTTCTGTGGTTCCTCTGATAAAGTGGTTTAAATCAGATAAAAAAGGAGAGGCCCGTGAAGAAACAGGAGTCACACATGATAAATAAAAGAGGAACAAATCACAGGTCCCAGTGTCATCTGTCTCAGAACTCCGATGGAAATGATGGAGCTGGTAACAAAATCACGCCGTTAATAAAATTGGTTATGAGACTTGAGTGCTGTATACCTCTGAGTTAACAGCTGAAAACAAAGGGAGCATGTTAGAGGGTATCTTTAAAATGAAATTACAGTTCTGCCATGTTAAGGCATCTCCAGGAGGACTGCCTGGATTCTGCTACTGAGTCCTCCTAAGAATGATTGCTTTTACTTGGAAAGGGGGGCCAAGATGGTGTTTGTAAAATATGCCTTGAGAAAGAAGTGTGCAGTCCAGCGGTTGAACAGCCACGTTCCTCTCCAGCAGCAATGCTGGATTTAAACAGAAGAGGGCATTCATTACCAAGCATCTGAGTTTGCTGAGGGGCTCTCCGTTTCCAGAAGGAAGGCATTTGACAACGGTAATTTAAAAAAATGGTTAATAAAGGTTCATCATCCAAAAATAAATCTTATTTAGACATCATGTGCCAAGAGGAGTTAATTACAAATTTAAACCTGTCCACTAAAGGAATATTTGAGGTGGCCTTAAGCAGCACCATCCCAAGATGCTGCGAAAACCCCTGAAAAACCAGGAGGGTTTGAACAGCATACTAATCTATTTGATACCCTGACTTCTTAAAACTCTTGAGAGCTGTTAAAGAGGCCTCAATGGGGAGAGCTGAATTGGAAGCTGAATCAAGACCAGTGAAACCTGAATGCTGTTTCTGATGGCCATTTGTGAGCTTGGTGTGCTTGTGCCTCAGTTTCTTCTATTAAAAGCAGGGTTAAAGGTTAACAAAATGTTAACAAAATCCATAAGCATGAAAATCACCACAGGGTTGCACTTCATACTGCAGGACACTGATACTAGGTTAAGATCACCAATATTGAAGCTAACCAGTCAAGTATGAGTAATGCTATTCACAGACATTTAAATATTTTTTCTTACTTAGAGAAGATTGATTTTTTTTCGGTGTCTACCAGGCTTTCTCATGCTGTTCAGTTGACACTGCTCGCAGTGCTTGGATGAAAAGATACTTTCCCTAGGAGTTTGAAAAAGAAATTATATAAAGTATGTTGCTAGACCTCAGACGAAAGCGTAACAACCTGGGTTGGCAGGAGGTGCCCTCTGCAACCTCCCTCTGAAGCTTGGAAAGTTGTATTCCCATTTCCAGATTTTATGTTGTCCCCAGTGATAGGCGTGTAGTGTCACTAGGCTTAATCTGCCGTCCGTTGCATGAAGGGAGCTGACACGTTGACCTTGGTGGTAGGAGTTTGGTATTCACTGGCAATACAAAGGGTATAATTTCCAACTCAGGGGGCATGTCCACAGTGCCTTGTGCTGGTGGGATGTGCTGGGTATATGCAAACACAGAGACACGCCACCAACCTGAAGTGCAAGTGAAGATCACTTGCTTTGGTCTGCAAATTTTCACATGGACACAGCCAAAGTAACCTGACCATCATCTGAGACAGCTGAGAAGTCCTTTGGTATCAAGCTCCCCAACCTCTCTTTCCTTTTGAAGTTAGGAATACAAATTGTTTTGATTTCAGGGCACTTTGTAATCCCTAGGAAAACAAAGGGTGGTAGAAAGCCGAGAACTCATTTATAAATCTTCTTTCTGCACTTCTACCTTTGTAAAACTGCTGTAGGGAATGCTGGCAGATAAATGGCTCTGCACCAGGTTTATCAGTCTGATGAGTAAGTTGTGGTCTACTGCAGGACCCCAATCTGCAACCTTCAGGGCCCAGTGAGATCCTAAAGGCTGCAACTTTTTCCTGGTATCTCTGCTCACAGGACAGGAGAATAATGATGCTCTTGGTATGCACCATCCCAGGCAGGTTTGGATGAGCACTGTGCTTTAACAAAACACGCTTTATTATTTAAATGATTCTATAAGTAAAGCAACACGGCTGGCCTGTTCCTCAGGCTGATGCAGGGTGTACAGAACAGCTGAATATGCAACTGCTGTTTAATTCAAGAGCCAGATAGTGTCATTAAACATATTTTGTTGCAGAGCAAAATTCCTTCAGTAACAAATTGCATTTGTCTCCTTCATGAACATGCAACTTACAACATTATTATGGATGGTGCTTTTGTTTTGTTCTCTTTTTTTTTGTTGCAGGTGCTAGTCTAGTTATGTAATTAAGGGCCTGTCAGTTTTTTCATTAAAATCTTTTCATTTTTCAGGACATGTATGCAAGTCAGCCTTAAAAATTAAAGCTTAATGGGTCAGACTCCCCTTCACCAGCTAACCAGCACTGTTAAGTACATAGCTACCTAAAAATGGAAAAATGAAAAAGAAAGGAAAACTAGAAGATGATCCTCCTGGGTTTGCAGAATCACCAGGGCAACACTGCTCCATGTACAGACAGACGGTGTATAAAGACCAACGCATGTATTTTTTTACATATATGAGACTAATGAGCATTTTTTTTCCCAGCTGTGTAACTGCTAAATTGGTAAATCTCTCTATTAACATACAGAGTGCTGCAAGTGTAAGCAATAACTTGAGCAGTGGTACCAGATTGTTCCTATTTAACTGGCAGCTTCAGTGCTCTCCCTGCTTAGGAGGTAATCATGTCTTCAGAGTTTATTAGAGCAAAATAAGATGCTTTTGTAGCCAGTTTTCCTCGGTGTATTTTTGCACTAGGGGCTCCTCCAGACCGAGGCCCCCTTCCCCTATCTTTAGAAGCTGAACTTTCAAGCTTAGGGCTGAAACCGCCAACCTGCTCCCCTCACAGCCGTGCGCTTCGTGCAGCCCCGGGCCCCTCTTTTTGGTCTCGGGAGCCTAAAGAAAAGACCCGGGTTCAGCAATTAGCTCTCGACCAGGCGCCGGTGTGCGGGAAGCCTCGGGGGGTGGCGGGCATCCCACGGGGGGAAGGCCGAGCAGGGCCCGGGCGGGGCCGGCAGGCCCGTTAAGGTGGGAGGGCGGGCTGGGGGCGGCCGCCGCGGCCATGGCTCACGGGAACCCCGTGGTGAGGGACAGGCGAGGGCGGGCCGGGGCTGCTCCCGGCCCTGCGGCGTCTTAGGCGGGCCTGGGGGCTGGAACTGTTTTTTCTATAATTTGGAAGCATTTAGTGTTTGAATTTTACAGTTGCTATGTACGTTTTTTATCTAGCGTAGTAATCTTTGCACTTAACTGTAGCTTGGTGGTCCTGGGGAAAGGACTAGACCTGCTGAAAGATTTAAATTCAGTCTCTCTTCTGTGTTAGTAGTGAAGGTAAAGCATTTGAGATGGGGTTTAGTCGATATCTTTTACTTTGCTGGTACAAGAGTCAAGTTTTTATTTTTTTCCTCTTCTTAGTGTCCTGAAAGGTTCTGGAGGAATTCTTGGAGCCCTGTAACCTCCCATAAGAAACTGTACATGAGTGTGGTTATTTCAGTAGTGCTGTGTGGTGCTGACAGCTTTTTACAAGAAGTGTAACATCTTACTTCTTAATAATTTACAGGAGTAATTTTTTAAAACAAATTGTTTATCATCTGCAGTTGAGAACCACTTTAGAGCAATAAAATATTAATTTGATGTTGAGTTAGAAAAATGTCAATTGATATCCTGGAATGTTCTGAAGTTTCCTAAAAACTTCAGCTTCATCTTTCACTGCTTATAGGCTATTCTGGTGGTAATGGTAGTCAAGATTAATAAGCTTTAAATTGCTAAATTTAAAAGCTTATTGTCTTACATGTGCATCTGAGTGGATGAATCACGAAGCTCCTATGTGTCTGTTGTCCAGGTCTGACTGGAGGAGTAGGATTTAATTACTGACATGGGCAGAAGAAGGAATAAAATGTGTCAGAGCCCTGTTGTGGTAGAAGATAAATGATATGTATTGATAACTGTAGTATTAAAATTTCCATAACTGAACTACTCTATAGCATCAGACTGTTACCAGAAAGAAATAAAAATAAATCTCTGTTATTTCTTGCAGGCTACTTATATTCTGCTTCTGATAGGATTGATGCATTTCACTTTTAGTAGCTTTTATTGTTGGTTGGCCTTTTAAGTTAGGGATGATGACACTGGACTGATACTGAGTGGTAAAGGTCAGTTTTAAACTGGTATTTTAGACATGCTTGTTTGAAAATAGAGCAGAGCAATTATTTTTATAATGTTTCTAGGATTTTCTTGAGTGTTTCTGTAGACTGCAGAAAACAATTTGAGGCTCAGATTTTGTGTTTTTCCAGGGATATCTGTTGCCAGGGATGTCAGATTTTACAAAACTGAGGGTCTGTGAGACCCTTCACTTGGCAGAGTATTCAGTTTATCACACTGATCTGTTTGTGCTGTTCAGTTTGTCACAGTAGTTTGTGGAGCGAGATTAGACTTTGCTGCCATTTCAGGTGACTTGATGTTCATCTTAACTTGAAAATATTTTTGGTTTTGTTTATGTAGCCTAAACTATACAAGTCCATTATCGAAGATGTGATTGAAGGTGTGCAGCACCTCTTTGCAGAAGAGGGCTTAGAAGAACAAGTTCTGACAAACTTGAAGCAGGTTTGTTGTGTTCCCCTGCATTAATAGAAGCTGTGTGGTTTTGTGTTTCTCTTGATGTGATGTACTTGTCCATTTCTTTGCCCTCCAAAACATGCAAACTCACTTAGAATTCTAAATCATGTCTGGGGCTGCTGGAAGTCAGAATTCCGTACTGATTGTTACCATGTTCATTGGTTAGAATCAGTCAGTTTACTCTTGGCTAATCTAGGAATACTCAATTATAATTTTAGAAGTGGTTTGTTTCCAAAGCTGATGCCCATTGACCTTAATGATCTTTCCACAGCTTTGGGAAACCAAGGTGATGCAGTCAAGGGCAACAGAAGGCTTCTTCAGACACAGCCACCATTCTCCACAGTTTACCCTGCAGCTGCCACCCAATTTTCACCGCCTTCTGCAGCCTTCAGCAGGTCAGGTGTTGTTGGACTCAACAGATGCCATTTAAGAGTAGCTGAGTGCTTCAGGAATCTTCTTGGGAGACTTGAAGGTGCTGCAGTAATCTTAGTTTTTGATGCTTATGTGTATATCTGGCGTGATAGGCAACAGGAATTACTTGAAAGCAGGATTAGACTAATAAAGGATGAATGAATGCAAGTACCTCTGTGTGCTCTTGATCTGCTGCTTATTTCCGGTAGCAAAACATGAATTTTAGCCTTCTTGTCTGCAGTCCAGAAGTGTAGCCCTTCAATTGCAAATTTTCCAGTAGGATAAAGCTCTCGGTTCTCCTTTTAATCTGCGGTAGGATGTGTGCAGAGGTTACATGGCATATTTGTGCCATGCAGGTCTGCTGTCTGTGTTGGAGTTTAGTCTGGTTCTGCACTTGTTAGAATGTAATCCCCTGCTCAAACAGGAGAGTGGGAGTTTTGGGGGAGTTTCTTGGTTTGCCTCTCAGTTAGTTTTCCTAAAGGCAGTATTCCCCTTGCAGAGAAGCACTTGACTTTGAGGCAGCCTCTGACATCAGGCCCTGTTCTTCTCAATTAAGTCCAGCTGACCTCTGTGCTAATGTGGTGGTGGAGTGTAAGGCTCAGCTGAGGCTTCTCCCAGTGTGAGAGGACCTTTGCCCTTAGAGGCCAACAAAACATGTGAGACAATTTAATGGAAATCTGTGTTGCAGTGCACCTCAAGGTTGGGCAGGCACACCTAAGAGAAGTTTTCTTTCTTCTGTGTAGTTGAAGGGTACATACTTATGGATTTGTTTGCTCTTGGAGGCTTTATATTTCATGAGCTTTACCTTGTTACCCCTCAGTTTTAGAAGGGCCATACTAAGGCAAGACAATCTGTTGAAGCTAGAGAATTTTTTTTTTTTTCTTTAAATGGAATCTGAATTGTCCTCTGGCTGGAGATTTTTAAAGTAGCTTGGGCTACCTAAATTGTTTGATTCTTGAAGCCTGTGAAACTTTTCCTTCTGACTTGACTTCTCCACTATTTAAACAAATAGCTGAACAGAAATATTTTTCAAGCAAGCAAACAAATCTCCAAGACTAGCTTTTAACAAAATGTAAGCTTTATCAATTCAGGGTGTCACGTCCCTCCCTGAGTACAGCATAAGCTTGAAGCAGCAGAGGGGGAAGTATATTCAAGAGCCTTGTCTAGATGTACTCACTTGTTTCTTGATCTAATGAGTATGAACTGAAGTTAGATTGCTTTAGTTTCAGCAGTGCTTGCTGTAAATTACTGAGAGATCAACTGTGCCTGAGCAACTGATGGGTTTTGTAAAGTGGTTTTTGTTGTTGAGGTGTGTTTTGTGTTGGTTTTGTTTCTTTTTTTCTTATAGCTCCTTTAGTCATCCCAACTGGCAGAGGTGTTCAGCATTTCATGGCAGCAGACGTGGTATGTAGCTGTTGTGGCTTTTTATTTCAATTTTGATTCTTCTGAAGTCTAAATTGGGTTTGTCGGTTGTTAATGGGTTTAAAGGGAGGCAAGTATTTAATGTTTCCCACGTATAGATGCTTAGAACAGCATTTAGGGACTGAAAAAAACCCCATTTCTCTCAAGTTTCATCTGTCCGATATGGGATAGTAGACAAGGGAGAGAAAGAATCGGCAGCTGAAGAAACTCCGTGTTGTTGCTTGTAGCCCATAGAAAAATCGAGAGTCTGCAGAGGGAGAGCTGTACCTCTGCTGCTTCTGTTTGAGCAGTGAAAAAGGATGGGGGTCTACCAGTTGGTTTCACAAGCAGTGCAGCCAGAAGTGTGTTGGAAGATGTGGCTGCGTCTGTTTAGCCCATAGGATAGGAGTGGAAATGCTCATCTGCAGAGTTTTTTTTTATTATTACTGGATGTTGAAATAACACATGGTTGGGAAATGCTAGCACTGGTGAAGCTGGGGGCAGCATTATCTGCAAGGCATAGAAATCACTCAGAAGAAAATGATTGTTTTTAAAGTTGACAAGTTCTGAAGTCTGGGCATGGCAAAATTTGTTTGGGAAGGGACTATTTATTGTCAGAGCTGGAACTCATTGAGTGCCTCCTGAACCTCAAGCTAACTGGCTTGCCAAGCTGAAACAGAATATAGAGATGATGTTTGTGTAATGTGCAAGTTTCCTGGTTTAAAATTTGGATTTCCCTGTAACAGCTACTTTGAAAGGGAGCCATATGTGCAACTGTTTGCTTTCCAGGGGAAAAAGAGAATGTGAAGTGACTTCATAGGCCTAGGCAAGGAGTCTTTGCTGTGTGGGGTGATGCATAAGCTTGGGCTCTGCATGGAAAAATACCTTTCTGGGTGGTGTGTATGTTGAGGGGCTACAGGAAAGTGTTCTGTTGCAAAAAGGGGCGGTGATGACTGGAAAACAGGGCACACTTAGGGCAAGTCATTATCCTGTCAATACAGAAAACTTTGTCTCCATCTCAAAAGTCTGAAGCGACTCTTTGGTAAAGATGGATCACAAAAAGGCCCTCGTTCATGTGTTCATCTGGGTATGTTGGGTGTGACACGGAGGGCCCTAGGAGATCAAGCATGCACTATTTCTTAATAAAGCCCTTGTGTTATCTAGGGTGCTTCACGAGTGGGTGAGACTCTGACTCTGCCTTCGGGTGTTACTTACCCTGTGCATGTACCAGCTGGAGTGATACTACAGATGGCATCTGGTAAGATTAAAGAGGAGATGTAAAATGTTACAGTGCATTGGCTGTGTGGGGCTGTTGAGAGATGGTCCTAGGAGAGTGCAGAGGATAAAACAAATGTGAAGTTCAAGTATAGTTGGGTAGAGCCAATTCCCCTCTTCTTCTGTGTTTGTAATTGCTGCGTGGGGGAAGTAATTCCATTGATTAGTTGGTGTGTCAGTTGTGTGCCTCTTTTGTCTTTTTCTTTTGGGGGGGGTGTGTGTGTGTTACAACTGCTTGCAAATGTGTTCCTTTGTCAGTCCAGACATAGTTGTAGTCTCCTCCTATACGAGGGACCTTCTGTGTTTTGTAAAAGCAAAGGACATTCTGATGCTTCAGAATCAAATTGGTTTCTTATTCAAATAAAATCCAACCATCCGTTGACCTTTTTGCTCACGCTCTTTTGCTGATAAATCTGCCTGTACTGCTCGTCCAAAAATGTGCTTGTGCTGCTTCGAGTGTGATGAGTGGAATGCTTATACAGAGTGACTCTTTCCTCAGATGGCTGTTCTTTGAGAACTAATGTCTCTTGATATTTCAGGTGTAATTCCTAAGGTTTTTGAGACCTATAGGCTGATATCAGTGACTCTGTGTGTGTGTGTAAAAGAACAGTTAAATGAAATTGAGAACTTAGCTCTGGCATCTTAATACTAACACTGATAATAACTTTATTCAGTATTTGGAGTGGTTTTCATACAATAAGAGGTTAGATAAACTAGGAGTTTATCGGTGTTTTTTTATTTGTGTGTTTTGTTTGTTTGTTTTTTAATTAAATTAAGCGGTTTTTAAAGAGGATACCTAAAGGTCCTTAAAGGAGTGAACTGTTCCTGTAGATATGGAATAGCTTACTGTTTCATCTTGTATTCCTTGGTTTCTGAAGTGATATGG
This sequence comes from Baryphthengus martii, assembly GCA_013396935.1. Classification (NCBI taxonomy): domain Eukaryota; kingdom Metazoa; phylum Chordata; class Aves; order Coraciiformes; family Momotidae; genus Baryphthengus; species Baryphthengus martii. Next base: position 41,865 of record VWZK01012369.1, read on the forward strand.
GAACAAATCCAAAACAGGGCTTTGCCCTTTTTTTTTTTCAAAAAAAACCCCAAAACCCAAAACAACCAACTATAAGCAAACAACAAAGCAACAGCAAGCTGTTGAATTTACTGCCACAGGGTACTGTGGAGTCCAAAACCAAAAAGGGATATTAAACACTACGATCTGGATGGATGCTCTGATTTGGAAAGCCTCTGAACACTTAATTTTTGAAGACTGAAATGATATGTGGGGAAAGTACTGGTTTGTAGACATCCTGTTTCCCAGAGTTTTCCCCAGTGCTTGCTGTTGGTTATTGGTGGTAACAGGAGAGTCGCCTGGATGAACTTGTTCAATCTCCTGAAGCAGTTTAACCCTTCTCTTTGCAGGGCAACTTTTTAAGGTAAACGTGCCCATTGTGGTCACACAGGCCTCAGGAGATGCAAATATTCCACACCATCCCGTTCAGCAGATGCTTCATCCCCTTGGGCAACCTTCTGTTCCGCAAGCCGGCACTGCCAGTGCTGCACAGGTGAATGCATCTTCTGGCCAGGCAGCAACTGAAACATTGCAGCCCCAGGAGACTGCTGTCCAACAGACCGTGGTGTTTCAAGAAAATGCTGTGGAAAGAAACCTCCTGGAGAGCTCTACCAATACTACCCCGGTCCAGCAGCCTTCTGTGAGTCAGCAGCAGCTTGCAGCTAATGCGGTGTCAAATCAGCGTGCAGGCTCCCCAGAAGAATCCCAGCACGAAGCTCTTCACGCAGCTGTGTGTACTCCAGAATCCTCAGAAGGGTTTTCTCTAGCGGAATCCTTGGGAAACAACTCGAGCGACGTGCTGCTGGATGTGAAGGGGAAGTTAGACCTTGAGCCTGAGGACTTAGTGCAGCAGGAGGTGTCTGATGATATCATTGACCTGATTATCATGGGCAAAGGTTTGGGTGATGGTGCTGTGCTGAATGACCACGATGGCATTGCTTCCTCTGACAAGGTAAGACCTTTCAGTTCTCAGCTGGTGAAAATACACTGTCTGGAGTGGTTGGTTGAGTTATTGTCAGAGATGTGAGCGAGCACATCTGTAAGTGACAAGTAGCACCTCTAAATTATAATTGTAATAATAAAAACTATTCTGATTGCAGTTCATTCTTGAGCCTGTTTTGAATAGCAGTAGCCGACTAGCTTATTTTTGCTTTAAGACTTTGTCACAAATATTGCTGAAATACTGACATAGAAGAGAATGCCCATCTAAAAAGTGCTAGAAGTTTAATGGATAGATACAACGTGTTCTTAGACTTGACTGTTTTGAGGATGACCGTTTTCTTCCTTTACGTGCGACTGAGGAGATGTGAACAACCCTTTGAGATCTTCCATGTGATTCTAACTGCATCTGCATATGGACACGGGCCGGTTGTGGGCCAATGGCTTTTGCAGTGTCCACTGGTGTTAGTTATAACTTGGGGTGTGTGCAGAAAGCCTATTATGAGAAGTCAAAAAAAAAAAAAAAAAGAATTTCCTTGGGGGAAAAATCCTGAACAAACTAGAGTGCACCTAGAGCTGTGTGAAGAACTGGAATGATTATAATTAACAGGCCACTTTCCTGACCTGATCTAATTTTTGTTCTGGAAATGATTTGCAGATGTTCTAAGTTCACGCTGGCTTGTGGACTTTGGGTTGTAGTGCTTATAGGGGACTGAGGCAAATTTAGTCAATGCAAATTTAACGGCAGTAATGAGAAATGACTGTAAATAGAAAGCATGTTATGTTACTCATCTGACCTTTGATGGCAGGGTGACAAAGACCGTTTGTAGTAAGGATGGAAGGTCAAAACAAAGGGTTATTTTCTTGAACTAAAAAGTGTATATGGCTGTGAATGAAGTGCTACGATAAAGATTTAATGAGACACCAAAGATGGCTGAAAGCTTAAGGCCCTTTTATGCTCCTGTAAACGCTCTTTTGAGGAGTTCCAGCAATTT
>VWZK01012370.1:0-18048 GCA_013396935.1 Baryphthengus martii
GCTGTGCGGCCATCCGGCGTGGCCTGGCCAGGCTGGGCAGAAAAGAACCTAATGAGGTTCAACAAGGGCAAGTGTCGGGTCCTGCGCCTGGGGAGGAAGAATGCCAGGCACCAATATAGGTTAGGGGTGGATCTACTGGAAAGCAGTTCTATGAAGAAGGATCTGGGAGTCTTGATAGACAGAAAATTATCCACGTGCCTAGCATGAAGGGCAGCTCTGCCTCCTGCCTATGTCACCCATCCTGCCCACGGCACCCGTGCCCACCAACCCTGTCAGGGCTCCTGTCTGGGGCTGTGCACCTCTTCCGGCAGGCCAGCTGGCAGGCAGAGAGAATGCAGGGATTGCTGCGAACCCTTCAAGCCATGTCCAAATGCCAGCAGCCGGTCCTCCTCTCTGCCTGATCCTCAGCCCTGCCTGATTGGCACGGATCCAAGGAATGGGATTAGTCACGAAAAATGACTCAGGTATTAACGGTTTCAAGACTGTTTTCTCTGTCCCAGAGTATGGTCGAGGGGGCTGCTGGCTCGCTGGCGAGGCAACCAGTGGCGGAGTTACCCCTGGTCAGGGGACTGCCTGGCAGCCAGGAGGACAGGCAGGCTGCCTGCCGCAGGGTGTATGTGCTGCCCGGGGGCGTGACAGCTGTCCCGGCTGTCATCCCTGGCCGCTGCCTGCTCTTGCCAAGACAGAGTTTCGCTTTCCGTGCATACTGCCGGAGCTGGCCAGAGGCTCTCGGAGGCTCCTCGACGGGGACCAGCTGTGTCTAGCACAGGGCTTACAGGCGCTGGGCAGCGGGAGCAGGTAGGACACTGCTGCTCCCTGCTCTTCTGCCCCTTTTGCTGCCCCCGACCCCCCCTGCTTGGCTGGGACTGGGGATGGCACAGCAGATGAGGAGCTGCCCGAGCCTGCTCTGTGCCCAAATCAAAGCAACCCGACACGGGGCTTGGTGGGGGGGGTGTTGGGCATTGCATATTTTCCTCTCCTGTACACTCCTGGGGGCACAGGGCTGGGGGAGCCTTGGGGACACACTCCTGTGGGTTGGAGGTCCCTGGTGAGAGGAGGTAGGGGCCTGGCAGAACTGTCCGGGCTATGCTCTCCCCTCCAGCGGACCCTGGTCCTCTTCCAGCATTCCCTACTAGAGCTGGCGACAGCAAGTAGTCTTGTGTGTCCCATCCCACTTCCACCTCTCCTCACCCCTGGCCTTGCACTTCCCCTCTGCTCCCTGTCACTGGGCTGTGTCCGTTTCAGGCTCCCCTAGAGGCTGGAGGGTGCCAAGGGTCTCTGCCCCTGACTCCAAGCAGAGGGGTGCTGAGGTCGCATCCCCTCCTCCGGCCCGGTTGGGGACTTGGAGGTGTAAGAGAGGAGAGGCACAGCCCAGGTGGACTTTTCTGGAAGGGCAGCCTGGCATCTCTCACTTCCCACTCTGCTCCCCCAGGGATTTTTCTGGGGGATTAAAGCTGCTCTGGTCCTGTGGGGGTGGCCCAGCCATGGCCTCCAAGCGCCATGCGTCCACCCCAAAGCAGCCGGATGGCAGGGGCAAGAAAGCAAAGGGGGAAGAGGAGGAGGATACCTGGAGCTCCACCTTGGCAGCCCTGAAAAATGCTCCCAAGGAGGAGCCCCCTGCCACCATTGATGAGATGTGCCCCCTGAGCACGGCGCCGGGTGCCCAGGTGAGAGCAAGGTGGGATGCTAAGGGAGGTCGAGGAACGTGGGCAGGAGGGACGGGGAGAGTCCTAGGGCAGTTCCTGCCCTGCTGACACGGGCAGCCTCAATTTTCCTTGAGGCCCCCACTGTATCCCCACTGGGACAGGTCTGCATGCCCCCCTTCTCCAAACATTGCCCAGATGCCAGTCCTGGCCATGCAGCTTGCTTGTAGGTCTACAAGGACTATGACTGCACCCTGAACCAGACCAACATTGGCGCCAACAACAACAAGTTCTACATCATCCAACTCCTTGAGCACAATGGTGTCTATAGCGTCTGGAGCCGCTGGGGTCGTGTGGTAAGTCCTCCCCAGCACCACTCATCCCCCCCACCCCTCTTTGTCCCTACCCCACCTTGAGACCTCCAAGGGTGGTCCCCACTCCTTGTTCCCAGTCCTAAAGTGAGAGACCAAGTGGCCCTCTAGTAGCCCCCTTGTGGGGGTTTGAAAGAATTATCCTCACGCAATAGGGCCAGCCTGGCCATGGAAAATGGCACCTGTCACTGCAGTGGCAGTGAATGTGACACCCCAGCAAAGAGTCCTGGCATGTCTCTCTGAGCTGAAGGGAGCCCTAGACCCAGTGCTAGTGGCTCATCACATTCCTGCTTGCTGCCCCACAGCACTGCCATCGCAGCCTCCCTGCTCCTAGGCTGCTCCCCCCAGCATGGGGCAGGTGGAGCAGGGATGCAGGGGGGTCCTGACCACTCCTGTCCACTGCCAGGGGGAGGTGGGACAGTCCAAGCTCATGCCTTCCATCTCCCTGGATGCTGCCAAGAAGGACTTTGAAAAGAAGTTTCGAGAGAAGACTAAGAACAACTGGTCAGCGAGGGAGAGCTTCGTTGCCCAGCCGGGGAAGTACACGCTCATCGAGGTGCAGCCAGGGGCCAGACAGGAGGTGGAAGTTGCCCTCAGGGTGAGAGTGCCTTGCAGCTAGGGTGTCACTGTGGTGGGGAGATCCTTATATCCCACCCCTGGCCCACTGGGCACCAGGACAACCAAGCTGGTCAGCAGATTGGGGTTGGTTTCAGGAGGGGTCTGAGTCTGAGCTGGAACAGCCCACAGACAGATTTGGGACTAATGGGTTGAGATGGACTGGGAGGGCATCCCAAGTAAGAGCTGTAGACATCTAGGTGACATTGGTCATGGAAAGAGGAGTCAGTGCCTACCTGTCATTCTCCTGCTTGGGGGCCAGGCTTTCCCCACCAACACCAAGAGCCCTGGTGCTGTGCACCCGTAGCCTCCTGTGGGCTTGCAGGTGACACGGTGATGTTGGGTTCACCAGGTTGATGGCGTGGATGGGGACAAGGTCCGCAAGCGGCGGGTGCTGCCCTGTACCTTGGACAAAGCTACACAGGACCTGGTGTCCCTCATCTTCAGCAGTGACATGTTTCAAGATGCCATGCAGAACATGAATATTGGTAAGAGGTGATGAGTGGCATGAAGTGGGTCTGGGGGCTGCAGGTGGGGAGGCGAATGGTGGGTTTTAGAGCATACTCACCAACTGCCTGGCACCTAATGGGACTGTGGATCTGCTATGCTGGGTGCTCACGTGTGCCTGTGGTGAATGCTGAAGGTTCTTGGAAGCAGCTATGGGGCAGATGGGTTCACCTGCACCCTCCCCTGTCCCCCTGGCCAGACGTGAAGAAGATGCCGCTGGGGAAGCTGAGCAAGCAACAGATTGTGAGGGGCTTTGAAGCACTGGAGGAGCTGGAGGCAGCGCTGCAGGAGCAGCCCCCCCAGGCGGCTCATCTGGAGGACCTCTCCTCCCGCTTCTATACCATTGTCCCCCATAACTTTGGGAGGGCACGGCCACCCCTGATCAACTCCCCTGACCTGCTGCGTGCCAAGAAGGACATGCTGCTGGTGAGATGCCAGGGCACCCAGTGGGTGGCATCCTCCCCAAGGAGGGCTACTACCTGTGGGGCAGGGAGGTGCTGGCAGGAGGCTGGGCTTGCCCTGATCCCCCTGGCATAGTGCCAAGCACCAGTTGTGAGAATGTCCCTGGCCTCTGCCTGCTAGGTACTGGCTGACATTGAGGTGGCACAGAGCCTGCAGGCCCAGAAGGTGAAGGAGGAGGAGGAGGAGGAGGAAGTCGCCCATCCACTGGATCAGGATTACGCACTGCTCTGCTGCCAGCTCTCCTTGCTGGACCCGGCTTCCCGGGAATACCAGGTACTGCTTGTGCCACAGTGCCCTGTGACGAGGAACAACTATGCCAGGCCTGTGGCAACCCAAAGGTCCCCACTGTTGCGGGGGGACTGTGGGCATTGCTCTGCTGGCTGCCTGCAGTGACGCTGCTTTCCTGCCTCCCTCCCTGGCAGCTGATTCAAAACTACGTGACACAGACTGGGCACAATCTCCACATCCTCAACATCTGGCAGGTGGCCCGAGATGGCGAGGTGAGAAGATGAGTGGGGAAGCCCCAGCTGCACCACAAGACTGCATTAGGGCTCTGGGCTTCTCCACCCAAGCGGGGACAAACAGGCACCTGCTCCCCTGCTCCTCCACTGGGCTTGGCCTGGGGGGTGATTGGGTGTCAGTCCCCTGCCCCCAGGCACCCACATTTTCCTCACTGGGCAGTCCTTACCTCTGCATCTCTCCAGGACAAGCGCTTCAAAGCCCATGACCTCCTGGAGCACCGGCGCCTGCTTTGGCACGGCACCAATGTGGCGGTAATCGCGGCCATCCTGAAGAGTGGGCTGCGCATCATGCCCCACTCCGGCGGGCGCGTGGGCAAGGGCATCTATTTCGCCTCTGAGAACAGCAAGTCAGCCTGCTATGGTGAGCGTCCTGGGATGGGCAGGGCTTCTTGGGATGCCTGCAGGATCTGTGTGAGCCCAGCTGCCTTTGCACACCTCCTGCCAGGCAGCTGTGGGCGCGCCAAACCCCTTCTCCGCCATGGCAGCCAGTCCCTGTGTGCCAGCGTGACCTGGGCAAAACCAGATGGACACGTCAGGGCTGGTGCCATCATCACTGTCCTCTTCTCATATGGCAGTGCGCTGCACATCCAAGAAGGTTGGCATCATGTTCCTGACGGAGGTGGCCCTGGGCAAGTCCTACCGCATCACCTGCGATAACCCCACGCTGTGTCAGCCGCCCAGCGGCTACAACAGCGTCCTGGCCTGTGGCCAGACAGAGCCGGGTGAGCCTGGGGCAGGACAAGGTGTGCGGGTCTATGGGGCTGACATGGGCACGGGGTGGGGGGAAAAGAGGCCAGATCTCAGGCTTGACGTGATGGTGAGGGGTATCTTCTTGCTCAGACCCCACACAGGATGAGGAGGTGCTACTGGATGGCAAGAAGGTGTTGGTGTGCCAGGGCAAGCCCATCCCCATACCTGCCTACAAGGACTCCTCCTTCAGCCAGAGTGAGTACCTCATCTACCAGGAAAGCCAGTGCCGGATCCGCTACCTTGTCCAGCTCCGCTTCTGAGCATGTGTGGGCACCCCACAGACCCGTCCCAGCACCAGCTGGTGATGCCCACCAGCCTGGAGCATGGTGGTCTGAGCTGTCTGGTCACTTCACCTTGCTTTGACTGTTTGACCCTTTCAATAAAATCCCTGTGCCTTATACTGAGTGGTGCTGGTGCTTTCCTGCCCAGTGAGGTGCGTGCAGAATGAGGAAGGGTGGTGGTGAGTCTGTGCAGGGTTGGTGGTAGGTGGTGCTGGGTGGGCCGCAGCCTATTGTGGCCATCCTTTGCTGACAACCTGCAGGTGAAAGCTGGTGGCTTTGTGAGCCAGGTGACCTCATCACCTTAGCAAGGCATGTAGCTTGTACCCATCACCACAGCATCAGAGCTACAGAGGGTGAGCAAGATATACTGCCCTGCTTGGGCATGAAGGAACCCACCCATCCATTCATCCATCTCTCCATCCATCCATCCATCCATCTGGAGGGCGAGCACCTGCCCTCCCTCTGGTGCCATGCTTGGTGCCATGTCTGCTGCCCAGCCCCAGCCTGGCACCCATGCCAAGCCCCTCTCCCAACTCACATGTGTCCCCCAGTCATGTGTCCGGGTCCCCAGGGTGCTAGGGAAGGGCAACTCCCAGCTGCATTTCCCTGACGCCCCACAGATGTTGGGTAGGAGATGCTGCAGACCTGCCTGGAGGTGTGTTCCCCAAGCCCCAGAGACCTTGGAGCTGTCCCAGCGGAAGGACCAGGCCTGGTGCAGTGGGTGGCCATGCTGGGGTGGGCACAGAGCTAGGGACCCCAGTCCCCCCTTTCTGAGCCCCTGCCGGCTGCTAGGACCCAGGAGCTGTCCCCGTGGGACTGCCACGAACGCAGGCAGCGCCCGGGAGTGACAGCTGGTGCCATCCGCAGCTGGCGGGCTGCAGGCAAACAGGATGACAAGCGGGTGACGGGAACGGGGAGCGTGGCCTTGCACAGGGCCCCCCTTCTGCTGTGGGAGCCATGCCGGCGAGAGGAACCCGCGGCAAGAAGGGGAGCATCATCCACCTCTCCAGGTGCAAAGGTGCGTTGGGTTCTCTACATCCACCCTGGGGTGCCCTGTGGTCAGAGTGAGGATCAGGGATGGGGCAGGCGGGTTCGAGCTGTCCCTCCTTGGGGCATGCTGGTGCAGTTGGGGCAGGGGAACTGGGGGTCAATCCGGCACAAGTGCCTTCAAGTCCTCAGTGCCATCCCTGGCCAGGCTGAGGACAGCTTGGATGCCAGCTCTAGGGTAGGCAGGGTGCTGTGACCTCACCAGACACCTATCTCTGCTCCAGCATCTCGGAGGGGTTCAGGTCATCTTTGAGTTTCTCTGTGGCTCTTTATTCTGATTCTTCTCCTTCACACCCTGCTCCCCTACCCAACAGGTATGGAGATGACAGTGGTCATGGCTGTGGTGGGGTCTCCCTCTAAGCAATATGTGAGGAAAGTCCTTGCTGCCCAAGCACTGGAGCTGCTGGCTTAGGCCTTTGGGGGGGATGGCGAGCCGAATGGATCTGAACATCACAGACAGCCTAGAGCTGCTCTCCATCCCCAAGCAGTCCATCGCCCAGGAGGTGGTGGCCCTCTTCTGCATGGTCCTGCTCACCCTCATCGCCCTGGTGGCCAACACAGTGGTAATGATCGTCGTTCTCAAAACCCCCCTTCTCAGGAAGTTCATCTTTGTCTGCCACCTCTGTGTAGTCGACCTCCTCTCTGCCATTTTCCTCATGCCCCTGGGGATCATTTCCAGCTCCTCCTGCTTCAACAGGGTGATCTACAGCATTGCTGAGTGCAAGGCCTTGATATTCCTGAATATCTGCTTCATCAGTGCCTCCATCCTCACCATCTCCATCATCAGCGTGGAGCGGTACTACTACATCGTCCACCCCATGAGGTACGAGGTCAAGATGACCATCAGACTGGCGGTGGCTGGAGTGATCTTCATTTGGGTCAAGTCTCTTCTCATCACTGTCTTGGCACTTGTGGGCTGGCCTCAAGGCAACGGGGCCACCAGTGCCAGCCGCTGCACAGTCTACTGGAGCCCTGGGGCCCACAAAGAGGTTTTTCTGATCATCTTCAGCATTGTCTGCTTTGTTCTGCCCACCATCATCATCTTTGCTGTCTACTGCAGAATCTACCGTGTGGCCCGGATGGCGTCCCTGCAACACGCACCTGCGCCGCCACAGGCAGTTGTGCCAAGACACCGATTTGACTCCATTGCCAGCCAAGTGACCATCATCACCACCAGGAACTTGCCACTGCTCAGGCTGATACCAGAGCACTTTTTGGGAAGCAACAAGGCCATCCTCACTTTGGTCCTCATTGTGGGACAATTCTTGTGCTGCTGGCTGCCCTTCTTCGCCTTCCACTTGCACTCTTCTGTTGCCACTGGCACAGTGGGTGGTGGGCACGGGGAGGTGGTGGTCACCTGGATTGCCTACTCCTCCTTCGCCATTAATCCCTTCTTCTATGGGCTGCTGAACCGCCAGATCCGAGAGGAGCTGGCCCGGCTCCGGCGCAGCTGTCTCAACCGGTCATTCAACCAGGACATCTGTCTTTCTGTCTCAGAGGCTTCTGTCCAGGAAAACTTCTTGCAGTTCCTCCAGAGAGCGACTTGCACACTGGAGACCCATGGCAGCTGCATTAGCCCCAGCTCCAGGAACAGGCTGGACCATACCAAGGTGGGCTTCCCCATCCCAGGTCAAGTTCCTGAAGAGAGCAGCTGAGAAGCAGGAGGTCCTGTCCTATTGTGCTGGGAGGAAGGGTGGGCAGAGTACCTGCTAAGGACCCATTGGATCTGCTTGGACTCAGCCTCTTGGCTTTGGAGGTGTCCTTGTTCAGGTTTTGTCTTGTCTCAGGGCTTATGGGGTAAGATGGTTTCTCCACCTGGGAGGAGGAAGCAGATCTGGGGAAGCCTCATCTCCCTTCTGCAGGCTGGGGTTGTCTCTGGCTCCACCAGCACAGCCCAGTTACGTGAATGGGCTCCCCTTGGGACACAGGATGCCAAGGGGCTCCTGCATGGGGGCACCTCCATCTCTGGCCCCCTGCTGGGACCACTCGTGGCCAGTACAGAAGAGCAGATGTCCCTTGCACCCTACCCAGGAGCAATAGCCCAGCTAACACCACTAACATCAGTAACACCAGGACCCAGGCACCCCGTTGAGCCTGGATGGCCAATGTGGAGCCCTCCATCCTTGGCTGTTTAACCCAAAACTCACATCTGGGTAGAGGAGCTCCTCTCACCGGTGGTAGTTACCAGGGGATGACACCCGGGGCCATATCTGGTTTTCCACCAGCATGCAATGGTGGTGGAACCACCTTCTGGTGTGGCCATGCCTGGCCGTGCCCTCTGTCCTCCCCAGCTGGCAGGGACTGTCCCTCCAGGGGGGTTGCTGGCCGGCCGGGAGTCTGTGCTGGGCTGTTTATGGACACAGCTGCCCAGCTGAAGCCCAGCCAGCGGTGCCACATGCCAGCCAAACTGGGCAGCTGGCCAGGGGTGAGCTGGGGCAGATGCGGTGGCACAGGGTAGCGGCGAGGGGGTGCCTGTGGTTGATTCCTGGGCAGCAGAAGCCGTAGGGGACCAGGAGCTGCCGTCCCACTTCAATCCTGTTGCTTTGTCAGGGCTTGGGATGGTCCCCAGTGCAAGAAAGGGGACTGGACCCTGTTGGGGGATGCTGGAGGGGTACATCACTCCCAGCCCACCCACAAAGGTCCCAGGGGTGGAGATGCCCCTGTCCTACTAATAACTGGAGGGCTGAGGGAGAACAGCCCCATGGCCTCTCAAACTGCCCCATGAAAGGAGGTTCTGGGAAGACCCTCAGAGAGACTGGGGCTGAGGGCCAGTACCCCCCATGGCCACAGGGACGCCTCTCCAGCCACCACCCCATGTCCCCAGGAGCTAGGCACCCTGGTGTGTGTGTGTGTCTCCACCCACGGTGGGCGATATAATTTTTTTCTTGTAAATTTTATCTTTTTATTAAACCATTGATAAGTTACAAAGGAGGAAAAAATATAGACTTATATATACAGCATTTCCAAGCCAGCAGGGACCGGCTCTTGGATGGGGTTCCTGGGAGGTGACTGCCCCAGGGTGGCCCAGGGAGGGGCCTCCACCAGAGCTAGGGAAAGGGGACCCCCGGAGAGGCCAGACAGCCCTTCATCTGGTGGGACCCAGCTTTTGGGCACCAGCGGGAGGGTGGGCAGGAGCGAGATGGCAGGGTGGGCAGGGTGACGGGCAGGAAGTGGGGGTTCCATCCTGACACAGGCCACTGGGAGCAGGGACCCCAGGCTGGCAGGAGCAGTGCACCTCACCCAGTACTAGGGCATGTGGTCCCCGTGCAGGGAAATCAAGGACGGGGGGCACAGCGCTGCCAGGATGGACAGCAGGCAGCAGAGTGGCCCTTTCCTCCAGCGGGCTTCACTGTTGGGAAGATCCTTCCCTGGGATGGGGGGCAAGGGGGTCCACCCCGGGCATGGGGTGTCTGGCAGAGGCTAGGGTGGGCAATGGGGAGGTGTTCCTGGCACCAGGTTGCATCCTAGACCCCTCACCCACCCACCAGAGGGGCTCAGTAGGGTGAGAACTTCTGCCGATCGGCTTTCTTGGTGCCGTTGGCCGCTGAGATCTTGGTCGTGTAGGTGGTGGTGCCCCCATTGGGACCCGCCATGGAGGATGGGGACAGTGCCAGGAAGGACACCGGCTTCAGGCCGATGAAGTTAGAGAGGGAGATGGCGTAAGGGGTGCCCAGTAGGGCCGGAGGGGGTGGGGCGACGGCAGGCAGTGCTGCACCAGAGCCCGGGGTGAGGGGCTGAGAGAAGCCAACGCCGAGATCCATGGAGCCAGGGCCTGGTGGCGCCTGGGAGGTAGATTTGGCCGTCTCTAAGCTGGGGAAGCGAGTGAGAAGGATGGAGTGGTGAGGACCATGGTGACCATCATGGGATCCACTGCCCCAACCTAACCTGCCTGTGTTGGTGTGTAGGGATGGTGCACCCCATCCCTTCTGCACAGATCTCCATGGCACATCCTGGCCATCCCACTGGGCAGGGCTAAAAAGCTGGGGCTCAAACCCTGTGGGGTCTCGGGTTCTGCACGAACCATCTAAAGACCTCAAAGCACCACCCAGCTCATGCTTCCGGAGGATGCTGGGGTGAGGGTGTGCCCCCAAAACTGCATTGCGATGCTGGGGAGGTGACACCCCTTGCTAGCAGCCAGTGTGTGTGTCCCCAGGCCTGGCACCTACCAGGATGTGATGAGGTACTGAGCCAGGGTGATGCTGACAGGGGACCCTGTGATGGTCACGTGCCGCTCGTTGGAGCCCTCAGTCTGGTTCCCGATCTTAATGTGAGCGCCTGACATCTGCCGGATCTCGCTGATCTTGCTGCCGTGCCGGCCGATAATGCAGCCGATGAGCTGGAGGGGCAAGGATCAGGGTGAGCTGGGAGCAGCCTGAGGAACCACACCAAGCAGGGAGCTCTCAGGGGCTCAACCAACCACCTGTGAGGACTGGGGAAACTGAGGCAGGGATCAAGAAGCTCGCTCTGGCTGGCATTGCCAGGCTGCCACATCCCAAGGCTCCTCCTTAGTGTTGGTCAAGCCCTTTCCCCACCCTGTGTCTCAGTTTCCTTTTACTTCCAGCTGCTTTTGCCCCAGCAGCCCCTCCCACTCCTGAGCTCTAGCAGCCAAGGCAGAGCCTCTCCCCTGGGTGGGGCAGCAGGTACTGGCCCCTGCAAACTGGCTGCTGGGTAGGACACAGGGCTGGAAACAAGCTGTGGTGCCCCTTGCCGTGCCTAAGACCCATACGTACGTCATTGGGCACCAGGAACTCCTGGGAGCTGTTCTGGGAGCTGGCATCCAGGCCTGGAGGGAGAGACAGGGATGTTAGTGGTGGGGTTGCTGTGGGTCTCCAGCAGTTCTTTGTCTCCACCTCAGCCCCATGCTGGGACAGTCAGTAGCCCTGGGGGTAAATCTGAAGGATCCCTGTGTAGAGGCAGGGAGGACAGGACATAGGCATCAGTCATAATTTGGTACTAGTGCTCCCCCAGTGCAGGGTTGGGGGGCTCTGATGAGGGGAGAGATCCCAGGAAATTAAGACCCAGTTTGTTCCAGGGGTTAGACAGCCATGCCGGGGCAGGGGGGACTGGGAGCAGAGAGGGTGCTGGGGACGGGGACCCCCTCATCAAGGTGAAATGACTGGGTGGGTCAGCAGGAGCACCCCCCAACGCCAGCCCTGGGTGGGGACATGGGAGACGCTCACCTGGCACCATGGAGGGTGCGTGGCCCAGGGAGGCGAAGGGGAGAGTGTGCCCAGAGAGCTGCTGCAGCTTTGCCACCTGGCCGGGCAGCAGGAAGAGGAGGAAGGAGGTGTTAGGGGTGACAGCAGAGGGTCCTCTGTCCCCTCCTGGGGCTGGACACTCACACCCAGCGCCTGCCAGGACAGACCTCCTTGACAGTGCCCATCCCGATGGGCACAGAGCCGGTGCCCAGGGGCGCAGGGGTGGGTGGGCTGCAACAGGGACAGACTCACCTCTGCAGGACAGATGCCACTGTACTGGCCCTGCATGGAGAAGCCCTGGGGAGGGGGAAGAAGGGGGCATCAGCAGGCAGCCAGGTGAGGACCCCTGCCTCAGACCACCCACCCCAGGGCAGGTAGACTACCCATAGCCCACCAGTGTTGCCCCTTTCTGGCAGAGGCTGGGCCCCCTGCCCATCCCATGCTCCCGGGGGGCCTGCGGCCCCTTACCTGGTTGGCAGAGAGCAGGATGGTGCCCAGGGAGAGGCCAGGGTGGTAGGGGATGGTGGCCCCCTTCGGAGGCGACTGGAGAGGGAGGGAAGGAGGTGGAGGGGATGAGAGATGAGGCTGAATGTCCCCGCAGCCCCGTGGGTACCCCAGACCCTCTCTACCCCCAGTCCCCCAGTAAGGTGGGCACAGCCCCCAGCACTGCCAAGGTAGGGTGCTATTGTGGGCTTCCATGCAGGAGGACCCTGGTGCCCGGCTCCAGGTGGGCATGGAAAGACCTACAGAGTTGCGGCAAGCAGCACGCGCTTCCCCTGGGCTAGGCATGGCGCTCGGTGGGTACCTCCAGGATGACAGCGCAGATCTGCCTCACACATTGGATGATGGTGTCCGGCACCCCCGAGACTGTGACGGCCCGTTCGGTGGAGTTGGGCAGCAGGTCACCGGCCACCTGCACCTGCGCTCCTGTGCTCTGTGGGGGGCAAAGGGAGATGCTGGGGTCCCTCAGACACTCCTGCCCAGGGCTCAGCACCTCACACCTTCCCTGTCCCCTCCTCAGCCTCCAGGGAACTCTTCAGGACCTGCAAGGTGATGCTCCACTCCTACATCACCTGCATCACCTCCCACGACTCCCATGGGACCGTGGCAGCCCCTATGCTGAGGGCTCTGTGTCTCCGGGGGAAAAGGGAAGCCCACCTGCTCAGGGGCGGGGAGACCCCCTCAGAGGTCCCTCAGCCTCACCTCACGGATCTCCCGGATCTTCGCTCCTGCCTTGCCGATGAGTGAGCCGCACTGGCTGGCTGGGATGACGAGGCGCAGTGTCACTGGCGCTCTGCCTACTGTTGCCCCATCGCTTCCTGCTCCCAAGTCCTGCGAGGCAGGGAGGAAACACAGTGTTGGACCTCTGTGAGCCCACCTGCATGGGGTGAGTGCTCCTGGCTTAGGGGGCACCTGGCAGGGGGGTGGAGGGTGCTGCTTACCTCCTCGAGCTTGAAGGCGATCATGGAGACGGCGCGGAAGACGGCGTCGGTGGAGCCGGTGATGGTGGTGATGCGCTCAGGGCAGCATCCCTCCGAGATGGTGATGCGCGCGCTGCTCTGGGGACAGTGTCACACCCCGTCAGGGACACCACAGGCCCTATGCTCCATGTCCCCCTACCCAGGGAAGGGGGCACTTTAGGGGGGCCCAATGCCTGTAGACCTGGGATTTCTCCCTCCCACCTGCCTCAGGCAGCCTTCCCTGGGGTGCAGCCCTGTCTGCCCTGAGTCCACCTGGGGATGGAGGTGGCCAGGACTTGGCAAGCGGGAGCCACCAGGTGCAAACAGGACAGGCAGCAGAGGCCGTCAGCCCCCCAGCACACCCTTACCTGTTCTCGTATCTTCTTAACAGTCTCTCCTTTCTGCGGGAAGAGGAACAGGGCGGGTGGTCAGGTCCAGGGGAGCCCAGGGCTGGCGGTGCCCTGGACACCAAAACTTACCTTGCCGATGATGCTGCCAATCTCCTGCAAAGGCAAAGACGAGGGTGGCCCCGTCAGCAGGCAGCTCCCTGCCTGTCACATCTCTCCTCTGCCTACAGCCCAGCGGATAAGCAACTGGCAGGCCCTGCTCTGTGGCCACTGGGACACTGGGCGGCTTGCTGGTGACACTGGGGAATGGGAATGGTCCCCTTCCTGGTTTAGGACTGGGTAAGAAATTCTGGGAATGCTTTTCCCGGGGGGACTGGGAGCAGGGGAGGAAAACAGGGTGTGGTGAGGAGCTGGTGCT
This sequence comes from Baryphthengus martii, assembly GCA_013396935.1. NCBI lineage: Eukaryota > Metazoa > Chordata > Aves > Coraciiformes > Momotidae > Baryphthengus > Baryphthengus martii. Next base: position 13,621 of record VWZK01012370.1, read on the forward strand.
CTAGCATGGCCCCCATCCCAGGCATCGCTGCCCCCTCCAAGTAGCGTCAAGCTTCCTCCCCCATTACCTTGCCGTGCATGAGCATGCGGAGGGTCAGGGTGATGCTGAGCTCTGTCTCCTCAGGGCTGCTGCCCACGCCCACGCCGCTGGCTCCGTCCGGCGATGCCATGGCGGGAGGGTGAGCTAAGCCTAGGGGACACAGTGGTCTCAGAAAGGGAGGAGGACCAAACTAACACCCCCTCTCCCCATCTGCAGCCTGAAAAGCAGCTATGGCTGGGAAGCAGGGAAATCGAGCCAAGGGTAGCACTGTGCCCTCCTTTGGTGGAGGGGATTTGCTCGGCCCTGTGGTACCCCACCAGCATCCAGCACCCCTTCTGGGAGCTCCCCAAAGAGACCAGCCACCATGTCCCTGCCCGAGCCTGCAAGCAGAAGGGTCTCGGGCTGGGGCTGGCACCTTCACCAGCCAGGAGCTGGACGGGTATCCGGTGGAAGGGGAAAAGTGTGGGGAGCACGGCTGAAGGATAGGGTTCATCCCAGACACTTGCTGGGGTGGTGGTAGAAGGATAGGGGCAAAGGTGGCCTGGGTGGTCTCACAGGCTGTGTGAGCCTTCCTCTTCCTCCTCCCCCCTTTCCTCTGCCTGTATGCAAAGCCCCAGGGGAAACTGAGGCAACCTACCTGATGGGCACTGCCAGTCCGATGCGAGCCATGGCATGATGCCTAATGCACACCACCGCTGTACCCTGCCTCCCCACCCAGAACACCCCTGGAACCCCCACAGATTCTGTGCCTCAGGGCCAGGGGTGTTTGAGACCCTGCGGTGCCAGTGTGGGGCTGGGAGGAGGACAATCACCATGTGTCTGGGCATGGGTGGGCGGCTGCGGCACCGCTGGCTCCCAGTAAGCCAGGCAATGCCAAGCGGCTTTGGAACAAAGCACCCGTGTTGGGGCTGGGGCCTGTGTCTGTGGGCATGGCGGGGGGGGGGGAGGGGTTATTTTAGGTGCTGGCAGGACTTGCCACCGTTATGGCACATCTCTTGCATCAGGGTAACGGGGGTGAGGGGGGTGCAGCTGGGTCACCTCTGCATCCCCTATGTGGACCCTGGGAGGGGTTTGGATGCCTCATTTTCACTCCCTCATTACTGGGAGCTGAAGAAAGTCGGGAAAAGCTCAGAAGGAATATTCTCATTTGCGATGGAGGGGAGTCTGAAATGGGGGGGTAGGTACCCCCCTGTAACCTCCTCCCCGCAGCCTGCCCAGGACCCTCATCCCCCCAGAGATCAACGGCAGCGGGGACCCATTGGGGACAAAAGAAGCCACCGGGGAGAGAAGGATGAAGCTGGCAGTGGGGCAGGGGGAGGCAGGGGCACCATGGGTGTCCCCTCACGGGCACAGGCCACGCAGAGGGTCCGCCGGCTCTCCCCGAGGTGAGGCAGGCTGGCAGGGACACCACCTGCCCCGGCTGGTGTCGAGACGGCCACGAAGCCAGGCATCACCCGTCCTTCGGGGTACCTTCGGGTGGCAAAGGGAGGTGACGGGAGACACGCAGGAGGAAGCCCCCACCCCGGCCCAGGGGGAACCTCTCTCCGCTCGCCCTCCCGGCCGCCCCGAGCACCCCGGCCCCCACGAGAGCGAGGCCCGGCGGGTACCTTTCCGTGCGCCTCGTCCCTCCGCCGCTGGCCACCCCGCTCAGTGCCACATTGTCCCCGGCGGCGCCCAGTGACACCCNGGACTGCAACAGGCGAGCTAAACTGGGTGGGGGGTAAGGGATGCTCCGGACAGGGGTCCTGCCTTACTGCCAGGGAAGGCACCAGCTCCTGCACCCCTGGCACTGCCCTGTGCTCCCCCCGTGCCCCCTGCACCCACAGACAAGTGCCTCCTCCCGCCCCCCTGTCGCTACCTCCCCCACTAATCCTCCTGGGCCCTGGCGTAAGCAGCTAAAGCCCAGGCAGGCTTGGGGAAAGGGGGAGGGGAGGGGCACCCTGCTGCCAGCTCCATCTGTGCCCTCGAGTGCCCAGTGCAGCAGCATCGAAGCGGGAAGGATGGGAACGAAGGCAGGTGGGAGGGAGGGGGCTTGTCCCCTAGTCTGTCCAGCCAGATGTCTGTCAAGCCTCCCTGCCTGTCCCTCCCATCTGCTCACGGCAGCCACTCACTCAGTAAATCCCCTCCCCCGCCTCCCCGGGACGCTGGGCGACTCCTGCTTGGCAGGAGCTTGCTGGGTCGGCTGGCTTCCGTTTAAGACTCTGCGGATTACCCCGGGCTTGGGTGTGCACCAGGAGGGGTGGAAGGAGGAAAAAGAGGATGAAGAGGTGGCCGTCAGGCTGGGGACACGGGTGTCATCACCCTGGGATCTACCTGTTCCTGAACACAGCCCCAGGCCTCCTTGGGTACCCTCCGAGGCTCCCAGGGGTCCTACTAGAGGTGATGGGTGGGCTCCAGCGGCCTCACAGCCAGTGCTCACCCACCCACAGGGCAGTGCTCTCCAAATGTCCTGTGCCTCAGTGGCTGCACATCCCCTGCCATCAGCCCCAAAGGTCTGTGAGGTGGTGTCGTGAAGGAGGTGGGGATCGAGGAAGAGGTGAGAAGAGTGGAAAGAAGCACCAGGAAGGTGGCAGCAAAGTGGTAACAGAGCTTGGGGTTTTATTTGGTCCCAAAAGAGGTGGCAGGGCTGGTGTGGGCCCAGAAAGGTGTGGCAGGGCTGGATGGGGATGCCAGGAAAGCAGCTGGGTTGGTACAAGGGTCTATGTGGGGGCAGAAGGATGAATAAGCTGGCCATGTGCCCCTGCTCTGTGAAGCCCTCCACACAGCCCATCTCTCTCACTCCAGCTGGTGCAGGAAGGCCAGGAGCTTGCGGTGCCACTCACTGGGCTTGTCCAGGTAGCAGGCGTGTCCGGCACCCTGCAGCACCAGCACCTGGTGCTTGGGGAGGTGCTGCAGGTTGTTCAGGCTGGTCTGCCCGAGCTCCACGTCCTGGTCCCCATACACGATCAGCGTCGGAGTCTGCAGAAAAGGAAAGCACCCTGAGCCGGCCAATGGCACCCAGGAACCAGCTTCTAGCTGGGAACATCCTGGGACCAGGATATGGAGGGGAGACACTTGCCCTTCTTCCCTGCTCACCACAGCAAGGGGAAAATGAGGCTTAGGCTCCTGGGTCTCTTAATGTCTCCCACTTTCCCTCCTGCAACCCCACAGTCACATTCCTTCACCATCACATTCCTCTTTTCCAGTGGCAACAGGGTTTCTGATCTGTTTGGTCTTTCCTATGCCCAACTTCAGTGCCAGGGTCCCCTCCTCACCACCCCCTCCCAGTTCTCTGACCTCCCTCAACCTCCCTCCAGGCCGTACTTTGATCTGGGCATACTGCTCCGCTGTGAATTTCTCAGTGCAAATGGGCGCCACTGGCACGTAGGCCTTGAGTAAGTGGTTGTGCTGGAAGAGGAAGGGCAGGGAGTACATGCCGCTGAGCGATGGGCTGATCACCACGGCTGGACCCAGGCTCAGAGCTTCTGAAACCGCTTTCAGGAAAGATCCTGGTGCTGGCTGGCCCACGGGTGCTGGGGACACGGCATCCTTGGAGCGCCCCAGCCCTGAGCCATGAGAGACAGAAGTTGCCATGTCACTCTCTGCTGCCTTACAACCAGGAGAAGCCGGCATAGCAGGATGCTGGGGTTGCCATCACAACACTACAAACCTAGGCAACTATATTGAATTCCCCGGGCCCCCACCTCGCTTCGGGGCTGTGCTCACCACCACACCTTACCCGGCAGGTCGATAGCCACAGCTCGGTAGCCGTTCTCAGCTAGTGTGGCAAGCGTCTGCAGCTGAAGCCAGGTCTCGGAGGAGAAGCGAATGCCGTGCAGCAGCAGCACTGTCAGCCTTGGCACCTCCTGGGCCGGCTGGGCTTGGCGGTAGAAGAGGGTCTGGCCTTCCACCGCGACGGTGCCCTCGATGAGCTGCGGGCTGGCCATGCCTGGGGGATCAGCAAAGCTGTCAGGGCGCGGCTGAGACGCGGAAATAGGGCGCAGGGCACAGACCGCCCCAGTGCGACTCAGCGGAAAGGTCTGCCCCGGGGGGGATGCCCCTGTCACGGCACCAAGGCCCGGCAGCAGGGGGAAGGCGGGCAGGCTGTGGAGCTAGCACCAGGAACTGGGGGGGGTTACACTGGCATCGCCCTCATTGGGGGAACGCCGTCGGGGGGCCGGCCCCCGGCTGGGAGCGCGGGCCCTCCCGCTCTTGCCGGGCGAGCTCATGGGGCGGCCCTGTCTCCGTTTCACCGGTGGGCGCTGGGCCAGCGGCTCTTACCTTCTCCTCCCCCCCCAGAGCCGGCCGCCGCTCGCCTCCCGCACCCCACCGCACCGTGGGGCTGGGGAAGCCGCGCCCCAGTCCAAAGGCCGGCAGGGCAGCGGGGGGCGGAGGGAAAGCAGCGGCGCC
>VWZK01012370.1:27631-161045 GCA_013396935.1 Baryphthengus martii
GCTCGGGGTGCTGTGCTGGGAGTGCCTGGTTTTAATTAAAACTCTCACCATGATCCTGCTCTGGCTCGCTGCATCCTCCACTCTGCCAGCTTAATCCAGGGGCTGCTTCCAGCCAAACTTGACAGAGAAGCCTGGAGTGCCCCAATCTCCTTCTTACCTAAAGGCATTGCCTTAAAAAAAAATTGAAATAAAATAAATTGCATAATGCATATTTCCCTCTCTTCCCAGAGAGGGGCAGCCCAGCCCTCGGAGAGCCCCAGGAGCTGCAGGGCACGGCCTTGTGCCAGGGGAAAGCTGCTCGGGTTTGGGGTCCCCTGGCTCTGGAGCACAGTCTATCTGCATCCCTCAATCTGTCCTGGGGCAGAGCAGGGGGCCCCATAGCTCCTTCCCTGCTGAAAGAGAGAAACTGAGGCACACGGTGGCCCTGCATACCCTGGGATGTCTGCCACCTCTGCCCGGTGGTGGGATCCGGTGTCCTCAGGTGGAGCTTGGCAGCAGAGCTGGGGGGTTTGGGGTCCTGGCAGAGCTCAGTTGAGGGACTCAGGGTCTGGCTCAGTGTCTGTTTGACTCCGGTGTGAAGTCTGGCTGTGCTGTGCTGTTCCCCAGGTGTAAGGGGCTGCCTGGGGTCAGGTGGGCTCCCATGGGGAGCAAGAAACCTTGTGAAGCTTTTTTTTTTCCTCTTAAGCTGATTATTTTGTTCTTCTTCCAAACTGGAAAAAGCAACTGAAATTTCCCATGAAACAAATTCTGTTACCGCCTTCTCCCTGGGGGGAAGAAAAAGAAAATGAAAATTTCAGTTAAAACCATTAGAAGCTTCTGAAATGAAAACTGGGTGAACTGAAGCTGCTTGTGCTCAGCCTGGTCAGCCTAGGCTGTGCCTGGCGAGTGGCTCTGGCTGTGGGGTGATGTTTAGCGGGCGCCATAGGGGAAGGTGTCATGCTTTGGGTACAGGGTTGGCCATGTTCCCAGCTCTCCCTCTTACTTCAAGTCACTCTTTTCCTTCTGCATTGCCTTCCAGCAGTGGCTTGGAGTAGAGGGGAAAGAACATTTTGGTGCTGTGTGGGCACTGCAGCACAGCCCAGTGCCATCTGGCCTCTCTGCTGTCCTTCCCACTTGGGGGGTGACTTCTATGGGACCCCCACCCTGGGTGTAAATGTGTCCCAGGGATGGATGCAGCATGGCAGGGCACTGCTCCCAGGGGAGATGCAGCTGGGGAGCTCAGGAGCCCTGAGCTGGTGTAACCCAAGGTGCAGGAAGAATTTGCCTCAGCTGGTGGAGAAGGGGAAGCCTCGCCTGAAATAATAAAAGGAGCCTAACAACTTGGCTAATGTTATTCTGAGCTGGGAAAATATTATTGCAGGGCAAGAATAGAAGGAGATGACAGAGTTTTCCTGGGCTGGGCCTGATGATAAGGGAGAACCCAAGATGCTGGTATGGCCTGAGGAGCAAGGTAGCTCCCCCACCTTGAGAAATGGGGCTGGAGGGGCTCTCGGTGGCTGGTGCCAGTTCTGCTTGCAGGTGCAGGGGTCTTCCCTGAGGCTATATCCATCCATGCCATCAGCATCATCAGTTGGGGCACTGGGACTGCCCTTGAGTGCCAATGGGAGCTGTATGTGAAGGTGGCCATGTCCCTCCCAGAGAATGGACCCTGGGGTCCCTATAGATCCCAGAAGAGGCACTTCACACCAGGACAGAGGCATTGAACCACTGGCCACCTCCTTGCTGGAAGTGACAAATGTCCCCTCAGCAAGAGCAGGGCTTCAAGAGACAGTACCCGCTGTCCTGGGCTGCTGGCAGCTGGGCTTATCCCAGCACCAACTCCTTTCTTCTGGTGACATATGGGGGATGATCAGGCTGGGAGTTTCCCTGGGGTCAGCAGCAGCAGCTGGCAGCCTTCCTTGACAGAGGGTGCCTGGGGACATGTCTGTGCTCATGAAGTGGTGCTTTGTCCTCCTCCTCCACGCGGGGGTCACAGTGGCCTGGCCTGGGGTTGGCGCAGTCAGCGGGATGGGGTTGCAGAGCCCACTGAAGCCGAGCCATTCCATCTTGCCCTCTCTCACTACAGCACCATCGTTCTGGGGTTTTTGGCTTGCTGACCCTGAAAGGCATTTCCCACAGGGAACCAGTCACGGTGGCACCACTGCGAGGTTCCTCTCAGCATCCCATGGGATTCAGGCTTGGACCTGCTTTGGGAGCCTTGACCGTCAGACCCTGTTGCTCTGGGATGCGATGTTCAGCCCAGGGACACGGTGTCCCTACGCCAGTGCCTCTCCCCATGTGCTGGCCCCATAGTGGGGAGGAAGCCTCCCTGACAGTGAGATTTGGTAGTGGCTTTGTGTGCCGATTTCCCCACAGCACCGGCTGGGTGCCTGCTACTGTGTCCCTGGTTGACACCCAGGGAGGGGCAGGACCCACTTTCTGCTCAGCCCGTATCCACTATCACCACTCGCCCAGGCTCTGCACAAGCCCTGCCTGGAGCTGACAGCACAGCACAGCCATTACCACGTCCTCACACACCCCGTTTTGCTCTGGCAGGGCCACAGTAGGAGCCCAGGGTGCTTCAGCCCAACCTTGCTGGTGTCAAACTGGCCTGGGACCCTGCTGCTCACTGGCTCTACAGCTTTGTCCTTGGCTGGGAGGGAGATCAGCACCCCAGGCAGGGTGAAGCTGGGATGGAGATGAATGCTGCTGCCCACAGAGGCTGGGAGCAGCTCTTCTGCTAGTCCTGGGTCAGCTCCATAGTACTCAGAAGTAGCAACTCAGAGGGACCCTCCCACTTTTGTGCTCATCGTAGCCCTCTGGGCACCTTTGAAAAAAATGGGACCCCTTGGTTCCACCACCAGAGTGGGCATCTAAACACCCTTTCACATTTCCCAAGTGGCTGTTGTGAGGCTGAGAGCTGGCACAGTGCCCATGGCTGCGTTGCCCTTCTCTGTTTTTCCTTGCCACAATGCCCCTTTGCTGTAGCACCCTCCCATGGCTGGGCTCCCAGAAGAGGCTGTGAACTGGCATTCAGGGGACCTCAGCGTGCAGAGCAAATGGAGGGACGTGGCCGGGGAGCAAGACATCTCCCAGGCTTGAGGCGAGAACTGGTGCCTATAGCTGGGAGGGTGCAGGATGAGCGGTACTTACAGTGCCCTGCAGGTCTTTGGGCCTGGACTAACACCTTCTGATTCTTCCCTTCCTCTCTGGCAGAACTTTTGGGCACCAACCGCTCCATTATCTTCTTCGGCCGCCAAGGCTTCCTGGGATTCAGCTCCCTTTACCTGGATGAGTACCGTGACCGGCTTTTCATTGGGGGGAAAGATGTGCTCTACTCCCTGCTCCTGGATGGGGCCAGCGCAGATGCCAAGGAGGTGAGCTGCATCCTGCTGAGCACCCGGGGTCTCCATCCCCACCCTGGCCCCTGTGCACCCCTCACCCCCCCGAGCGGATGGTGCCCAACCAAACCAGGCAACTTCACCCCGAAATAAGACCTGCCGTGAGCATGCGTCTGAGACCTTGTACTGCCCAGCAGGTGTGGGCTGGCTGTGGGGGCTGGAGGGCAATTAGCTGCCAATTGGTCATGGTTGGCAGCCCAGGAGACAGGTGGTGCAGCTCACTTGTGATTCCTGGGTGCTGAGCAAGGTCTCAGGCCCCACTCTCCTAAAAAGCTGTCATTGGCAGAGTGAGTGCTCCCCATCGCCATCCGGGCATCCCCTTCATGGGCCAAATACACAGCTAAAGGCCTGCAGAGACAAAGAACTAAGAGCATCCATCGCTGCAATGACCTGTGCCCGGGCTCAGCTGGCAAAGCACCCAGACCTCTCCTGGCCCCTTGGTGGGAGAGGTGATGGACCAGAGTGGCAATGCTGGGTGGTGGCTCCCTGCCTCCTCCACCCTGTCCTCTTCAAATTCTTATTTTTTAAACATGGTTCTTGGCTGTTTCTAGCTGAAGAAAGTCGAGAAGGAAATGAAGTGCCCCTTGGTGTGCTGGGTCACTGCAATGGGGTCAAGAGCTTGTGTACCCAAGCTGCCCTTGGTCTGAGAGCAGCCGAAGGCTGTGGGGCAGTTGGGGTCCACTGCTCCCTGCTGTCCCCCAGCACCCTTTTCCCAGGCCACCCACAAATCCATCTCCTTCCAGCCCAGCTCTGGCCATCCCCAGTGTGACCACTGGAATCCATCCTGTCTGTGAGCTCTGCCTGCCAGAGTGCATCTCGCTTGCTTGCAGAGTGGGAGCCCTCGGCTGGGTGGGCTCTGGGGAGCTGCTGGTCCCTCTCTCTGTCTCTTGCTCCATCCCCATGCCATCAGCAGCCTGGGGAGGTGCATTTGCAAGGTCGGGGCCTTGCTGTCCCCCCTCCCTGCTCCAGCAGGTCCTTTGTGTTTCAGATTTACTGGCCGCCCCTCCCTGGGCAGACGGAGGAATGTTTTCGGAAGGGGAAGGACCCAGGGGTGAGTCTTGGCCCATGTGTACTCTGCCCTGAGCTGGGTAGTCCCTCTGTGCCCCAGTGCCAGCTGCCTTGCTCCGTGCCTGGGCTATGCTGTCTCAACCTACCGAGGATGGCCCCTGTGGGTTAATGCCAGGGCAGAGCACGGAACCATCCTGGTGCATGAGGGAAACTGAAGCGGAGAGTCGGTGATCAAGCCTGGCCATACAAGGCACTTGTCCAGGCTCTGGAAATCCCACCTCTGGGGCTCTGCTCAGCCCTATGGCCACAGAGCAGTGGCCAGTGTGACCCAAACATTGCCGCACCGAGCAGGCAAGGGTAGCTGGGCTCCGAGACCCAGCTTTGAAGGCATTGAAAGCCCCGTGCTGGGTTCCAGCACTCAGCGCTGCTCCGGCCCATCCTAGCCATCCCCAGTGGTGGGGAATCTGTAACTCACTCAGGTTCGGTGACCTCACTTTCCAAACCTTACCCCTCTTTGCACCCCCCCTGCCCTGATATGAAACAGGACTATGGTGGGGAGAAAGACCTCGAGGCTCCCCTGGCCCGGATGAATTGCTCCCAGGAGTCCTTGTCCTGCTTGGCATGTTTGTTTTACAAGCTCTCACTGACAGATGCAAGCTGGAGTAGGCTCGACTTTGTATTTTTCTTGAACACATATATTTTTTTTTTTAAACTTGCTATTTTAGAGGCTCTTTGCAAAGGGAAAATAAACAGCAGGGAGGCTGGGAATCCCTGGGGTAGCTCGGTGGCAGTGTTCCCAGCAGGCGAGGGGCCTCGCGTCCCGTCGGTGGGGAATGATGAGAGGCGGGCAAGGTTGGCCAAAAGCAGCTGCTGAGCTAAAAGTGGTGATGCCTGAGCGGGAGAAGGATGGGAGCCCTTTCCAGTAGGAAGTGCCAGAAGAGAGTGTGCAAGGTCAGAGGTGGCAGGTCTGTGGCCTCGGGGTTGTTGCTGCTATTACTGGTCCCTGGTAGAAGGGGACAATCCCAGACAGTAGCGATCGAGCTTGTCCTGAAGGCAGCAGAGGATGCCGGTGGGTATCCGTCTCAGTCTCCCGTGTTTCCTCCTTTTGTTTCATCCCTGGCATGAGCAGGAACATGATGGGGAAGGATGGCCATGCATCTGGTCATGTCCTGGGCGCTGGGAAGAGGAGGGCCCCAGGGGTTTGGGGCTGAGTGTAAGAGTTGCTGCTGGGAGCTTGCTGGGCAGGTGACCTTGCTCTCCAGGCCAGCGTGGGCTGTGTGACGGAGTGAGAACACAGGTGCCTGTGGGCAGGAAATGCTCAGATGCCAGTTGGATGATGTGTGGTTCCCAGGGCTGCTCTTGATGGCAAAAGGACTAGTAAAAAGCCCTGTCCTTTTCCCATGGGCTAGGATCCACTGAAATGAAGTCTATGCAAGCCCTGCTGGTGGGTGCAAGCTGCCATCTTGTCCCCCTAGCACCAGGCTGAAGGCAAAGTGCTGGGGTACAGCCGAGGGAGCCAGGGCTGGGGCTGACCCATCATGGCAGGGTCCCAGGCAGAGGAAGGGAACTGGGCGTGGGCAAATCACCGAGCCCTCATCATCCTTCTCTTCCCCTGCTGTTCCCTCAGACCGACTGTGCCAACTACATCCGCGTGCTGCATCCCTACAACCGGACGCACTTGCTGGCCTGTGGGACTGGCGCCTTCCACCCCGTCTGTGCCTTCGTCTACGTGGGGCACCGTGGCGAGGTAGGGCAGCGCCCCAGTGGGGTGCCCATCCTGAGCATCCCTGGCAGGACACCCCTGGGAGGTAGACCCCCCACCTTGTCTGCCTCTCTCCTGGGGAGCTTCAGAACAGCGTAGAGATGCTGGATGCAGTGTTTGCCCCGTGCTGAATATTGGGAGGCAGTGTCAGGAACCAGCTCCCTGTTGTCCCTTTGACCTTGTGCTATCCCCCCGCTAGCTCTCCAAGCTTTCTGTCCTGGCATTGCCTTTCCAGTCATGTCCCCTGGGGCGGGTGTCCTGGCAGGGCTGCAGTGTGGGTGGCATTACCTCCTCTCCCAGTTCACTGCTCATAAATCAGGTTGGATGGGTGGAATAGCAGGAGGGCCTCCCGTTCCCTCCTGGCAGCCTGGTGCCATGGGGCAGCAGGAGCCCTGCCCATACCATGTATCATGACACCTCTGGCCAGGAGTCGTGACAGGCAAGTGGTGGGGCTGGCTGGCTCCTGCAGCTGTTGCGCATCCTCAAGGGATCAGACTTGCCTCAAAAAGCACAGATTTTGCTTCCAGATCACCCCTTTGGGAGCGCTGGGGCTGGGCAGGGACCAGTGCCAGTCGTTGCATGCCCAACATAGCCTCACTGCCAGAGCATGTCTGGGGGCTGACCGCCTGCTCCCTGCCCTCTTCCCCTCACCCAGCATGCCTTCAGCCTGGACCGCACCAGCACAGAGACCGGCCGGGGCAGGTGTCCGCATGAGCCCAGACGTGCTTTCACCAGCACCATCATCGGTAGGTTGTCTTCCTTGGTGACTTGAGAGCCTCTGGGGTGCTGGGACCATGGATGGTCCCCGTGCCAGCCAGGGTTGGCTCTCAGCTCCACGGCGGGATGTTCTTGCCAGGTGGGGAGCTCTACACCGGCCTCACTGCAGATTTCTTGGGCCGCGATCCCGGCATCTTCCGCAGCACATGGACCCGCTCTGCTCTGCGCACTGAGGTGGACCAGCGCTTACTCAATGGTAACGGCTCCACTCTGCCCCTCCATCCCCCCAGCTGGGCTAATGCTGGAGACCATAAACTTTGCAGCGACTGGGGCATCTGCTGGCCACAGTGCAGCATCCCACATGCTGGGGGCAAGCAGGGAAAGGCGCCGGGGCAGCAGGGTCTGGGGGTCCGCCTGGCCAGCAGCCAGCCCCAGCGTGGTGTGGGCCTCTGGGGGTGGTGGCTGTGCCTTCTTGTGCCACATGGTCGGCTCTTGCTTGTAGACCCCAAATTTGTGGCAGCCCACTTGATCCCGGACAACAACGATCGGGACAACGACAAGGCCTACTTCTTCTTCACAGAGAAGGTGGTAGAGGTAGACAGCAAGGAACCTGCCATCGTCAGCCGGGTGGCACGGGTCTGCGTGGTAAGATGCTGGTGGGAACTGCAGGGGACAGAGATGTGCAGTCACAGGAATGGTCCTGATGCTCCCTATCCTTGCAGAATGATGCTGGTGGCCAGAGGGTGCTGGTCAACAAGTGGAGCACTTTCAATAAAGCCCGGCTGGTGTGTTCCATCCCTGGACCTGGTGGCATCGACACCCACTTTGATGAGCTGGGTAAGGGGTGCATGTAGCTGGGGACCTCACCAGGGCTGGTTCCTTGGTGGGTGGCTTCAGGAAGCCCCTGAACTTCCAGAAGAAACCCTATGGTTTCACCCCCAGAGGATGTCTTCTTGCTGAGGACGAAGGATGGGAAGAGTCCAGAGATCTACGCTCTCTTCAGCACCATCAGGTGGGTGGTCCAGCTCCAGCCTCTGGGGACATGCAGCTGCAGCCACCCATGACCTGCCCCATCACCACACAGCTGTTGGCTGCTGCCCAGCCTCTGTCAGCTCTGCCCTGGTCTGTACAGAGGTGTCGGTGCTCCCACACCCCGCACCGATGCTGTGGGTACTGAGAATGGCTCCCACTCAACTCGCTCTCCCTTTTCAGTCATGTCTTCCAGGGCTCCGCCATCTGTGTGTACAGCATGGCTGACATCCGAGAGGTCTTCAACGGGCCCTTTGCGCACCGGGAAAGCCCTCACCACCAGTGGGGTGCCTATGAAGGCAGGGTGCCCTACCCACGGCCAGGTGTGGTGAGTGACTTCCTGGAGCTCCAGGTTCCCTCTGCTCCTCCGGTTGCTCTTCCAGGGGGTTGGTGGGGCTGATCCTCCATCTTCTCGCCTGCTGAGATGGGCTGCCTAGGGGTCTACCCCAGGACAGCTGGGGATCAAGGTCTAGCAAAGGGGTGGAGAAGATGGATCCAAAATTGGAGGGCAAGGAAAGACCCAAACCAGCTCTGCAGAGCGATGGAAGGGGAAGGAGGGATGGGTGCTGGGGTGGCCAAGCTGAGCCGGTCCCATCTCATCTTCACAGTGTCCCAGCAAGACCACCAACCAGCCCCGGCGGCAGTACGGCACCACCAAGGACTTCCCCGATGAGGTGTTGCGCTTCGCTCGTGCCCACCCCCTCATGTACAAGCCTGTGTACCCCCGGCACCGCCGGCCCCTCCTTGTTAAGACTGACCTGCCCCATCGCCTGCGCCAGCTCGTGGTGGACCGGGTGGAGGCTGAGGATGGGCAGCATGATGTCCTCTTCCTCGGGACAGGTGAGCGGCAGGAGGGACGAGCAGGAAGGAGTCCCGGTGCTGGGGCATGGGTGGTGGCAAGATGCTCACACCTCCGTCCTCCTCCTCCCCGCAGATGCCGGCTCGGTGCTGAAGGTAGTGGTCCTGCAGAAGACAAGCTCTGCCACAACTGAGGAAGTCGTCCTGGAAGAGCTGCAGGTTTTTAAGGTGCTATTTGCTTCGCTGCTTGCAAGGGATGGGGGCAGCGGGGTGGGCTCAGGTTGGGGACACATGTGGGGATGGAGGCTCAGGGCTGCCATGGCACTGCTGGGCACCGAGAGGTCTCAGGGCTGTGAAGGCAGAGGGTCGCTGGGGGTGTTTTCACCCTCCCCAAAGCCCTGGCAGCTCTGAACAAACAGGACTCTCGATGGTGAAGTTTTTACCAGGCTCACACCTGCTCTCCTCCCTGGCAGGAGCCTGCGCCCATCACCCAGATGGAGATCTCTGTCAAGCGTGTGAGTATGGACACGGCTTGGCCATGGGGCTGGGGACAGGGCAGGTGACCAGGAGGGACCGAGCTGTTGTGACCGGCCTCTCAAAGTCCTCTTGGTGCTTGCCCTGAGAGGATCCCAGCTGGGGACCCTGGGTGCTGTGCTCATGGGAGCTGCCAGCATCACCATCTTGGTGCCATTCCCCCAGCAAACACTCTACGTGGGTTCCAGCCTCGGGGTGGCCCAGGTGCGGCTGCACCGATGTGAGAGCTACGGCACAGCATGCGCCGAGTGCTGCCTGGCCAGGGATCCCTACTGTGCCTGGGATGGCACTGCCTGCACCCGCTATCAGCTCTCCAGCAAGCGCCGCTATCGCCGCCAGAACGCCCACCACGGCAACCCCGTGCACCAGTGTCTGGACCAGAACCTGACCGGTGAGAGACTGGGGTGCCCACAGGGCTGAGGGACTTGTGCAGGTGTCCCTGCACCCACACTCACAAGAGGGGCTTGTGGCCATCTCTGGTGAGCTGAGGCAGCCTTGTTTCCCTGTCCCATAGAGTGAGGGGTGTTCTGAGAGAAGGTGGGTGCTGCTGGGGCTAGGGTCTGTCCCCAGGGAGAGCAGGACTGAACCCACACAGTGGCCCGATGAGGGTGACACCAGGGTGACTGGAAGCCTGGCTCTGCCCTCCTCGTGAGCCTGAGTCTGTCTTGGCCCCAGTGGATGATCTGGAGAGCGTTGAGAAGAAGGTGCTTTATGGGGCGGAGGACAACAGCACCTTCCTGGAGTGCGTGCCCCGCTCCCTCCAGGCCAGCGTGCAGTGGTTCGTCCAGAGGCCCCCCGACGAGCAGCGAGAGGAGGTGAGGCTCCCCCTGCGCCTGTTCAGCTCTCCTTGCGAGGACAGGGGGAGGACGTGGGGCTGGACCCAGATACCCCCTGACCTCATGGCTGCCGACAGGTGAAGACGGACGATCGGATCCTGCAGACGGAGCACGGGCTGCTCTTCCGCAAGCTGCACCGCCATGACGCCGGCCTCTACTACTGCAAAACCCTGGAGCACGGCTTCACCCAGACAGTGGCCAAGATGGCCTTGGAGGTGATCACCAGCGAGCAGCTGGCACACACCTTCCCCTGGGAGCGGGGGGACCAGCCCCTGCGCCTGCCTTGCCTAGAGCCCCAGCTGGTGCCGCAGGCTCCCAAAGCCTGGTACAAGGATATCATGCACCTCATCAGCTCCCAGAACGTGCGGAGGGTGGAAGAGTACTGTGCCCACCTCTGGTGCGGTGGCACCCACCGCCACCACCGCAAAAGCAAGCTGGCCCAGGGCAAACACGGCCTGGCCGCTGCGGACGTGGGCAAGAAGGGACGGACAGCCAAAGCCCACAGCGAGAGGAACCGTGTGCCCCGGCAAGTGGAGCCCACTTAGTGCAGGGTGAGGGACGTAGGGTGGCTGTGGGCGAGGACCAGCTCCCCGTGCTGCTGGTGGCCCCAGGGGCCTCCTGCCCCAGCCGGTGGCTTGCAGCGGCACCAGTTCAGTCTCCCTGGCCGCGGTGGATGGGACGCCAGAGCCAGCTCCTGGGCAGGTCCCTGTCACCCTCCGTGGCTGCAGGGCCACCTCTGAAACGGGCAGCGTGGTAGGACGCATTGGCCCGCCTTGCTCTTGCTGGGTGCTGTGGCGGGGGCAGGGCCGTGGTCACTGGGACAGGCTGGGTCTCGGCGCTGTGCCCCCAGCCCAGGGAGCTCGCTGGCTGGCTGGCTGGCTGGCTTTCTCCGCAAATAAAGGGGAGCAGCTGACGGCTCCAGCCTCTTTCCACACGACTGTGGGGCCTGGGAAAGATGATGCCTGCTCTCATGGTTGGGGGGAATCACCCCAGAAGCCTCCATGCCCAGGATGAGCCCTGTCACCTGCTGCATCTGGGGAGCCAGAGCCATCCCACACTGCCCAGGACATCAGTGCGGGACAGGGCTCCTTCCAACCCTCCCCATAGCACCAGAACACGCTCAGAAGTGCCAGCCTGTGTCTGGGTGCGGATCCCCACTTCCCCTCCATCCTCACCCAGCCACAGACAGTTGCAGGGCTGGGCAGGAAAGCAAACGGCTGCACGCAGGTTAGACCCGTTTCTGAGTAAACACGGGAGAGGCGCTGATGCCACCACCGTGCCAAGGAGCAGAAGGTGGCCCTGGCACAGTTTGGGGAGGCTGGGGTGTGTTTCTGGCGGCCCTGCGGGGATGGGTGGGACAAGGCTGGTTTAGAGGGGGCTTGTTGCTGGCTGGTGGAGCTAAACCAGAGCACAGGGGCTGGGGTGCTGGTGCCTGGCGAGCGTCCCGCAGGCTACCAGCGAGGGGCTCACTGGCTCTCCTCGCCCACCCTGAGCTCACTTGTCTCACGGGGTCAGCCGGGGGTGATAAAGATCTCCCCTTTCCTGAGGCAGGGCAGCCCCAAACAATGGTGTGAACCGCGGCCCTGCCGGCACAGGCATTGTTCAGAGGCAAAGGAACTGGAAAGAAAAAAAATAATAATACTTAACCCCCCTAAATAGCTCACACAAAGCCAGGTGATGATATCATCGCTCCTCCCTCCCTGTGTGTGTGTGTTTGTGCTGCGGCAGCCGAGTGCCACGGCTCCCCGCGGCGCCTTCCGTGGGGGGCAAAGTCCCCCGGCTGCACTGCTCCGTTGCATGGCGCAGCTGTGGAGACGAGCCACGCATCCCGACCCTCTTTTCCAGCTCCCTGTCCCACCTCTCCTGCAAACCCAGGGTGCTTCCTGGGGTGGGAGAGCTGTGGCAAGGCTGGCGGGCTGGGACACGTCCCGCGGGGAGGCGAGTGGAGCCAGTAGTGCCGATGTACGGGCCGGACTGGAGCCAAGCACGTGCGTTTGGTTAATCGCAGGCTTGGGGGGCACAGAGCTATAAGCAACAAGTAGAGACAAGGAGGGACATGGGTGTAGAGCCAGAAATGAGAGACACAAGTTTGATTCCTTAAGGCCTGGATTTAATAGCTCTGAAGCACTTGCAAGGAGCCACACTACTGAAACCTCTGTGCACTGCTGCCTCAGAGCCACCTCCTGCACTCTGCTGAGCAGGGGCTGGGCTGCCCACCCCCGGGAGGCAGTGAGGGGGGTCCTGGGACCTCTGCTCCATGCAGAATCTGGCCTGAAGTGAGCCGCAGCAGGGGATGGAGGTAACACTAGGGCCAGAGATATTTCAAACTGAGCAGGAACAAAGACCAGAAGAAAGCAGTCTCCAGAAGGGCCTCCCCCTCCTGGTAAATCTCTGTAACTCTACGGTGGCTGAGCCTGGCTCTCCTGGGTAGGTTTGTATCAGTAAGCCTTGAGTAAGAGGACTTTTTTCAGGTGTGCAAGAAAGGCTCTACACTGCTCACGTTCCAGCCTTGTCTCATAACCTGCCAAGCGAGGCAACTGGGGTCCCTAGAAATTCCCAGGGGCTGAAGGAACACGAACATGTCCTCACACACCTGGGGGGCAGAAGGAGACAACGTCGGGGGGCAGATACAGCGCTGTTGCCCATCTCCCCTCCACGAGGGGAACAAGGCCTATCTGGGTCTCCGCGTTGCTGGCCAAACCCTGCCCCAGGGGAGGGAGCAGGGTGAGAGGAGCACTGGGGATAGGGTGTGCGTGGGAACAGCCACAGAACAAAGCTGTGGTGGGGCAATAGGCGCAGCTGCAGATCCGGCTCCTATTTTTAACCTACTTCCTAAGGAAGCGCAGCACAGGGGCGCCTGCTCACCCTGGGAGTCTTCCAGCCTCCGAGGCTGCCTAAGCAGGGCTGCTGGTGGGCTCAGCGCTGGTACGACTGGCCCCAGCCTCACTAGGAACCCTCGCACCTCAACACGGGGTGGCCCAGCTCCTGATGACAGGCCCGGGCCCGGGCCCCTCACCACAAGCCGCACGGGGAGTCCCCGGCCTGGAGCTCCTGCTGCCCTCCGCTCTCAGGGAGCGAAGCCCCGGGCAGGGCAGGAGAGGCCCCGCTCCCCAGGGCCCCATCAGGCCTCCCCCGCCACCGGCGGGACCTTTCTAGTGCCGTCACTGATACCGCCCGGGGGACTGAGGTGGAGCCGCACGCGGTGACGTCACGCTCCGTCGCGCAGCGATGACGCACTGAGCCGGGCGACGGCGGCGGCGGGGCCCGGAGTCNGCGGGAAGAAGGGCTGGGGAGGGGGCCTGGAGAGGGAGAACCCCAAAGGGGGCTAAGGGAGCGCCTGGGGGCGCAGGCGGAGGGTTGGGAGAGCAGGCGAGGGTGGAGGGGTGTGAGGCGGCAGTAGTGTGAGTCCTGGGGGGGAGGGGCTGGGCAGGGTTGCAGTGTGTGGGACATAGCCCGTGGAGAGGTTAGGGAGAGGTTATGGGGGTGCAGGACAAGCGGAAAAGGGGATGTCAGGAGGCTGGGCATAGGGCTGCAGGTGTGGGATGGGGTGAACAGGGATGCAAGAGCAGTGCAAAAGCTCAGAGTGAGACCTCGGTTCTGGTAGCACTTAAACATGGGGTCTGAGGTGCCCCAGCCATCTCTGTATATGTGTGATCTGATAAACCCAGGGCTTTCTGTGGAAAACATCCAAAATGCTGTAAGGGGGTAGCATGAAATATTCCTGTGGTTTGCAAATACACCCCAAACTACCACTGAAACACGGGAGAGGCATGGGCAGGGGATGCCCCTTGCTATGGAAATGGCTCCGACTCTGAATCACCCAGAGCTTCGTGGGTGATTGAGGAGTACCTGTGTCACCAGCGAGCATGTGAAGCTTACGTCTGCATCCTGAGCATGTCGGATACTCTCATCGCTTTGCAGCTGAGCAGGTGCATCAAACCCTCTCCCCCAAGTAGCCCAGGGAAGGTGTTCAAGAGCCAGGTATGGGGCCTGAGCAGCCCACGTCAGGATGGTCATGGGTGTCTCCTTCCCACTGTGTCAGAGGAGGTGGTTTCAGTGGTGGGGTCCAAAGTTGGTTATGCAGGTTAGGATCGAAGGGCCAAAGCCCTTGTCGGCCGGGACGCTGCCCGAGCGCTGTTTTAACATCGGAGTTGCCATAGTGCAATTTAAGATCAGAGAGCTGGTTTTTAGGGTGTCAGGGTGGATTTTTGAGGCTGTGAGTGCGGAAAGTTGACCTTTGGCATTATACTCCCCATGCTCGGTGACGGATTCTTCTTGCTTCCTTAAAAGCCATCATTAGCCCTGCGGCGGTGGTGCTGCCTGAAATCTGTGGATGCCCCCTCTACGATGCGGCACTCCGTACCTCCAGCCTTTCTCTGGCAGCAGCGTGCCGGGGTTGGGTGTAAGGGCTTCGCACGGCAAGGAGGCTCTCGCTGCTTTGAAGCGTGTTGTTTCCATAGCATCTTTCTTCCCACTTATGGCAGTTTCATAAGAAACACGAAGAGGTTTTGCTCCAGGAAGTTTTCTTCCTGTTTTAGTCATTTTCACTTTGGTCTGGAAGAGCCTCGGGCTCTTCGCTTCTTGACTGAGACACTTACAGCAAGGTCCTTAAATCTGTTGCTTACAGGGGCGCTTCTCAGGATTGCGTCCTTCTTATTGGTATTCCCTGGGCCTCCTCCTGGGCCCTCAGCAGCCTTTATGTGGGAGCGAAAGCAGCAGATTTATTATTCCAGTCTCGAGCTCACTCACCCCGCATACAGGAGGACTGCCTGGAAACTGGGCCGGCTGCCTTTGCTACGGCATCGTAGTGGCAGCTGCTGCTCACTTGCTGATGTCTGATAACCCTTCGGTCTCTTTGCCGTTGTCTCTGTATCCCTGGCTATGTCATTCTCTAATGGGAATTTTTGCAGTCACTGGAGACAGGCTCTTGGATTCAGTTGCCCCAGGAGAGACAGAGATGAAGATGATGACCCTTTTGTGCTTCAGACTTCCCCGTGGCTCTGTTGCTGTGAGCTGCCTTTCCCTTCCCTGGCTGCCTTCCACTAACGAGAACATAAATAACAAAATTTTAAAATACCCTGCGACCTATTCAGCTGCATTTCCCTCCAGTTCAAAGGCGTGTGTGTCGGTTGGGTGCTCCCTGCTGCTGTTCACGGTGGGGGTTTACTCCTTGGCAGGTCATCTGCAGTGGGCCAGGTTGCTGAAGGTGGGTCTGGCTTTGTTAGGCTCTGGCAGGAGAGGGCTGGTTCAGATCCTCTTGAAGAAGAGGATGAGGAATGCGGGTGGAGCGATGAAGGGAGCCAGGGCACCCCTGCAGTGAGCCAGGGCTCACCTGCTCTGCTGCTGGGGAGTCAGCGTGATCCTGGTGCCGCTCTGCTGCGTTTTTTACAGTCACACCTTGGCCTGGGATCACGTGGGACCTTCAGGGGCTGGTGGCAGCAGGTTTCCTCTCTGCTCTCTTCAGCCAGAAGTAACCTGTTGGGTTTGTTCCTTTCCAGGTCTCTTCACACTCCTGGTTGAAGATTTTGGTGAGTGCAAGGAACCTTCCTGGGGAGTTGGTTTTGTGCTTGGTGTTACCCCACGTCCTTTCTGCTGGGCTTTACACCAGCTCTTGCCGTTTGTTTGCAGGGGTCAAGGGAGTGCAGGTTGAAGAGATTTATGATCTGCAGAGCAAATGCCAAGGGTAAGTCACAGGCAGGAAAATATGAGTTTTATTAAGCAGAATGTGTCTGTGGGCCTGGGAACTCCTGGGCGGGTGTTCAGAAGGGCCCATGTGAGCTTGTGGGTTGTGGAGGTCACCCTTATGAGTGATGAACCAGGAGTGCTTCATCAGGTCTGGGGCAGACGGGCAGTCTCAGGCCCTGAGAAAGGCCTCCTGGGGTAGGTGAGGGCCTTACTTCAGGGGAGTGGTCTCCCTTTCCCCATGGAGAGGTGCCGTGCCACCCATTGTGCTCGCAGTCTGCGCTTTCTCCCATCTCAGTGCTTTGAAATGCCTTTGAGGTCCTTGTTTTCCTAAAAGCCGTTGCCTGAACTCCTCTTGAAAATGAATACAGCATATGTTTAAAAGGAGAGGTCACTTGGTGGCCAGGTCCTGAGGTGTCCAGAGGGGAATTTCACCTCCCGTTTCTCTGTCTCGTGTCTCTTAAGACCTGTCAAACCCTAAGTTTTTTCAAGTTTGATTGTTATCTGAGCCTGGAGCATCAGTGCAAGAGAGTGTCCTTGGTAATATGGAGCTGGGAGGACTTGTGGCAGGGCTGATCACTTCTAGAAAGATAGGGCTGGTGGTTCTGCTTTTCCCCTCTGTCTTTGCTTTGTCCATGATTTGAGACAGAAGGTTTCTGGTGCTGGGCAGAGCAATCCCACTGGTGTAGTCTGCTGGAGATGGTGCAGCTGCTGACTTCTCTCCACAGCCCTGTGTATGGGTTCATCTTCCTGTTCAAGTGGATCGAGGAGCGCAGATCACGCCGGAAGGTCTCTACCCTGGTGGATGAGACATCGGTGATTGATGATGACATCGTTAATAACATGTTCTTTGCTCACCAGGTAGGCTGGAGGTGAAGGGAAAGTGTGTGTGTGGGTTTCTTCTGTGGCACCTCAGGGAAATAGTGTGGTGCTGAGAGGCTGCACTGGTTTTGCTGGTCCTGAGGGCAGCTCCTCTTCCCTGGGAGTCTCTGCCCTGAGCTCCAGTTTGGAAGGAATCTAGTGAGGGTTGTGAGCCTGTCCCTGGCCTGCGCTGTGAGCTCATGGGGGAACAGGGTGGCTTGCTAAACCAGACTGACCTCCCTTCCTTGGAGAGCTGAGGTCAAGTCACCGCTCTCACAAGCGGTTCTTCACTCAGTGCTTTTCAATCAGTCAACTCTCAGGGGCTGTTAAAGGGTTACCTTGTTCCTGCTGGTTAACATGGTCCTCCTGCCTCCCCCTAGCTGATCCCCAATTCCTGTGCCACCCATGCCCTGCTGAGTGTCCTTCTGAACTGCAACAATGTCGACCTGGGCCCCACGCTGAGCCGCATGAAGGACTTCACTAAAGGATTCAGCCCGGAGGTAGGGCCAGGGGTGTGCAGGGCTGTGCACAAGTGGCGCTTGTGAACCTGCCTCTCAGGATGAGGCTCCTTTCCAGCCCTTCCTGGCTGCAAGCTGTGTTGGTATTGCCTCTTCTCTCTTGTCTTCATCATCATCATGAGGGTGGTGAAACATTGGCCCAGGTTTCCCAGAGAGATGGTCGATGCCCCATCCCTGGAAACATTCCAGGCCAGGTTGGGCTGGGCTCTGAGCAACCTACTCTAGTTGCAGATGTCCCTGATCAGTGCAGGGGGACTGGGATTAAATGACCTTTAAAGGTCTCTTCAAATCCAAACCGTTCTATGATTCTGTGGTTTTCCTGCCCTGCCTTGCTCTGAGCCTTGGTCTCTTTACAGTGGGCACAGCTCTGAGCCCTCTCTCGTGTTATTCCCTAGGTCAGGAACGTTCTCTAAGCCTGTGATCCAAAGTGCTCTCTCCTACCTTCAGACCTGTTTCACAGTCTGTGTTTCTCCCTAGCTGTAATTTCTTCAGCAGAAGTGCTCTGTTCTTCTCATCTTGGGTTTTACTTGTAACTCAGCGGAGCAGAGGGCGTGCCTGGGAGTTGCTCTCCCAGTCCTGCCTGTGGATGGAGGGAGGGGGGAGCCAGCGGGTGAAGCATTTTGTTTGTTTCTTGCCACTTTTCAATTGTTTTCCTCTTGTGCTCTTCACGGCAGAGTAAAGGCTATGCCATCGGCAACGCCCCGGAGCTGGCCAAGGCCCACAACAGCCATGCCAGGTGAGGGAGGGGGCCTCTCGCCACTCACGTGCACTGGAGGAGGCAGACTCCTCACTGACCTCTTGCCCCCGCAGGCCGGAGCCACGGCACTTGCCGGAAAAGCAGAACGGCATCAGCGCTGTGCGAACCATGGAGGCTTTTCACTTTGTCAGTTATGTCCCCATCAAGGGACGGCTGTTTGAGCTGGATGGGCTCAAAGTCTATCCCATCGACCACGGTAAGAGCCTGCCTGTCCCTCCGCGTTGACACAGTCAAATAGGTGCCCTGGTATGTCCAGATCTCTGTAATTTTTTGTTGCCACTCAGTTTTAGCTCATGTTTGGGGAGAACTGCTCCAGTTCCTGATCTGTCCTGAGTTTTGGTAGCTCATTTTGGAGCCTACGCGCTGGGAACTGTGTCTAGAAGGCAATTACTTGTAAATGCACTGCATTGCTTTTTCCAGTCTTGCCATTTTCCTCCCCCATTGCTCAGGGTCGTGAGGTTCTTCTGCAGCTCAGCATTAACATAGTATCACAAGCAGAGTGTCTCCTCCTTACCCTCTACTTGTTCTAAATAATCGCTGGATGTTGAGGCACAAGGTCCCAGGGTTATCCCCAGGGTTACCCCCAGGGTTACAATGATTACTCTCCTCTTACCACTTGACTACTCATTTCTGTCTCACAGACACTGATTTATCCCTGTCAGGCCCCTTCTTAAGGTATCGACCTCACGTACTGGGTGTACTTAAGCATGGCACCAGATGCAGTAGCAGGTGGATCCCAGCAGCAGCTGGGATCTCCTTGGACTTTGTGAGTCCTGGAGTCTGCGAATCACTTGTGGTCTGTAGGGTTCCACGTTCACCTCTCTGCCCTGCATGTAGCTCACATTTTCCATTCAGAAGGCAGAGCAGGGGGTTCCACGTGTAGGCTGACTGCCTGGTCCTTCTGCCTCCTGGGTCCCTGCTTGCCTTGGTCCCTGCTGCATCAGGGAGCCACGAGATTGCCTCTGGTGGGGATGGCGGGATCCGCTCTGTGAATCCGAAGCAGGAGCCTTGGCCTGCTTTGCCAATGCCAGCTCCGTCTCCTTATCGCAGGGCCCTGGGCTGACGACGAGGAATGGACGGACAAAGCCAGGAGAGTAATCATGGAGCGCATCGGCCTGGCCACTGCCGGGTAATGTCCCAGGTCGTGGCGCAGGCACCGGCCATTCACTGTTTTTCCCTGGATTATTTCTACGGCGGTCTCTGTGCGACAAGTTGTGGAAGTGGGGTGGAGAATGTTGCCTGGGGAGAGGTGCGGGTGCTCTGCCTTCTTTTGCCTGCAATTTGCCTGCCGTCAGAGCACGCAGAGAAGCTGCGCTCTCTGTGTGATGCATTCTCTGCAAATGGCCACGCAGGGTGAGAGGGGCCAGAGAGGTCCTTGTTAGCTGAGGTCTGTAGGAGAAGGGGGGTTGCTTCTGGTCCTGAGCTTGGGCGTGAGGGTGACCAGAGAGGTGGTGGAGTCTTTAACCTTGGAGATACTCAAAAGCCATGTGGATGTGGTCCTGGGCAGCCAGCTCTGGGTGACTGCTGGAGCAGGAGGTTAGAGCAGATGACCTCCACAGGTCCCACCTCAACAAACCTGTGACTGTGAAGGATGTTATGTGTTGTGGCTGGAGCACCCTTGCTCTGCTTCTTCAGCCAGTGTGATGCTGACTTGGTTCTGGGGGAGAAGCCTCCTGTGTGTTGGTGTTCAGCGCCAGGGCAGGGGAGGTGGTGCCTGGAAAGAGCCCACAGGAGGTGTGCTGGGGATGGCTGGCAGCCTGTGGTCTCGCCTTGGCCGGGAGATGGGCTTCCACTGCCAGCTCATGGCTGACATGTGCCGTCCCTCCGGCAGGGAGCCGTACCACGACATCCGCTTCAACCTGATGGCGGTGGTGCCCGATCGGAGGATTAAATACGAGTCCAAACTGCACATCCTGAAGATGAACCGCCAGACCGTGCTGGAGGCCCTGCAGCAGGTAAGACAGCCCTAGCCTTGAGACACTGCAAGCCTGGAGTGGCAATAGACTATTTTCAGGGCATCTTCCTGTACTGCAGAGGGCGTGGATTTGGGTTTTTTTTTGGCCTTGGGAAGTGCCCTCTGGGAAGAGGAGATAACCATCCTCGCTGCTTGGCCTTCTGCTGCTCACCTGGGAGGTTATCCGTGGCACTGTCTGTGGGTTGTGCACGTGGACACTTGGTGGTTGGCTCACCCTCACGAGTTCTGCTGTGCTTGAAGGTGAGGGATGTGGTTTGGGTCTAGCACTCAGTTTCTATCTGTCATTTGCCTTCAAGCTTATCCGAGTAACTCAGCCTGAGCTGATCCAGACCCAGAAGTCGCAGGAGTCTCAGCTTCCTGAAGATGCAAAACCAGCCAGCAGCAAGATCATGGCTCCAGAGAGCACCCATCCAGGTAGAAGCTCACATCAGTGGCGTTGCCAGCCAGTGAGCCTGGCCCGCCGTGGAGTGCGCACAGGCTGGTGACAAAGCCTGACCTGGAGCTTGAGGAAGTTTTCTGGTCAGCTTCACTTTCTTTTCTCCAAGCTCTGTGCGCTGTGCTGGGCTGTGGTAGATGCTTCTCTGCTTAGGAGAAGTGTTGGAGGGATGCAGAGCTTGAAAATGGGTGGGCTTAAGCTTGGGGGCAGTGGTGACAGCTGGAGTTGGAATGGGAAGTGGATGTGACGGTCTGGTGGAGTGTGAGAGCTCTTCTTAACGTGGGGTGGGCAAGGGGTGGCAGAGGACATTGCGTAAGATGTGACGGTGCTGGCCATGCCAAGCTGTGCTGTGCTTGTACGGCAGATGGCCCAGAAGAGCCTGGCAGCCAGGGCCACCTCACGGCAACGCAGAGCCCACCCAACAAGTCCAAACCGGTGGCAAAGATGTCGGCGAGTGGTATCAACGGGGTACCTCCAACAAACCCTAACCCAATCGTGCAGCGGTTGCCAGCCTTCCTAGATAACCACAACTATGCCAAGTCCCCCATGCAGGTAGGATGGAGCTCCGGGCTGAGTCCCTCATCTCTGCAGCACAGTGGCTGTCAGTCTGTCCCCTGCCTGTCCCTTACCCACCCTGGGGCTAACCCCGGCTATAAAAAAAGACTGACCTGGCAAAAGAGGTTAATGTGGGTCAGCTGAGCAAGCAGGGAAGAGTCCTCATGTCCTTTTGAAGGAGCGGGTCCTGGTGTTCGGCTGGGCCGAGGACGTGTCTGCCGGGCTCCTTCTTGCCTTCACCCTGCTGCTGGCAGGCCATCAGCCACGGTGTTTTGCAGGAGGAGGAGGACCTCGCGGCAGGAGTGGGTCGCAGCCGGGTCCCAGTCCGGCAGCACCAGCAGTACTCGGACGACGAGGACGACTATGACGACGATGAGGAGGAGGAAGTTCGTAACACCAGCTCTGCCATCAGGTGACAGCTGGAGCTGAGGGTGGGAAGCAGGGAGCTGACATTCGCAGCATTGTCAGCAGGGATTCCCGGGTCTCTTTCTGAGCGCTGAGAGTTGTGTTAGACCCTGCACCTCTGTGTGCAGCTGGGGCTGTTCTCCTCTTCACCTGCTCTTTTACTGCCCACTCGCTGGATTTTTTAAGGCTTTGCTGTAGCTCTTCACAGTCAACCCTGCATCTTGGCTGCCCTGCGCATTGCTGGGTATTGGCAGCAGGCTTTGGGAACTCCAGCTCCTCGGTGCCAAATGCCAGGTCAGCTCCTGGAGACGCTGGTTCTGTGCTT
This sequence comes from Baryphthengus martii, assembly GCA_013396935.1. Lineage (NCBI taxonomy): Eukaryota > Metazoa > Chordata > Aves > Coraciiformes > Momotidae > Baryphthengus > Baryphthengus martii. The sequence continues at coordinate 49,210 of VWZK01012370.1, forward strand.
GGACTGCTGTGAAGGGCAGGAAGGTGGAGGTCACAGCGAGGCTGCTTTTGGGGCTTCTGGAAGAAGGGGCATGCAGCACCCTCTGCCCCTTGGCTGTGTGGGGGCACCCGCAGCTGAGCGGTTCGGCGGTGTAGGGGTGCCGCCAGAGAAGCTGGTGGCAGCAGGGTGACATAGAAGTGTTTCAGGCCTTGCTTTGTGCTAGCAAAGAGCTTGGAGTGCTGAGTGCGGGGGTGGCAGTGCCTGTGCTGGACTCCCACCTCCTCCCACCAGCCCTGACCCTTTCCCGCTGTGTTCCTGGGCAGGTATAAAACAAAGGGGCAGGTCAAGCAAGAGCACGTGGCGGGGGCTGCGGACGGCCAGCTCTCCGTCCTCCAGCCCAACACCATCAACGTCCTGGCTGAGAAGCTGAAGGAATCTCAGAAGGATCTTTCCATTCCCCTGTCCATCAAGACGAGCGGCGGGGGCGCCGCCGTGGCGGTGGTCACCCACTCCCAGCCCTCTCCCACCCCCAGCAACGAGAGCACTGACACCGCCTCCGAGATCGGCAGCGCCTTCAACTCCCCGCTGCGCTCTCCCATCCGCTCGGCCAACCCCACCCGCCCCTCCAGCCCCGTCACCTCGCACATCTCCAAGGTGCTCTTTGGCGAGGAGGACGGTCTGCTGCGCGTCGACTGCATGCGCTACAACCGGGCCGTCAGGGACCTGGGGCCCATCATCAGCACTGGCCTGCTGCATCTCACTGAGGATGGTGTCTTCTGCCCGCTGGCTGTTGCAGGTAGGTGCTGGGCGCTTTTGGGGGGTTGGCACCTCCCCTGCAGTGACAGGAGAGTCTCCTTCAACTTCTAGAGTGGATACCAGTCCTAACGCTTTCTCGCCCTATGTGCAGATGGGGGGAAATGCTCCCCTCCTTCCATCAAACCCGGTGAAGAGGCCCCAGTCGCAGTCAAAGTGGACGAGAAGGAGGGCAGTGAGGCCAATGACAGCAAAGAGAAGGTGGGACTTGGCAGGACCAGTGATCACCCTGGGGGGGAAAAGTATTCTCCCAAGGTGAGTTTTGTGCTGCGACAGCCCTGAGAAGGTGGAGCTCCCTGCGCTCACCCAGAGCTGCAGCAGCGCCGGCAGCGACCGAACCGCATGTGCACACTTGCGCGTCACCACGGCTGTGTCTCGAGGCATTGGGCAGTGCAGGTTTTGTGCCGTGCATCATCTTGGGGAGGTTTGCCGTGGCGGTGGGCAGAGCCCACGTCTCCCGCCACTGAGATGTTCCGTGTGCTGTGCTCTCCTTTGGGCCGAAGGCTGTCGGGACCCTGCATCCCCAAATCCCAGCCTGCTGGTAACTTACTGCCTGCCTGTGCCCTCCTGACAGAGACAGGAGCAGGCTCAGGCAGCACAAGAGTTCCCTGGAGGAGAGCTTGCTTAAAGCTTTGTTACTCAAAAGAGAAGTCTTCAGGTTTTGTTACTGAGAAGAACCAGGCTCTGGGGTGTTTCTCTGCAGGCAGGCAGCACTTGCCCCTGTCCCCACAGCTCCTCTAGGGCTGTCTGATTGATCACCCTCTGACTCAGAAATGCCCTGCAGTGAATTCAATGAACTTTTTTTCTTTTCCCCCATCAAGTGGTTTTTGCTTTGATGAATCCTCTTTTCCCAGCACAGAGAGGAAGGACTCCGCTGGCTCCTGGCTGCAGCAGGGGTCTGTCTGCTCACCTTTGCTCTGCTTGATCCTGGCAGGAGCTGCTGGCGCTGCTGAAGTGTGTGGAGGCAGAGATTGCAAACTACGAGACCTGCCTGAAGGAAGAGGTGGAGAAGAGGAAGAAATTCAAGGTGTGTTCGTTGGTGGCTTGTTTTCGTTGCTGATTTAGCTCCCTGAAGGCTTCTGCCCGGGGCTCCTTTACATCAAAGTGGAAGGAGAGTGGTTCAGCTGAAAATGGCGATGGGAAGCACTCAAGGTCCCTTTCCTGTTAGCAAACAGCCCCAAGGCCTGGCAGGATTCCTCCTCTGCCACTGTCACCTTTTCCTAGCTGCCTTTTGTGGAAAACACTGGCCTCTGAACTGGGTGGGAGACAGTCCCAGTTGTGCACTGGCCTGAACTGGGCTGGGAAGTGGGTCCCTTTCTGTTCCCATCTTGGCCTGTGGGCTGGGCCAGGCACTCCCAGTTCATTGTCTCCCAATAGCCTTGAGCTCTCCTTTCTCCCTGCCACCCGTTTGTGGATCATTGGTGGATTTGTCACCTCTTTGTAGATCGATGACCAGAGGAGAACACACAACTATGATGAGTTCATCTGTACCTTCATCTCCATGCTGGCCCAGGAAGGTGAGCGGTGCGGAGGGACAGATCCAGCGTGGGGTTCAGGTTCAGCCAGGGGGGCCGCGCCGAGCGTGGCAGAGCAGCAGCCTGGGAAGTTCACTCTGCCTTGTTCCCACCCAGGCCTGGGGCACGAGGGAGCGCTCGGCCTGGGTAGCCACAAGGCTGCAACCTTCTGATTTTATAGTCTCAGGAGGAGCCCACTGATGGGTTTTGGGTGAGAGACAGGGGGTTGCTCTCTGGCCTGGCAGTACCATGGCTTGCCACCTCTCCCCACAGGCATGCTGGCCAGCTTGGTGGAGCAGAACATCTCGGTCCGCAGGCGGCAGGGAGTCAGCATTGGCCGCCTGCACAAGCAGAGGAAGCCAGACCGCCGGAAACGCTCCCGCCCGTACAAAGCCAAGCGTCAGTAGCCTGGGAGTCAAGACTGTTGAGAAGCGGCAGCTGGGCTTGGTGGCTTTGGGCAGTGACACCCAGATCTACGTTGCCCTTTGTCCAAGGAAGAGGGACCACAGTGACAAGCCCTCGGCCGAGGTGGAGCCCGGGGATTAAGAGCAGTCGGGTTTTCCTCTGAGCCTGAGCTGTGAAAGGCAGGAACACGTTGTCTTGAGGGCAGTCCCTGCAGCTGTGGCAGAAGCGCAGGCCAGAGCACCCAGCTCTGGGCAGTGCCGTGGCAGCACCCGGATGCCCGGCCCTGTACCTGGGTGCCGTGGCTGAAGATGGCAGCAGGAGTGGAAGAGCCGGTGGCGGGGCTGGTGTTGTGGGAACATCAGCAACGCTCAAGTGAAGCTGTGCTGGCCGCAGATGGCTGTGGCTTCTGTCCTCGTGCGTCCAGGCCTTCAGCTCTGCACTTCCCCAGGACATTTGTGTCTGTTTTCTATTCCTCAACTTCCCTTCCCCAAACTTATCTTAGGTTCTGACCCAGACTTCAGCTGTTGCTGAAGAGGATAGTGCTCGTTCTCCTGCGCCTGCCCCCTGCTGCACTGCCTGCTTCCCGAAGCTGGCCGATGGGTGGCCAGGTGGGTCCTGCCTTGCCCTGCCCTCCCTGCTCTGGGGATGGCAATACCTGCTGCCAGTGCAGCCAGGCTCCTTGGTGGGTCTTGCCTGCTGGATGAAGATGGGTGGGCTAATGTGCCCAGCCCTCCATGGTGGTGCTGGGGGGTGGCATGTGGCTTTGCTGCCATAGCTGCTCTCCTAGGGACCAGCTCTGTGGCCCTGGCAGTGCCTGGGTGTCACGTGGGGTTGCTCCAGGCCCAGTCCTCAGAGAAACCCCTTATATTATGAACGTACCAAGTTCATAGGGTGGCCTTGGTGCTGCTGAGCATGGTGCTGGGGTGGGTACTGGATGTGGAGTCGCTTGGTGCCCTTGGTAAAGCCTTTCAGTGTGGGGAGAGACAACTGGTTGCTAGAATACATGCTCAACGGGGGACTAGGACTGCAGCGGTAGGTGAAAGCAGGGGTGGGAGCTCAAAGCTGCTCCTGCCCAAGCCGCTTGCTGGCTGCTCACCCAGAGCATGCTGGTGGGGGCAGCTTGTTCCCGGCACAGCAGAGGGGCCGGGCCTGCCTCACCTGCCAGCACTCCCGCCCACGGTCTGCTCCTGCCTGTCCCCAGCAGTGTGGCAGGGATTTCGGAAGCCAGAGGTCAGCACCTCTCTCAGAGGTGTCCTGAGGTGCTGCTGGGCCAAGGGGGAGCTGCCGCAGGAGAGGACTGGATTTTTGCAAATGTGCAAATTTGTACAGATCTTGCCTGTGGAATGGAATTATTCTTTTGGTATTTGTTTGAAGGGAAGAAAACCCTTCTGTCTCTTGCCGTGTCTAATATCAAGTGCTGTAAATAATGGATCTGTCTGAAAGAATAAAGGCATCCTGTAACAGCCAGTCAAGGGAGAGGTGTGTGAGGGGAAGTAGAGGTGCGTGTGTGCATCTGGGAGCACCGAGTGCCTGCTCTGGGCCACGCTGTGCCTGCTGGCAACTCGAATGTGCTGCTAAAAACTTGAGGTCATTGTGAGGATTGCAACACCACCAGGTGAATGTGATGCTGGTAAAATTGAGCTCTATTTATTGACACAGCTCAGGGGGTGGGAGGGGAGGAGGAGCAGCCTGGTGACTGCCTGTGCTGCCTACCTCTGCAGGGTGGTGGCGGTGGCGGCGGCCCCGGCTGGAATGGTTTCCTGGCCTTAAGTCCAGGGCACAGATCAAGGCTGTGCCCCGTTTCATCCAGTCCTTTTGCAGTTTGTCTGTAGGGATCTCCACAGCAATCATGTAGTTGGTGGAGTGGCCCGTTGTGGACAACATGCCTGTAATGGGGGAAGCAAGAGCAGAAGGATAGTACTGCAGCCCTGGTTGCTGCACACTGACCGGGGAGTCCCGTACCAATGACCTCCTGCGAGATCCCCAGTCTCGTCCCCGTGCCAGGTGACAGGCTGAGCACTGCTGAGGGAAACAGGCTTGAGGAAGACTTGGCCAGAGACAACTGTCAACCAACAATGCATCGCTCGATGCCAGTGTGGAAGAACTCCAGCCTCTCCAGGGCTGTCCTTCCCAGCTGCTTCTGCAGTCCCCCTTGCTTCTTGAGATCTGTCTTTAGGGCACCCACCTGTGTGAGCGAGAGTCTTATAGATGGGGCACAGGTAGATGCCAGTGGCTGGAGGCTTGCGGTTGGGGACGGGGAGCAGCCAGATGACGGCCATCTCTGTGTAGAGCTTCTTGGGGTGCGACTCCACCAGCTGGAATGCAGCCGGGTCCCAGCGGGCGCCTTCCAGAAACAAGCTGTGGATGTAGCAGCCTTTGTCAGGACGGCGAGCTCGCTCGCCGGCTCCTTCATCACCTGTGAAGAGCGGGCCCAGGGCCCTCACCAAGGCACATCCCTGGAGGCTCAGCCCCACAGACCCCCTTAGGCTGCTCTTAGTTAAGTCAGCGCTGCCGAGGGGAGCCTGCCCCAGCTCTCGGGTGGGCTGGGCTGGGTGAGGCTGTGGAGGAGCCTGTGGGAAAGCCTGTGGAAGGGATGCGAGCAGGTCTGGAGAGGTAGAGAAGCATCTGCTTGCCTGTGGAGGTGTCTTGTAGTGTGGGTGGGTGTATCTGAGCACAAAGGGGATGATGGGGTCCATGGGCAGCTCTGCACCTCATGGTTCCACCTCTCAGGCAAGTCAGGGCTAGGAATGCTGCCTTTGTGGCCCTCTACCAGCAAATTCCAAACAAATCCAGAAAAATCCATAGCCTCTGGCTGATTTACTGACCTTGAAGCTAAATGAGGTGGTGTCAATGGAAATGACAGACTTCCTGGCAAAGTTCTGCCGTGTTCCAGTGAGGAAGGCCTGGGGGAAGAAGAACCTGCTGATCCAGAACACAGAGGGGATACCGTGGCTGATCCGCTTCTGCAGGAATTCAATCTGCTGCACCAAGTCGTTCACCCAGGAAGCCAAGGGTTTCAGTGACGGGTAGGCCTGTGGGGCACCCATGAAGGAAGGTGTTGAACTCAATCAAGGACACTCGACCTCATCCTCAGTTGCAGCCAGCTGCCCAGAACCCAGGGGCTCACGCTGGGAACAACTGCAAGCTGCACTGGGCAGGAGACATCTCCACGCCAGAGGAGAGCCCGCTCCATGTGAGACAGCCCAGTTCAGCCGTGGTGACTGATGACCCATTAACCTTGGTCTGGGTGAGCTCCTGCAAGCAGCTGGGCTGGCTGGGGCACCTACCTTGGCATTCCACACCTTGGGGACAGTGTTGTTGTACAAGCTGTTGGCCATCAGCTCCAGCTGAGAGGACATCGTGACCAGGCCCTTGCGAGCTTTCAGCAAATCCTTCAGTGTCTGAGCAATCACCTCCAGGAGCCTGTTGTACCTACAGAGAAAGAGCAGAGCAGCAGAACAGTGGTTCATCGCTCATGTCTGCCCAGAGAGGCTATGGATCTCTGCACAAGGAGTGAAGCTCCTCCATGGAACTCCCAGCCCCATGCCTCTAATGGAGTCTCAAAGCTGCCCCCCGAGCCCTGAACTGCTGACTATAGTGGATGGAGACACTGATGTGTCCGCATAGAACAGGGATCAGCTGAAGGTCCTGGCTGGGACAACACAGGTGTTAGCGTGGCTGCCAACCCCATTGCCATGCTCAGCAATGAGCTTCCTCAAAGGTGGGCAGGAGCAGGAGCCTGCACATCTCCACTATTCCTCAAGGGACCAGCCAGTTCTGGCCCAGGACGTAATCCCACAGGGGTTTTACTTGGTCACCTCTTGCACCAGCACTGTGTTCATGGACTCTTCGTAGAGCAGCGGGTATTTGTGGATCACCTCCTGCAGGTTCAGGGGGGCAGGCAGCTTTGCCAGGATGTCCTGGGAGATCTCCTCCATGAGCTGGAAGAAAGGCAGCAAGTAGGTGAGCATCCTCCTGGCCAAGAATGGGGAGAGTGAACGCCTGGATGGCAGTGCCATGGCTGGCACCCAGCAGACAGGGTGGCACCTGCCGAAAGCTGATGTTTCTGCTTGCTGCCTGGGCGCACCCACACCCTGCCCAGGAGGAACAGACGCTGCTCTCAAATACCGACTTGGCAGAGAACTCCCCTGTGAAAGCACAAGGCTCAGAACACAGAAGAAACGACTGCCGCAGCATCGGGAGGGAGTCCACCCTGCACCACAGCAGCCTACATGGGCCCAGCCACCACCATCCTGGGTGGCACGTGCTGCAGGGCTGGGAGAGCTGCCCCCAGCCTGGCAGTGGCAGCCAGGAGCTGCGTGTGGGGTGGCTTTGTGACAGTCACATGGTTACCAGGGTGGTGTGTACTCTGCCTGTCCCTGGCGCTAACGCCCCTCCTGCACGCCACGCAGGGCAGCAGAGAAGAGGGGAGGAAGAGAACGGAGGGCAGGCTGTGACCACAGCTTCCCTCGTGGTGCGGGCACAACCAGGAGCAGCTCCGCACCATGCTGAGAGCTGATGCAAGCGACCACGTTTGCCTCGACTCTGCAGGCGTCCTGGCTCCTGCTGCCACTAGCCTGGGAATGTGCGGTGAGGAAGAGGATAGGAGGGGGCTGTTCTGGGCACCTGATTTCTCTGAGTTACTAATCCCCATTAGGAAGATGCTGAGGAACCACTCAAGTGAGTACTGGTACATGGGGTCCACATTGGACATGTCTGAGACACAGAAGTAGAGGATCTGCGAGCGGACGGCCACAGGCACGTACTGCAGGCAGATGGTGTTGATGTCCTTCCTCGTCTGCTCTGCCACAACTACCTTGGTCTGGAGGACAGAAGAGATACCACGGTTAGCACAGTGCTGGCAGGGGATGTACGGCTGCAGGGGGAGAGCAGCTCCACCTCTGACCTGGATCTCTCCTGCCTTGAGCTTGGATGCTTCCAGCACTTCGATGAGCTCTAAGTCATCTACAGGGTTTCCTTTAGAAGTACTGAGCCAATACAGGATCTGATCTTCTATCTCCTTCAGCTCCTGATGCATCTTGGCATTGCTAACAATTAGCTGGTTTCTAGCTTTTTCTAAGTCAGGTCGCTCCACGGCCACCACTTCTCCCAGCAATTGGTCTTCCAAGTCACTACAACAAAAGGTGAGAGTGAGGGCAACAGGCCCAAGGGTTTGAGGACTGCAAGGAGTGAGGCTGAGCAGCATCTGCAGCAAATGGGGTAAGCAGGGACCTTGGTGAGAGGGTGAAGTTGATGAGGGTGAGCTTTGCATAGACCTCAGGACTGTAGTGAGGGTTGGGCAGCTTGGTGGTGATGTATATCTTGAAACTGGTAGGGAATCACTGTATCCCCCAGCTTCAACACGGTGTTGCCTTGCTGTTTGTAGGTCTGTACCAGAGAGGGACAAATACAGAAAGGCTAGGACAGCTACGTCTTGTGAGGGAAGGCATCCTGCAGTGCCCTAGGTTCTGCAGTGAGGAGACTCTGAAGGCTCTCTGCACAGAGGAGCTCAAAGCGGCCTCGAAGATCTCAAGGCCTGAACCTAAATAGAGTAGCTGTATCCCATGGGCTTACCTCCCAGGCAAAGGCGCCTCTGAGCAGGAGATAGGGGTGTGCTCCTGCACACCAGCATGTTGGAGCCCTGGCCAAGACATGTGAGCACAGGCAGCAGAGTGCTGTCTGCCCAGAGAGACCCTCAAACCAACCCAACATGTCCCACTGCACCCTGGCCAGATGCTCTCTTACAGCCCAGCCAGGTACCCCCTGCCCCTCCTTGCCAAGGTGAGACATAGGACCCGTTTCAGCAGGACAGGCTTGAGGGCCGAATCCAGCTCCTCGCTGACGTTCTCCAGCAGAAAGGGCTTCCCAAAGGTAATGGCATTTTCCAGACTGCTGAGGAAGTCCTGGTCACCCAGCTTGACCACCTCCAGGTTGTTCACCTTCTCCTGAAAGGCAGTAGGGGAGGGCAGGGTCCCTGAGGTGTCCTTGGGCACCTTCACACCCAGCTTTGGTGCATGGTACACCTCTCACTGGGCTGATTTAGCTCTCCAGAAAAGCAGAAATAGTATCTTTTCTTCTCAGTTAGTTTTTGGCTGTTTTGGCAAGTGCGGTCTACGGCACCAGGCACTAAAGCCAGCCCAGTGAGGCAGCACGAAACTGGGGCAACAGGAAGAACCTCGTTGAAAGAGCCACACCCCTGCTCCGTGGAGTCCCGCACTGGTCTCAGAGCTCATTTGCCTGCAAAGTTAGATCAGGAGGGTGGGAAAAGCCCTCAGCGAGCAAAACTGGAGCAGCTGCCTAAGCCTCTCGCCTGACCCTTCAAAAAGGCAGCAGGTGCCTCCCTGAAGGAGGAGAAAAGGTGGTGACCTGTGGTTCCAGCGCTCTAGCAGCAGGAGCTGTGCTCACCAGCCAGGTAATGCTGCCCTGATCCCTTCCGTCCCAGAGCCCTTAAGTCCACGATGGGAGGTGCAAGTGTTGTCCTGTGTACTTTAGGGTATGGCAAAGGATGTAAGGCCCCCAAAAAGCTAGAGGAGACCAGAGTGGGAATCTGCTCTCTCTTGCTTGCAGCAGGGGCTGATTTCCCCAAGCAGGGAAATCCTCCTGGCATCACTGTGGATGTGGAGCTTGTCTGGTGCTGGAAGGCTGGGCTGGGACAGTATAGGGTCTTGCAGTTCTGGAGCCCAAAGCCTGAAGTTGCTCTGTACAGCTCCTGACAGGAAGCTGCTTCCCCTGCCCTGGAAAACCTGGCTTTCCTCCCTGCAGCTCTTACCAGATTCTTGATCCACTTGTTTGCGCGTCTTTGGGGATCTATGTAGTGAGTCCAGCGCTGGGAGAATTGAGCTGTTACCCCATTCTTCACAGACAGGGTCTCATTCGGTAAACCAGCAATCTATTGGGGCAGAAAAAACTGTTGGAGACACCTGGTAACACAACACTGCTGAGCAGAGAGAAGCCCTTGCTGTCTTGGCCCCTGGGTGGTGGAGCGAAGATGCGGGTGAGGGGTGTCTGACAGCAGCTGAGCACCGAGCTGCAGCTCCACTGGCTGCGCCATGGGACAGAGCTGTGCTGGCATGGCTCGGTGAGGCCGTGGCTTTGCTCTGTGGCTTGTACAGGGGAAGCCTTACAGGTTAAGGCTGATGTCCTCAGAGCTGCTCTTTGCTGCTGCCCAGGATGCTGCCAGGTCCTCTGCTGCTCAGTGTGCAAGAAGCCCCGGCAACATTTCTAGCTTTGCAGTGTGGAGACACTTGGTTGTTCCTCAGCTGGTTGGTTTGGGGCCTGTCCTTTGGTACAGGTTATCCTACTGTGATGAGTGGTTTAGCCTTTGCTTGAGGCTCCTTCAGCCTAAAGTGTTGGGGTTTTTTTCAACTTGCCTGCCAGGAGTGGATTTCCACGGGGTCTCCAAGGGTGCTGATCAGGTTTGGCTCCTTACTGTGAGGAATGTTGTTTTCTGACAGGTGCCTCAGCCACTCCTGGCACAGTGGTACGCAGTAGGGTCTCTGCCATGAGAAAGCACCATCACAGCCTTTCCTTTAGTTGCAGCTAGTCTGCTGGGAGCATCTAAACCCTCCTGTTTCCATGCAAATGGGAGCCTGTACAGTTTCCAGTGCAAATGGAACGAGATCCAGGAGGGATCTTGCCCCTTTTGTCCTCTTCCTTTCTCCCAGCAACAGCCAGAGGCCAGGAGAGCAGAGCAGGTAACTGAGCCCCTCGCACGCTTACTGTGAAAGGGCCCAGGTAGGCCATGAAGCCAGCTACGACCAGCATGTCCCCGGCAATGTTGTTGACCCTTGTAATCCAGGTTCTCCATGGTGTCCTGCCAGCGCACCTTCTCATCAGCCAGGCTGTTTATGAGCTGTGGGATAAATAGCACATGTGAGAGATGCTCTGTGGTCTAATGTGGTGTCCTGGACTTGCTCTCTGGGTAATGCTGCAGGTGACTTTGGTGACCAGAGGCTGCAGGGCGTCCCCGCTTTAAGCATCTAATTCTGGGATTACTGAGCTGCTTTCAGCTGTCCTGGAGACCCATTGCTGGCTGAAGAAGCTGTGCACAGGAGAACAGCAGCTTTTCACACCAGTGCCTGGCTAGTTTAGCTTCCCCAGTCCTGTTGTGCTGCTAAAATCTGGTCAGGCAGCTTCAACCTAGGATTATTGTGAGCTGCAGGCACATTGATATTTTCACCACTGTCCTCCTTGACCTGAAACCAGGTTGTCTCATGTCAGCAGGCAGAACCCGGCTCTGTCCCTTACCATATCAGCACGGCCCCGTCTCTGCTGACACTGCTCACACTTTGTCTCCAACTCTTCCTTCTTGGCTATGCATATCTTGTACTTGTCTTGCAGTGGGGCAATGCCACCTTGAACCTCCCTCAGGCGTTCCTTAACCTCCTCAAGGACCTGCTGAGTGGCATGCAGGTCCTCTTCTGCCTCCTGCCAGGCTCGCTGGGGAGATGCACAAGGAAACGGTGGGTATGTAGGGTATGTGGCCAGGCTCTTCCCCTAAAAGCCAGAGACCTTGGAGCAAGAACTGGCTTTCATTATCAGCTAGGGCTTTACTGAGATCCTTCCCTGTATGACAAAATTGAACTGCCTAATTCCAGTAGGATGTTCTGCAAGCCCAGGAATAGAAGTGGAGACGAGAAGGGCATTTCTGCATAGCTCCAAAAAGCCAAGAGCCTGTGCCAGCTTCCACAAACTCAGGATGTGGCCCACTGGTGAACAGGAGGAAAGGTTCTTCTGCTTGCCACAAAATAATAATAAATAGCTAGGCTTTGAGAGGATCAAGGCTGAAACACTAGGGAGATGTGGGAATGCTTCTCTAAGTAGGGTTTCTGCTGAGCTGGGAACTCAGAGCTAAGAACAAGGTGTTGCTTCTGTCCCAGCATACTCAAGGCTGATTTATTCTAGTTTATTATGTTAACGGCTTTTGAGGCTTTGGCTCTGCTAAGGCTTGGTCTGAACATTGAGAATCTGGTGACTCAGCATCTCCTGCAGAAGGGAGCTGCCAGTACTGTATTCCCTAACACCTCGAGCAACTGGGTCACGCTGCCTCTTACCCGCTTGGCCTCCATGACCTTGGCCACAAAGTGGTACTTGTGCATGGCCTGCACCCACTCGCAGATGGAGGTGCAAGCTTTGGAGACCTTGGCAATGGCAGCTGGCTGAAACTCCTTGCTGTCAATGTAGGGCTGGATGGCCCTGATCACACTGTCTGCAATATTGTCCTGCAAGGAAGGGTGAGAGAGAATGGAGATCGGTGATGAGGGTGCTAGAGATCTGACTGAGGAGGGTCTCAAAGGGCTTTCCCCAAGAGCTGCAGCCTGTCCCAGGACCTGTCAGGGTGGTTAAGGCAGCACACTGGAACAAGCGGAATCAAATTCCTGTGTGTTTAGGCCTTGAAGACATGGCTATGGGACTGGGTAAATCCCTTCGCATACCGCTTCCATCCAGCTCCTCCATATGGAAAGAGCAGAGGGACGAAAGGGGAAGACCTGTTCACCTGGGTCCTGTTGCCCAAAGCAACAAAGTGCAGCCAGCCGACATGAGGATCTCCAGGTCCTCATTCTCTGTGCTGCTGGAGGGTGTTGCCCACAAGGAGCTTTAAGCTTCCCTGCTGTGAGAAGGATCTATGAGGCAACACCTGATCCCTGGTCACAGCCCGCCTCTGCCACCAGTTACCTTATCGTACTTCAACAGGCTGTCCAGGAACTTCCCTGGTTCCCAGTAGTCATCCACCTTGGAACCTAGCTTTTCTCCTGCCACTTTTTTGGGCTTGATTCCTCTCATAATGCAAACAGCTTCAAACACCATCTTCACGCCAAGGGGAGGCCGCTGCATTGCTCGTACCTTCAAAACCCAAATGAAGACAGTGGGTTGACCTGGTTCTCATTGAGATGGAGTGCACGTCCCTCAGCTGGCCCCGGGGAGACTGGGACCAGAGGCAGGACGTTTAGAAGATGCAATACACAGGCAGGAAGGACAGGTATTTGCAGAGAAAGCTGGTTAACAGAAAAGGCGTGAAGCAAACTACAGGTAGGCTGGAAATGCCTGCCCTGAAGCTCTGATAGGTGCATCTTGCAGGCTGAAGATGCCTTAGCAAAGAAGCTAGATCTGTATGGCCCTGGGGAGAAGGCTGCATGGAAACGGGGCATGGGCAGGCTTTCTCCCTTGCTCTGTGGGCTCTCATTTGTCTCGTACCCCATTATGGCAACGCTGCACCTTGTGAGCTGGTCTGCAGCAATTGTGGAGGGACTGCTTGAGTCTCCCCTCAGGCAGGCAGCTAGGAGTGCTGCTGGGGCACCCTTGAGATGGCTCTGGGTGTCAGGAACCTTAAGGATAACTCCTGCTTTTTCCCCTTCTAGTGCTGACCACCCTTGTCATGTTCAGCCAAAGATATTCCCAGTCTTTCCCACTAGACAGAGTCAACAGAGGGGCAGAGTTTGTGGCAACGCTGAGGGTGATCTATCCCCATGCAGACACTCTGTGTGACGAGGACTTTGACTGGCTTTTTGACTGCCCTCAGACAAAGCAGTTCCTCGAGTGGTTCTGCAGCACAGTGAGCGAAGAGAACATGCTGACCCCAGCTGAGGTGGATGCCTATGATGCGCTGGTGGCTGCAGGCAAGCCCATCCTGGAAGGCAATGCCCTCGAGCAGGCACTGCAGATGTGCTGCCAGCTCCCATGGCTTCCAAGCGTTATACCAGATGATGAGGGTGTCTCTCAGGAGGCTCTGCAGCAGGAGCTACAGGAGCTGAAGGACTATCGTGACCGTCAGCTCTGGCGGCACAAACAGCTGCAGGCTTGGGCAGCCAATCTGCAGCAGCAGCTGAGGTATTTGAAGGAGGAGGAGAAAATGGTGAAGGAGGACTTGAGGAATGCTCATACGGACCTGGAAGTGGCAATCTTCCAAACCAGTACTGTCCTGAGCCAGATCAGCAAGGATGCGAAGCAGATGGCAGAGTGGTACAGGGACGTGGGGAAAGGCTGGCCACCAGTGCTGCTGTGTGAGATGGATCTTGGCCCTTATATGGAACTAGAACAACAGGCCACTGATGCATTTGAGAGGTTCATGCAGCAGGTCCTGCCAGGGACTGTCCAGGCTCCAGATGCTCAGGGAGCACAGGGAGAGAGCAGCCTGAAGGAAAGGCTGGAAGCTGTGACACAGATGGACTCTGACTGGGAAATACCTGAGGGAGGAAGAGATGCTCCATATCAAGACTGTGTAAAGACACCACAGAAGGTGGTGCCAGCAAGCCAGGGAATACTGGTCCAAGGCTCAAAGGCAGAGCTGCTAGTGGAGGGGAGGAATGGGAGAGAGGTGTTGAACATGAGGGATGAGGAGGAGAGAGATGGCAGCCAGGAAACCACAGAAAGAATGGACACCAAGCAAACAACCATGCTGAAAAGCCTCAGGACTGATGGAGATGAGCTACTGAAGGACCAAGACAGCTACTGGAAGGAGTTGAGCCGAATAGAGAAAGCACATATCTGTGCCCAGAGGGAGGTTATAGTTATGTTAGCAAAGGAAGGTGGTGACCGTGCTGCACTGGATTGGGCCCAAAGGACTCTGGAAGCTCTTGATGAGAACCAGGTAGGGCCAGTGCCCCCTTTGTTTCCCCATCCTTCATGGCAGAGCCTGCCAGTGCTGCAGACAGTCTCTCCTGCTGAATGCTGGGGCACAGCTGACATGGCAGGAGGGCGTAGCAGGGCCAGGTATCACTAGTGACACCCTGACACCCACCCGTCTTGCTTTCCCCTGCACAGCAAGCAGTTGAGGAGGAGCTCCAGAGTCAGGCTGCCACGCTTCTGCAGCAGCTTCACACCCTGCGCTGCGACATCACTCACACCCTGACCTGCCTGCTGCCACCCTTGCTGAAGGCAGAGGCCCATGCCGCTCGCCTGCCGGTCCTGCAAAGGCAGTTCAGCCTGGAAACTGCCTGTCTGCAGGACATCACCAGGAGGCAGGAGGAGGTGGGTGCGTGGCTGGCCAGCCAGCACAGCCGCCTGGATCTGCTGGAGCTCCAGCTGAAACGGGAGAGAAAGGAAATGGACCGAAGGGCTTCTCAGCTGGAAGAGATGGAAACTGCCATGAAGAAAGCCCAAACCATGGTGCAGAAGATGCAGTACTACTTCAAAGATGCCAGCTCCTCCCAGAAAGGTTGTCCACGCACATGGATAGACGCCAAAGACCTCTCTGCTGTACGGTAAGGGCCTGAGGGTGTTGTGCATGAGAAACAAACTAGATGTGGAGGAGGTGGTGTGGGAATGGGAAAGGCATGCAGCAGACCCAAGCTACCAGGCAGTCTAGTAGTGCTCTTCTGCCAGTGCAGAGCCTGCTCGACTCCACAGTGGTGTGAAATTTCCCCAAAGATGGCATCTGCTTCTTCCTGGCTGGCTAGGGCTGATGTACCAAGGAACAGGCTTGGAAAAGAAAATGAGAATGGACCACAGAGGTTTTCCTAGGATGTGAAGGTAGAAAGCATAGAGGTGAGTATTCAGCCATGGAGAAGAAGAGCTGAGCTAGAAGGAAGCACAAGCTTCTTGGAGCAAGAACTTTCTCTGGTTGGGTATCCCACGCTGACAGGAGCTTCTCAGTCCTCCCTGCACAGCTCTGGAGTAGCTGGTGCTGGTGTTAGCCAGCAGAGCCCCTGACTGGCTCTAGAGCCAGCCTGGTCTTTTGTGGTGCTCTTCCCAGACCTCCAGGACAAGTTGCCCTGCAGCTGCTTGCATCTCAGACCCCAGGGCACACTGTTCCCTGAGCCCTGTTCTTCCTCAGGGCTAGCAGGCTGCTCACACCTCTGGCTGGCTGTTCCTTCTTGCAGGCTCTGGGACATGGTGATGGGGCAAGATCAGGAGAAGCAGCAATTCTGCAGCTATGAGGCCATAGCAGCCCGGTGCTCCCAGTTGGTTCGGGACCAGAAGGTGTTGGAAGCACAACTGGCAGCTCCTATGCCCCAGCTCCCTGCCCTGGAGTCCTCCACAGAGGAGCTCTATCGGCTGCTGTACAACAGCTCCAACCAGCTGCAGCTTTCCCCGCCGGTAAGCAAGTGCTCGTGCTCCACTGGGCCTTGCTGGGTGGCACAGGGCTGTGAGTCAGAGCCCTCTGTGCCATCCTCCCTGGGGGCAAGAGGAGAACTTACTGCCTCTCAGCCCGCACAGGCAGGGGAGGTTGGTCTGATCCTTGCCTTGTGCCAAGAGCTATCCAGTGAGGCAGTGGCTGGCTGAGGGACAAAGTTGATTCTCACTGTGCTCCACCTGTGCTGTTAAGTGTTGAGATTGGGGTGCCTTAGCCAAGGTGGCCCAGTAAGTTCCTTGGGCTGGATATATTTGGAGGCTAGGGCCAGCTGGGTAGTTTGTGTCTGGTGGGATGGGCTGAGCTGTTCCATAAGTGGGAGGAAAACCCCCTCTTTTCTAATTGTTCACTTGTGTTTGTACTCTGTCCCTCAGGAGATCACCAAGCTGATGGAGCAACTGATGACCATGCAGGACAGCCTCTGTCAAATGCTGAGAGACCTCCTGAGTGACTTGGAGGTCAAGCACAGATCTCTGGAGAGCCCTCTCCTTCAGACAGAACGCAACCTTTATGTGTATTTTTACTGCAATGAGGCTCAGCTGAGAGAGGTGGTGGAGAAGCTGGAGAAAGAGGTGTCAGCTTCTTCCAAGGGATCACTGATGGAGCTGCCCTGTACAAAGGAGTAGGTTAAAGGGATGCTTGATCTCCACCATAGAAGCGGTGTCCTCTTTTGGTTGTGCTGGGTCATTAATCTTGGACTGGGAGAGAACTCTAGTGGTTCTGGTTCCAGTGACAGGTTACTTGGGTCATGGCCCAGCAGCTGGGCTTCACAGAAGCTGGGAGCTTATTCCTTAAATGAAGAGTTTCCCAAAGCTGGTGGGTGTGTTAAATGATATGTAAGACATGGGTGCATCTTGTGAGTTGGCACTGGGAGCCTCATATAAACAGGAGACTTCATGCCAGCTCTACAAGAGAATGGTTGCTGGGGTAAGTGGACTGACACTGTGTGTGTCTTTCCCCACCTTCTGGGGAAAGGAGTTTTGTATGTTTTGCGGGGAATAAAGGTCTGTTATTTGAAATTGCAGAGCAATAAGCCCGTAACTCCCCTACCCAGCTCTTACTCATGTGCAGTGAAGTCTTGTACTTGTTGAGTTTCTCTCTTGACTGTGGGCTGTGACACTTGTCAGGCTCAGAATCATCCTTCTTTTTTGTACTATCCTGCTTCAAGAACTATTCCTTGAAGTCAGCCCACCTGAGAAGCTGCATGGCCAGCTACCCAGACTGTGAGCCCCGGGGGGTGGATAGACATGTTGGAAAAGGCTGAGGATGCTGCAAGCTTATAGAAGGGGAAATGCTGCAAAATGAGAGGTTGTCCGGGACCAGACTTAGCTCTGCCACCTTCCCTCTCAATCCAGTTACCTCTGTAATATCGCTTTTGTTGAGGTTCCTCAGCTTGACAAGAATAGCGTCCAGGGCTGGGAGGGCTTCAGCCAAGTCCTTCTGAGCATCATCTGCAGTGGCTTGGGCTGTCTTGAGCTTTTGCTTTGGCTTTCATCTCCTCAGCCTGCACAGCACTTCTTGTCTCTTCAGCCACAGCTGTGTTCACCTGCAACACCAGAGACAGCCTCAGAAGAATGCCGGAGCCAGAGCACCCCTTAGACTTGGCTCAGCACTACTCGGTAAGGATCACAGCTCTCCTGGCAGGTCAGGTGTCCTCTTCCAGCAGATACTTGCTGGGGCCTGACTGCTGGAGGTGATCCCCTTCCTGCATCACACCAGCAGGAGGTTTTTGTCAGCCTGTAGAGATCATCCACAAGCTACAGCTCTTGCTGTGTCTGGAATGGTGTTAGTCCTGCAGGAATTAACTGCTCTACCCACTTTTCTTATTGGCACAGGGAGAGGGTGTGGGATGATGGAATAAAAAGATATGCTGAGGATTTTGTTTATAAAACTGTCACTTCTGCCTACCTCCAGGGCTAAAACACTACCGGGGGTGTAAAGGGGAAGCAAAATATAGACACATCTTTATCTGCTCTGTGGGAACATGGGGGATTGTAGACTCTTTCCCCTTTGCATGCAGAGCTGTGTGATGTTAGTGTCTCTGTTCTCTCTGTCTTGGTCTTGCCACCCTGCAGGTGACAGACAGGCAGGGAAGAACATGAGGAGGAGGGAAGGTAGTGACAATCAACAGAGGACAGTTCCCTCTTCTGCAGTGGTGTGAATGACTGCTGATCTGGGCTAGCAGAAGCAGGCCACGGCTGGACCGGCTCCCCAGAGATGGGATGTTGGGAATGATCCCTTTGAGCAACAAGCCTGGGTTTAGATCTGCTCAGGCCACCTGAAGATTGTGTTAGTAGTGTTGCTGGTCTGTGTTTGCAAAGATCTAAATCAGTCAGGAATGGGAGGTGGCAGCTTGGCTGACTGACCCCTGGATTGTGGTTTCAGACAGGGGCATGTGAGCAACTGGCTGGTGGGTTGTGACTGGCCCTTGCCAACACCAGAGCAGGCACTCCAGCAGAAAGCCATCCTCCCTGGTAGTGCTGTTCTGCAGAAACATCTGCTGTGCTAATCCTTTTACTATCAGATCAAGCAGGATTTCATACAATCCCCGGCAGGCTTCCCCAAGCCCAGTGTCCAGTCTGAGCAGTCAGCTGGGGCAGTCCAGCAGCGGTACCTGCAGTTGCTCCATGGCTGCCAGCACGTCCTTGGCTGCCTGTGCCAGGAGAGGGCAGGCGGACTCCAGCTCCTCCTGCATTTTTGCTACATCTTCTGCTGTTTGCAGGAGCTGTGGGAGCAAAGCAGTGCGAGAGCACAAGCAGCAGCTGTGGAAAGTCCCCAAAAAGGGCTGTGCTGCCCTGGTGGCTGCTCCCTGCTCAGCGTCAGGCTCTACAAAGCAGGTGTTGCCCTAGTCCCTCCTTATGCAACAACTCGGCATCGTGGGGGGCATACAAACAGTAGCGCCTCATGGTGCCCGCACATAATGTCGTGAGCTTGTGAAGTAACACCCAAACCAGTCAGCAGAACACTGTTGCTGTTACAGGTATTTCAATTAAAAGATTAATAAGGAACAGCCTGAGACATGATGAGTTACAGAGAGGTCTGTAGTCCCCAAAGACCGGGGATCATCATTCTTTTAGAGCTGTTACAGAGTCAGACCTCGGAAAGGTGTCATTCTCATTTGCTTTATCATGAGTTTTCTCCTGTTACAGAAGAGATACATAGTACATCACACTGCATCTCTGCATCTGTAAATATACTGCTCAGCCCAGGTAAAAGGGGCCCAAAGCTCTCCAGGGTGTGAGGGACAAACCTTGTTCAGGCCGCTTTTCATCTTATTCTTGGCTGTCTTCAGCTCTCGTGTCTTCCTTCGAATCAGGGAACTGAAGATGCTGAGGAACTGGAGGTAACTCTTGGAAGTGACATAATTGTATCTGCCTAGCTCTCCTAGGTACGCTTGGCACTTCTTTGCCACGCTCTGATGGATTTCTACACGTACTCGAACCTACCTGGAAAAAGCAAAGAAACATTCTTACTTAGTACTGAACACGCGGTGGGCAAGTCTATGCAATGCCCACAGAGAGCAGAAGGGGCTTAAAAAGAGCCAAAGTATGGTCACAGCAGAGCTTACATGTGCCCATGGGCTTCAGTGCTGCACAGGGTGACAAATGGATGTGCTCATTTCAAGGCATACAAAAGCTAACCAGTTCTATATCTGAATGACCCTGCCAAGAAAATTTTTCTGCTACAAGGTAGGACCTTTGTGCAGGCATGTCCTGAAGCCATTGTCTATGTGTATCTAGAGACATGGCACATTGAGCACCCAGGAGCTGTGATTTGGTGTGTGGCACCTACCATCCCTTCAACATCCTCAGTATTGGCACTGAGATGTGGGATTTCATCCAAGAAGGAGGTGGCAATGCACTGCAAGGCTTCAGCAGGCCACTTGCTAAACCAGTTGATGGTACAGCAGTTCACAAGAGAGAGGAACTGTCTTAAGCGTGCGCAGAAGACTTCTCCAATAGGGCTGAAGGAAAGACCTGCAGAAAAGAGATGTTACAACTAGCTATAAATACAAGAATAAAATAGCTTTCCTACTTTCCTAGAACCATCAGGAACTCTTACATGGTAAGAAAGAAGGGAATATACCCAAGGGAAGGAAATAGGGAATGAAAGTTCAGGCAGTGAGACTGAAGTCATAAGGTGGATGTCACAGCTCACTCCTTGGAAGTCCTGGGTATATCTGGAAGTATTAAGATAGTAGTGGGGTGATGATTTTTGGGTCCCTCCCTACAGAGAACACTTAAGGGGTAAGAAATAAATGTGATCTGAAGTCTATTTCAAGCAGGTGAGTGCAGAGACCACATCGCCAGACCAAAATCATGGCCTCAATTCTTCCACTTGTCCCTGCCCTGAGAATGCCCTGTAGCTTCCAGCAGCCCTCCTGCAAGTAAGCTGCCCATGGACCATGCACTAGCTTTCTGAGTAACCACGGTGCAAATGAGCCTCAAATACAAGGTGTTTTATAACAAACAGCGCACGAAGGAGGGAGAAGCTTCTCTTTAATCTGGATCCCATATAACCATATTTTTAAACTTTTCAAACTTCATCTTGAAACCAAAGACTAAAAAAAAAAAAAAAAAAGTATCCAGTCCTATGGGAAGGTGGCATGCAAACCTGACTCCTCCAAAGTCAGGGGCCTGGAAACAAAGATCCCCTGACAAAGTGATACTAGGCAACAGACAAGGAGGGAATAATTAACATTAATAGCATGGAGTCATACCCCTGAACTATATCTCATGCACAGGACCACGTGGATATTCCTGCATACCCGTCCTGTGTAGACAGCCATCAAATTGGCCTTCGTGGGCTGCTGCCCTAGATCTTGAACAACAGGCTTCATAGCTGTCATGATCTGTTCTTGATCATCCAGGTTGTAAATATTGGGAACGTCACCTGAGTTGAGCAGGTTGTTGATATCCTCAAGGAAGGATTCATTTTTAATCTAAGTAGATTATAGGGGGGGCGGGGGGAAAGGCAGTTTCCTAAATCATAAGACAGTCAGGTTTCCATGTACCATGGAGATCACTTTTGGATAAATACAGCCCTCAGATTCTGTTAAAAGATCATTTCTGTTATCACTCAGCTCCAGTAAAGCATAATCTGACCTTTGCCCAGCATTTCCAATTGAACAGCCATGTTCAGCCCTCGCAGGAGTGAGGGTGCGTGTCTGAGAAGAAACCTCCTTCTGCCCCTTCAGTGTCTTCTTACAGACAAATGGAGCTTAGCGCTTTGCTTCCTGCCTCACAGTGACTCTGTAACCAGACCCCATGTTGTTCTAGGTCTTTGTTCCTCCAGCACAGAACACTTCACTGTTAGGATAAAGCTCATCAATGTGGGAGACAAGAGTAATTGTAGGGATGTGTCACAGTCTGTAGGACGATCTCTCTCCAGAGCTACACTCACCTCTCCACCTCTGCTAAATCAGAAATACAGAGCATCCATCTACTTGACTAAATGCACCCTCCCATGCCCCTCTTCTCCCACATATGCTTCTCACTGCAGGGAAAAGGATGCAAGAACAAGCAGTATTTGACAGATGCTCATCTCACTGCTAAGGGCACTGCCAGAAGGGACTTGGTTCCTATGATAATGAAGGCAGTAAAAAAGCCAATGGGGAACATAACCATGAATTCCAGAAGTTTGCCTAGTCATTAGCAAGTTACAGTTTGCAGTAACAAGCCAACATTATCTTGTTAAACCAGCAGGCATAAGGCCCTAATCTAGTGGTATCTTCAAAAAGAGAGAGAATGATGTTACTCAGGACTTGTAGTATCAGTGGTCAGCATAGTGTTTAACTTCAGGCAGCTGGGTCTAAAATCTTTGATCCCATCAAACCCTTGGATGGAGCTGAAAGAGGTTTCCTTGAGCAGCAGCAGAATCAATCCACTCACAGCTCTACAGTCCCTCTAGCAACAAAGGCACCACCTTTAGTTTCCCTGGGGCTTTTTTATAAGATGCTGAAGATGGGCTGCTTAAGAAACACAAGTTGCGTCTGGTTTATACCAAGCTCCTCAATCCTCTTTAGGGGGATTTATTCAGCTTGGAGATGGGTTTCTGACTCCTGTTGAGATGGAGTCTGAATGTAAATACTGATAACAACACTCCTGTACCTGTGTGTCTATGAATAGGAATGTCTTGGGCAGATTTTGAAGGCCTGCCTTCATTACGATTATAATCATTTCATTATAATCTTCCTCACGTCATCTCGCCATTCAGTCATGCCATAATTTTTGGATAGTTCTATCTGGACACACTCATAATCTGCCCTAAAGGAAAGAGAAGCCTGTGGAGTTACACTGAATTAAAATCTCCTTTCATCAATCCTGAATGTGTCTTGGACTCAAGGATTCAAGCAAGTTGTTTTCCTGCAGCGAGTCTTGAACACATGCTTATCCCTGTGCATGTTCAGCCACCAATCCAAGAGCATGTTTTCCTCAAAGCAGAGATACCTGAGCTAGCTAGAAACCATAAGTACAACTCCATGAGCTAATAGAGTCACACTACTCCTCGGACCCAGGGCCTGAGAGTGCAGAGAGAACAGGTCAATGTGGATTTTTTTGTGATGCTGCCCTTGGAAGCTGGTGTATTTGGGAACTGTGATTACGTTTCTCTAGGATCACACCCTGTATTCAGAGCTGGAAGAATTTTCTTCCTCACCCTAGTTCCCTGGCTTTTCAAGTTTCCCCCTGAAGCCTCTTGACTCCCAAGACTCACCAGTCCCTACTTGCCAGACTGCCAGTGTCACTTGATGACTTGTCACTTGTAGCCCTTTTCTCTTTCTGCTGCCCACCCACCAGGAAGAAGCTCCTATCTATCCAATCCATAAATCTTTCTTCCTTAGTCCCTTTCTCTTCCCCTTTAGGAATGGATGGGGGTTAACATGAGAGCACCTGTTATTTGTCTAGTCGCCAGCCCAGCCTTGACCCTTGGTGCCCTGTCAGGCTGAGTGCTGCACAGGCCAGTACGCCGACATAGACCGTGCTGCTTTTGCTCATTCCCTGCTTACCTGCACTAGTAACCTAAGCTACTAGCAGGCAAAGGAGTCCGATTTTTCCAGTGTAGATGTGCATGTTAACTGAGTCCTAGCTCTTGAGTGTTAAATCTGAAGAGTCAGCAACCAGAAAAAAGTTTTCACCAGTAGCAGGAAGGGCAGGACCAGAGATTATCTGGAGGCAGTCTCAATGGAGCTGCTTCACAGCATGTGCAGAAGAGTGCATTACTTACATGTGAGATACCAGTCTGGTGAGACACTGTCTCCCACTTCCCCTAACACTCAGGAGAAGAGCATTCCCTGGAGCCTGCCGCAGGATCTGGCTGATTCGGTAGATGTGCTGAATTGCATCCATGAAAAGCACAAGCTTCAGCTCCGGGGTGTTGAGTTGATTGTACTCCTCCAGGTAAACCTCAATCACAACCTCCATCTGTGGGCAGAAACAGTCAGTTGTGGCTATCACATAAAAACAATTGAGAGGGGGTGGGTGGGTCTCTAAGCACAGCCAGACCTCTGGGAGGGCAGCACCTGGTGCTCAGCAGGGTCTGGGAGCAGCTGCCTCTCAGCTGCTCCCTAGGAGCTGTTTGTGAGAAGATGACGGCTCTCTCTGCTCCATGTTCCTGTAGGAATTGCCATTGCACTGGGCTGAATTTAGCTCATAGTGATGGCAGCAGCTGCTGAATGGAAACCTTAAACTAACTCAGACAAGTGACTAAGATCTGCTGACCCCAGCAGTGCTGTTTGCCTGGAGAAACAGCAAGGCATAGTTCAAAATGAAATAGCTAATGGCTGCCTGACCCATACTGCTCCAGGGCCTCCCTCTGGGAGAGCTTCCTCTCTCTACAGCTGACTGCTACCTCCTGCTGCATCCTGTGGTTAGGATCCTGGCTGGAAAGGGCAGGTGCTGGAAGATACCACCACTGGCGGTAGATAGGAGAAGCACACTCCTCTCCAAGTCCAGCCATCACACAGAAAAGCTGCAGGAGCAGTCTCTCCTGCCCTTTGCAGGGCTCTCTTCAACAGCACCCTCAGGCCAGAGCAGGAGATGAAACATGAAGCCATCTGGGATTTTGTCCTACCCCCTTAGCAATCTCACTGTGAAACTAGGTGAGCAACATCAGCTGGAATTCGTACAGTGTTGAGATCCCTGCCTAGACGCCAAAGTCCTGTGCACATCAACAGCCTGTGCAACAGCGTGGGAAGTCTGGCTGTCTCTGCTGTGCGCATCTTGGTAGGAGACAGGCCTACCTACTTTGCAAAAGAGATTGGAAACCTCAGTTAATTACCAGTCTCTGTCACACAGCTATCACAGGAGGAGAGACGACAGGATAATCATCTGTTTCTTATAATGAGCACAAAACGCACTGCTCATTGCCTTTGCTTAATTATCACTACCAAAGTACTCCAGTATCTTCTCCAATAGGGAATCTGGCAGTAATGTTAATTACTTGTAAAGGTCAATTGTGAAGTTTTTAATGGCAAAAGTAGTATTGTTTGGGGGTAATGTGCCATTCCCTTCCAGCAAATTTCACTTTTCAGTCTCAAGTGCAGCTTGTTTGGAAGATTTGGCATAGCTGGCTACCCCCAGGATGGCAACGCAGACAGCTTGTTCTACCTCAGCTTCCCATCCATATCTGGGGTGGGATTTCACAGGAGAGCCCTGGGAGGGTTTGTGATTCCAGACACCTTCAATTTAAGCAGTCCCATGGTTCCTATTAAGTGTTTTCTTTTGTTTGCCGAAGACTTGGAAGTGAACATAGTTCACATCATATGATTCCCCAGGTCCTTACCTTGTCCTGGCTGTCGATTTCTCTATACAGTTTGATACTGGCATCTGGCTCCATGAAGTCTCCAAAGAGAACCAGCTGGGAGGGAATAACCTTCTCAAAAGTGGTGCCTAACTCCTCCATCGTACTCTTCATCAGGTTGTCCAACCAGGTCCGGTCCTCCTTGCTGACCAGGTGATCGCAGAAGACCCGGCAGCTCTCCTGGTACCACAGTTTCAGCAGGTGCAGCTTGTTCTGGTAGAAAATCCCAGCAAAACAGCCACCATGAGAGAAGCAGAGAAGTATTAAGAGCCACACTGTCAGGAAAGCTGGTTTCTGTCCAGCATGTGACCAGCTCTACTCCTGCTAGAAGGTAGCTGGAGTGGAGAAAGAACTGGGTGGAGAAAGCTGCATTCCCTTCTCCTCTCGAAATCAACTCGTCAGAACAGCTGCTTTGCAGGTAACTCATTACTGCTCCAGCTAATCCCTCCTCTATTTGTCCATATGTCAGGCTTCCTAAGAGAGATTTAAGTTTCATGTTGTTTGTCCTTATTGTTCCCTCAGTTTGATTTAATTTTTACTGTTTTCAGAAGTTCTTGTGGTTTTTGGACAGATCCTTTTGTTTGGTTGTAGGAGAGAACCAGCCTCCCAAGTACTTGCTGTGGTTAAGTCAATCTCTACTGCCTAGATTGGGGCCAGAGCAAGGTCCTTGGGAGAGCTGATGGGGCAGAAGCCTCCACTGCTACAAGCTGGTAACAGGATAACACCTCTGCCCCTGTCTGGTCCCCATGGCGGGTCTGTTTAATGCTGGTACTAGGCAATATAGCCAAAGGGAAAGTCATCACATTCATTGCACAGTACCAAAATGCAGCTTCAACAGGAATTTCAGGCCTTAACTGAAACATTTCTCGCCTTTCCCTTGGATGGTATGGCTGTGCTGATGGGAGGACCCACCTCAATCTTGCTGGGCTTAGCCATGAGCATGCCCTGGAACACCTTGGAGAAGTCTCTCAGGTTGAAGGTGTAATGTGACTTTGCTGGTGTGGGCAGCAGCTGGGATGTGATGGTCAGATACACACAGATAGTGGCATCAACCAAGGGCTCGTTCAAGTCTTTGACTGTGAGTGCTCCTGCTGCAGAGGCAGAGGAAGGTGGAGAGGATGCCATGGTAGTGACTCTGGGCCAAGAAGGTCCTAGCAGTACAGACAGGTAGCACTGAGTGGTAGAGGTGTTGCTAGGAACACACCTTTCTGATTTCTTATGTAGAGACTGTGCTGGCACTTGAGCAAGCATCTGCTCACTGCAGTGGACAGTTTGCCAATGAGTTTCCCAGCTAAAGGGAATCAGATCTGGGAAGAATGCATCACCACAATTCTGTGGTGTTAAGACTTCATGCACCCCAGTGAGAGAGGAGACGCTGCCAGACAGGTAATTGGTGCCTAACCTCAAACACCTCAGGCAAGTTTTCCTTCCAGTCCTTGTATTCCTGCAGTGAAGTTTCAGTTACTTTTAAGCTAGAAGAGTGCCTTCTTAGCTAAACCACCTCACAATTCATCAAGCTCAGCAAATGCAAAGGCATATAGGAATAATCTGTTATGCAATAGTCTGGCAAGACTTAAACACAACTGCCAGTTTTAGAGCATAACATACTTTTTGGGTGTTTTTTTTTACTTCCCATTAAGTTCACTACAAACACTCCTGGAGAAGTAGAGCCCTGCATTTTGCACTTTGTTTCCACTATTTCCAAACTACTTTAATTTCTTTTAAAATCACAGCTAGATACTTCAGTGTGTCCCTGAACTCATAGTCAGGTACTGATGCTTGTGATTATTGCAAGCACTCAGAAAGCTCTGCTTTGCTCCTCTCATAGCTCACTGGTCTCGCTTCCTTCCTACCAGCAGATTTGCAGATGAGGGCACATTTGCAAAGATGATCCTAAATTCCCACCCTGTCAAATATAGAAGGACTCATTTCACTCCAAATGAACCCTTTTTTTTCTGGGTGGCTGTAGCACCATGCTTAGATCCACCATTCTCAGCTGTCCACAGGCTACAGCAGATGGAGAGTAACAGAAGGCTCTGCTTCCACAGAAGGCTGTTGTCTGGGTAAGTGTCTGTCTGCTGAAAGCACAGGTAAGCTGTGCCATGCCGTGCCCATCAGCTTTCTGCCCAACAGAAAGACTGCTCACAATCTCTGTGTGCCTCATCCTCCTACTCTTACTTACATACTGGATCTCTGTAACTTTTCTCTCCTAGGAGTCCAGCTAGAAAAAAACCAAAAACTGTTACAGCTTTACCTGCTGAGCTGAAGGATGTCTGCATCACCCATTACAAACAAAATCCTCTCTGAAAGGTCTAGGCTACAGGATACCCTATAAAATTGTGAGGATCAAAGTTGAAGTTTGCCGATTTGAACTAGCAGAGTTTGGCCCCGAGACAACAGTGTATGAGCTCTCTGCTAAGATTCCAACAACACTTTCCCAAAAGCATCTTCAAGCAACTAACACAAGTTTCAGCTTGAACACTTTGATCAGATCATCAATATTAATTCCTCCCCTTCCAATCTCCATTATCATCAGGTAGACTTGCAACATGAGGAGGTGGCAGCAGTCTTCTGCAGAACTTACCCATCCAGCTGCCAAGGATGGTGGAGAAGATAGTCTTCTTGCTGCTCTTCTCCATCTCAGTGAAAGAGAGGTAGTTGAAACGGCGACTGAGGCACGGAGTGACAGCATTCCTTCCTCCTCCAGGTGGTCCCATGGCACAGACAAAATTAGTATCTACCAGCTTCTTAAAAGTACCTTGAAGAATGCAAAACCAGGAATGAATGTTAAGCTGTAGCTAAAACCCCTCGCCACAAATCTCCACAGTAGATATGAATATCTATCACCAGGCCAACTTTTGCCAAGTGTAGTGGGCAGAGGAACTGGGTCATACCGATTTGCTTCCTGTCGTACCAGCCCTGGTGGTCCATCCACTGCTGCAGCAGCTCGATGGGTGGCTGAGCACTGTATTTCTCCAGCACAGGCATGTTCAAGTCATCAATAAAAAAGATGAAGTACCGCCCAGATGGAGGCCCGAACATACCCTTCCGCCTGAAAGGACAGAAGCTGTGTAAGCACACAGGGCAACTTCTATTGCAAGGGTACTTCTAACTTGATCCAAAAGCAGTTTTTTCTCCAGAGGCTTCCTGGGTCAGCAGTTTCAGCTATCCTTACACTTACACTCACACTCCAAGAGACCCTTTTATATCCCCCTCTGCACAGAAAAGGCCCCAAGCAGTGTTTGAGGCACTGGCTTCTTTCCAAACATGAGTGAAATTTTGTCTACTTAGATGCAATATCAATGAATAAATGAGTGCAAATAAAAGCATAGCTTGAGGCCATGAATCTGTTGGAAACTTCAAACCAGTGGCTGACCAAGGAGACAAAAGGGAAGCTGTTAACTGTGGGGCGTGGGACTGGGGGTCAGTAGCCACATTTTCTCCCCTCATCAGTTTCTATAATAATCCCAAATGAGGGTGTGCAAACACCTGTGCTGTGAAATGTAGTATTTCTGGAATGACTAGAATCGGAGCAACTTCTACAGACCCTCCACTAATCCTTCTGACTTTCTTGTCATTGTATCAAGTTCTTACTGGCTTTCGCAATCCCAGCTCAAATTTGCCGAGAGTCCTTTTGTTATCCACAGCTGTATGTGCTTGGGGCCTCTTTAGGCCCCCAAAACGAAATGACCAAGCTGATAGAAATATTGAGCTCAGGGATAGTGCCTTTGCAAGCACAGAAAAGAAACTTGCCTCTTATCCAGTTTGCTGTCAATGAGATCCTGGGTTTAGGTTAGCAGAGGTGCGTGCTGAAAACATCAAGAAGTGGGTGATGTATCTGAGAGGCAAGTTCTTCAAAAGCTTGTCCATAATTGTAAGAGTCTTCCCTGTGCCAGTGGGACTGATGCAGAGAACCTAGAAGCACAGTCAGCAATGCAGCATAACCATAGGCACGGCGTTCGTGTCTCCCAGCTCTCTGATATTTGCTGAGGGAAATGCAGTAGGGACGATCTCTTGGTGCAGAAGGAATCTGACCAGAGAAGTACAAAACAGAACCATAGGATATGGCTAAAGAGGGATGGTAATGGATAACCCATAACCATCTAGCAGTTGTTGCATTTTGATTGAACAACTGAGAGTTAATATTCCTTTGGGGCACTGGCATGGTGCTGGAGACTGAATGGAGAACTCTTACTTGTTGCCTAGGCACAGCTTTTGAGCAGAGAAATACAAATCCATGAGCGTGGGAAATAATCTCAAAGCATCAGGAAGCTGTTGGGTCCTGACTGCACCGGGAGAAGAAAGGTGTCCCTGTTGATAAGAACATGGTTGAATCAAAAAAAAAAAAAATCAAAGACAAGGCTGGGCACGTACTGGCTTAACGGTTGGTGAGCAGCAGCTCCAGCAGATGGGCCATCTGCACTGTGTTCATCATGGGCACAGTAATATCACAGAAGTTAGTATCAGGAACCATGGTGAACTTTGCTGTAGAGTCCAGCCACTTCTCCCAGCACACCTGAAAGGTATGGCTGTGGTTAGAGGGGGCAGTTGCATCTATTCTCTACAGGAAAAGGAAAATTCTTCTGTGTTTTCCCTGTCACAGCTCCTTGTGTAGTAGCTCAGATTCTGATAAGGAACTCGGGTTACCAGTCCCTCTGTCTAGCCTGGCCACCCTCACCTTTCTGTATAGCAATGCTTTGAATGTCTGATGGAGTTAGAGATTATCGCCCCAGCAGCAACACACCTGCCCTCCCTTCTGAAAACTGAGATCAAAGGGGGATGCAGCTCTTGCAATATTGCCAAGAACTGGAATTCTGTCCTAAGCTGATGCACCCTGTAAATGTTCCTGTGTCAGAGGGACAAAGAGGGCTTAGCCAGGATCCTGTGTTCTCGTTTGGTGCCATCACCCGTATTACACTGAGGCACACGGAGGTTTTGTACTTATACAAAGACATGGACTATTTATGCTAGAATCAAGTCACAGACTAACCTCCTAGAGGCCACTATACAATTCAGGGATGTGCTGGAGTACACAGAAAATGCACATTTCTGACCACCACAAGTAGCCTTCCCACAGAGACAAGGTTAGCAGCTTCCACTAAGCATCTGATGCTCATGTAGGGTGCTCTGCGCTGACTTCAGGAAGCGGAAGCAATCTTCCTATTTTTTTTTCTTTCTTTTTTTCTTTCAGCTCAGGGGCTGGTGACTGTCAGTCAGATGGGCCTTGCACACCCTACTGCTCTGCTGTCTCCTGTGAAAAAGATGGCCTGTTTGTCCACCTTGCTCCTCCTCCAGACTCTGCTGCAGGCAACTGTTGTTTTGTTGTGCACTGCTTTCTAACATTGACAGACTTTTCCATCTAAGCCTGCCTCTGTCCTCCTTCCAGTCCTCACTTTCTTGAGCACTGCCAGAGGCACTCAGGTTTGAATTGACTAGGCTTTGGCTCAGATTGCAAAGATGTGCTTCATAACCCTCAGGGCATGAAATTGCCTTCTTCCTTTAATGAAAAGCTTGATTTCACTTTAAACATGCCCATTCTTCTTTGCTCTTGAGGAAATCCTACCAAACCCTGGATTGTGTTGTTTCCTGGTCTGTCCACCCAAATTTCCCAGCTTGGAATTGAAAGTTAAATACTTTACCTCCCTAATGACTTCTTCATTCATATCATCTTCAGCACTGCTAAGCCCAGCATCATACAGTTTATAGTCATAAACCAGCCCTTCTTCTGGAAAAATTAACTGGACCTGCGAGAATAAAGCTGTGGTGAAACTTGCTGCAACAGAGCTGAATTCACAGAAGATCTGCACTACTGCAAGGAAGACTTCAGTAATGGACTGCTGCTCAGGCTAGAGGGGTGAGGTGTCTCTCCCAGATTTTCCAGCTCCAGAGGTCCCTTTGAGGCAGATGGGATCTGGTACACCACAAGAGGAAGCAACCCAAAGCCTCCAGGCATTCAAGCAGCTCTGACCCCCATTTCTCATTACCAGTTCCTCTACAAAGAGGGTATCTGCTTTTCCCTTACTCACATTTTCCTCTGCCATCTACTCCCTCAGCCACAAGCTGAAGGCCTTGCAACCTTGGGTATCTCCAGTAGCACCCACACTCCAGATCAAGGCAAACATAAACCAGGGTTCACTCAGCTCTCTGATACAAGTTGTCTTCTCCTGGGAATTGTCCTAATTCCCTGAGAGTCAGAGAAGAGCAGAAGGAAAGTTCTCAGGCATGGTTAAGGTACACAAAAAAACAGACTGTTTTTTAATATCCTTGTAATTTTATTCAGCTTCTACGTAGCTTTTTCCAAACAGTGTTTCACAGGCCTTGTTAATGTATTCTGTGGATTAAAACTTGCTGATTCATTGGTGTACATGAGAGACTCTCCTTCTTGAACTAATGTCACTCAACAGAAGCTGGGAGAAGAATTTAGTCTTTGTTTTTTAATTTGGAAATTGTCCAGTTTTCTTCAATATTAATACTTCAATACTAAAGGACCTACAACCCAAAGTGCATCACTGCTTAGCTCTGATCTCTGCTTTCCTCTCATTCTCCAATTCCCTCTGCTATAAACAAAAGAGAACCTCTTCCCTCCAGCCTGGTACACATGGACCTTATCTTTTGCTGTTTCAGTGGACAAAGCATAATCCTTCCAGGTTTACCTGTGCTTTGCAGGATGTCGTGTTACCTTCTGCAATGTAGATGAGCTGCAGAATGACCTTTCTGTGCCAACACCTTTTTCTCTGATGACTAATCCTCTGTATGACTTAGTGCTGTTAGGAGTTACAGGCACAAGGGATAGTGACAGAGGTAGCAAAATCTTACCTCAATGGGATTGAAAGGCTGAAACAAACATTCCAAGAGTGTGAGGAGGCTCCTTGTGAGGTTACTGTCTGTTGAGGCAATTATCTCCTTCACAGAGGTCCAGACAAAGCTGATGGCTTCCTGTAAGGAGAAGCAGGAACAGCTCAGTGTCACCATCCAACACACTGGACTTTGCTTTTTACCTTCTAGGGCTCTGGTTTCTCCTTGCAGGCTTTATTTAGCAGGGAGAGTATGACTGAGAATGCTGCCATTTCCCACCGCATCCTGAAGTAACCAGTTTTGACTGGAGTGAAAAAAGTCAACCCCCCTGGTTCAGTCTTAGCCCTAGAAACCTCTGGGCCTGCCTTTTGGTTCTGTGCGACAGTGACGTGCATCTCGAGCCACCACTGCTGTTAAAAGGTTTGCTACCTTCAGAGCTTTCCTTTGCAGCCTCAGGTTATTTATTAAAATAGTGGTTTAGGAGCAGAGTAGAAATAACAAGACATGTTCTTACAATTTTCTCCCTGGAATTACTCCACTGTAAGCCATAGAGCTGCACCAGGGATGATTTTGTCCAAAATATAATTTTAAAATGAAATAAACCAAACTATAATGACCAACAAGACTAAGTCGCGTCTATAAAGATCAGCAAATAATTTCTATTAAACCCAGGAAATTCACAGAGCAGTTCGTATAGTGGTAGTCTGAAGTGCTCCCACAGTGGCAATTAAATCCAGGCCCAGACAAGTCTGGGCCGGTTGAGATCTGAACTGACAAGC
This sequence comes from Baryphthengus martii, assembly GCA_013396935.1. Lineage (NCBI taxonomy): Eukaryota > Metazoa > Chordata > Aves > Coraciiformes > Momotidae > Baryphthengus > Baryphthengus martii. The sequence goes on from VWZK01012370.1 coordinate 81,363, forward strand.
TCCAAGCCATGGAAAGGCTGGAACAGATGGTAGCTCACCTGGAGGAATCTCCTGAAAAGAGATGCTAGCTGCTGTGAGAAGGGCTGCATGATGCCTGGGAGTTTTTGCAGCCAGTACTCGATGAAGGGCTCCAGCCCCAAGATATTGGGCTCCAGGCAAACCATGCCGCAGCGGGAGACTGTGGCTGGGGAAGCAAAGGCCAGATCCTGGACTTCAAACATCATAGTCATGCTCTGGAAATTGCAAAAGGAAAGAAAAGATCACTTCTGATATATCTTTCAGCATAATTTGGTGAAGCTGAAATCTTTCTATGTGCTGTAGGAATCCTCTTTCTGTTGTGTTTGTGCAACTCAGCAGAGGTCTGGCCAACACAGAGCTGCTACTAAGATACCAATTTCCATACAAATCTATCACAGACATGAAGTGGAAAATAAAAGGCTAGTCTGTTCCAAGAGGGAGGAAGGAAAACAGACAACAGGCAGCAAAAGTGGGAGGGGTGAGTTACCTCTGTCAGCTTGATGATTTCCCCTGAGCTGAGACACAGTTTCTTATTGTCATCTAGCACTGTGTTCATGTTCTCTATCCACAAAGCATCAACTGGCCTGTCAAACACGTACCACTTCTTGCTGGTGTCAGTGGCTGCAGCTCCCCACTGGATGAGTGAGGAAAAGATCCCATCTGTCCTGAAAGGCGAGAGGAAGGCAGGGCTGGGCCCATTCTGGTTTTGCTGAAATCAATGACAAAGCTTCCACCACGTAAGGCAGCAGAGCCAGAATCCTACCCTGGTTCACGTGCCCAAGGATACCTGCGTCTCAGTTGCTGATGAGCTACAGAGAAGTCCATCTCATTGTTTCTTTTACTGAGGCATACATGTCAGCCTAAGTGACACCACGGAACAGTTTCTTTGGTCATTAGTATCTGGATTTCATGTGATCTAACTAAAATGCCAACCCCCTTTAACACCTCTGTCCTTAGTGAAAAGGAAAGTGGCCTTGCCAGGCTCCAGCTCATTGGCAGGTGTTATTTGCTGTTTGGAGGTGCTTCTCTTTCTCCACCAAGTGTAAAGAGAGACTTGGGACACCTACTCTGCTAATTCAGATGTTTCAATTCAGTAACTATAGATCACGAGGATAAATCCAGGCTAAAAAGTATGACTCTACCCTCTTTATACTTGATGTTCCCCATCCTCAGCTGCCTGTGAAGTCAGGTGGTGCTGGAGCTGGTGAACAGGAGAGCAGACACACAAGGAATGTTGGCTTTTGACAGCAAGAACTTAATCTGTACACGGAAACCTGGAGTGCAATTTCTGTTTGGGCTCTGGACTCTACTCTCATCATTAAATAACTGTTTGTTATTTTTATAGCGCTAGTGAATTCCAGGGTATTGTTACTGAGATCAAGGGAAAACAGTCTGTTGTAAAGCTCAACTGATTAAAACAGATGGATTTGTCTGTAAATGGCTACTGTATTTTTCTTTTTGTCATGTTGATGTGCCTATGTGCTGCCCTTGGGTAGAGTCACATCATAAACAAACTGTCAAACTCAAACTGGAATATCCTATAAAATGTCCTTCAGTAAAGATGCACAAGAGACCAGGCTGGGAAGCCCTGGGTCTCAGCAGGACTAATGTTTACTTGTTTGTACTTTTCCTGCAGGCAGTTAGTTGCATATTTATTTTGTTTCCCTCATTTTACAGCACACAGTCTTTTGCTTTGCCCCTAAGCAAGTGGTGGGTGAGAGAGCCAAAGAGATTCACACTGCTTCTCACACCTTAGCTTCTGGATAAAGTGGGCTGCAAAGTCAACCTCAGGTCACGCATGGAAACGTAAGCAGTAGGACCTGGCTGTCAAGAGGGCAAATGGGCTATTGGTTCTCGCTTCCAAACCATATAAGAAAGCAGGAGCCCTGGTAACGGGAATGAAATGCCTCTTTATGCCTGGAAGTCATTCCTCATCATTCAAGGCCACCAGTGTATTTATACAGAACAATTCAAGTGCACAGTACAGAGGTCACTTGTCTTCAGAAGCAAAGCAAGTGGTTTTTAAGCTGTCGTATCTTAGAGCAGGAGCATGTGCTCCAAAGCAATTGAATTATTCCTTGTTACACAGTGAATGCTGCGAGCTGAGCTGCAGTAACTGGCTGGGCATGTGCTGGCAGCCGGGCCAAGCGCACAATAAAAGATGTCAGCTTAAATCGCCGTGACTGGCTGTTGTAGCTCGCTGAGGATAAGGACTTGATCGCTTCTGGTTTTATGCCACTACCCCAAACAGTTTGCAGCCTTCAAGAGAAGATGCTCAAGACCAGAAGAAAATCATTTCCCATCTAGAAGGAAGGAAAGCAGGTTTTGTATTTTACCACTCATGTGTTAGCAAGTTGAACTCTCCATAAAGCTGGCCCATTGTGATGGATTTGGGCTTCAGTACAAAGCAGCTGACTGCTTCCTAATTCCCACTGCTGGCTGCAGGCTGACCTTTCAGTGATGTCATTGCAGCTGCCAGGACTTCATAGCTCTGCAAAAGCAGGAGAGCAAGGGAGTTAACTGCCATGGCTCCATAACAACAAAGCCACTTGCTCTCACAGCAATTGCACTCAAAAGGCAGTGAGAAAGAGACATAATGAAGGATAGTATCATAGAAAGGAGATGCCTGGCTGTATTCACAGAGATAAAGCATTCTAGATGCAGAGGGGAGGAAGGCAAATCTCTTGTGCAAGAGGCCTGAAGCATCTCAAGATGTCCAAGTATATCTCAGCTGAGCTAATACGCCTTGGTCTAATCTCCCAGCTCAAAAGAGTAAGCGAGTGATATACTGCCTCATGGCTAGAAATCAATATTCGAAGGAAGCATCTTGGTGCCCTGACTTCTATCTGAGAGAAGCTGGAAATTCAAGTGTGAGTCTTCTGTGAAGCATAACCCTCTACATCACTACACAGGTGATAATATGCTGGGGTCAGCACAATGTCTCAATCATACCTTTGTCTTCCCAGAGCCTGTTGGCCCCACCACCATAAGGCCATGACGAACTACAGCGGTTTCATAGATCTGGATGCACTTAGTCACAAAATCTGTAGAGGAAGATGATGTGGAGTGTGTCTGCGACCAGCTATCTTCTTCTTAGGGCAGGGTGCTGGAACAAAAGCCCAGGCCCAGAGGGAGCTCATGGAGAGCCTTTCCACTCACCATCAACATCCTTCAGATTCATTTTGATGCAGGATTTGCGAATCGCTTCTTCTAGGATGCCATAATCAACAGGCTTTTCTCTGATATTGGGAAATAAATCTGAGACAATACCATTGAAGAGCTTGAGGTCATCCTGTAGGAATTTGGGTATGTTGACATCCCTGATAGCCCGCAGGCAGATCAGCTCCTGTGGAGATTTAAGAACTTAGAACTTCAAAGATCTTGCCTCTTACGTGGCTACAGAAAAGGCTACATAAGTCTGTGACAGTGTGAAGTATAAGCACATTTACCTCATTCATAGTAGGATTGAGGTTGCCAGCTGTTGAGACGACAGTTTTCACAGCTCTCATCCCAAAGTCATAGTGATCTTGGAAAAGGCACAGAGGAAACAATGCCATCAGATATAGGAGCATCATCTAAAAAAGGAGTGAACCTATGCATGCACTTAGCAGATAAGAAAAGAAAAATAAAGAGTTATGCCTTCAGAACAACTGCTCCTTCATCCAAATCTGCCCTCAAGATCCTTAAAACAACTAACTAGTCCTCAGCTGTGGAGACTACGGGTGAGGAAGAAGAGAATAACTGGATGATGAAAAATCATAGCTGTAAGGAGAAGCAGGCAGAGCTGCTTAAGCTCAACTATCCTGCCATTGCAACCCTAAGCAGGACTGAAGGTGAATGCAAGTTCAGCCACAGGAGGACAAAGAATTAGAAAGGAAGAAGGTAGATGAAGAATGGGCATTGTGACTTTCTTGTGATACACTATCACAAGACACCAAGAGAACCATCCGGGTACTTTGTGCCTAGGCTGAGAAAGCCTCACATTGAAAAAACATTCATGGACGTTAAGGCACCTACCTGGGTGCTGAGCTGCTCTGACAATAGGTTGAATGTTGCAGTGATCTTCTTTGCAAGGATTTTGGCTTCATGAAACCCAAAGGAGTAGAGTGAGATCTCAGCAATCATGGAGTAATGTGGCACCATCACAGCCACAGGACGAAAGAGAGCCTGAGACAACGTTCCAACACAAGATCAAAACATTGTTGTTTCTTGCTTTTTTCCCAGTAAACTGAAAAGGCTGAATACCTATCTCAAACCATTTAGAGGACACAGCATGAGGGTGTCTGGCACCTGTCAGGGTTGCATCCCTGCAGACTGCAATCTGAGGAACACTATTTGCTTACAGATTTGATTAATATCTCAAAACAATCTTAGAAACTTTCCAAAAGTATCACATCCTAGTCCTTGTCATGGACACACTGATGGTCTGGGTAGTATCCAGCACCTGTATCTTCTTTCTGCCTTACGCAGTCTTGCTTTCCTTACCTTCAGGTTATCGGGCAGTTCAGTACGCCCAGCATACCCTGGGTTCATTGTGATGAAGACTGCACAGGATGGGACCAGTGGGATCTCCGTGCCTTCAAACATGAAGTGATCCACCTAGAAGAAGAAAAACAGGACCATCCTCAAAGAACAGAGCCTGACCTGCAAATTAAATAATGTAGCAGAATCTTCCAAGGGGAAAACAATAGCTTTCAGTAGTTAGATCATCAAGCATGGACACGCAGCTGCTGACAACTGTAGTGACTCAATCTGGTCCCACTGCAGGAACCCAGTGTCACCAGCAGTATTTTCCCCTTCTTAAGAAACCGGGCTCAAGGAAGATTTACTGATAGGATAAATTTATTTTTTTTTGGCTCTTGAACAGAATTTTAGCCCTCCAGCTGTAAACAAACAAACATCTTTCCATTTACTCCGCAGTAGAGTTTAGACCTGAATTAATTTGTGGCAGAGAGGGCAAAGAGAAACCTAAATCCTTTTTAAAGCTGTGTAGGTAGTAATTCTAGATGGAGGATAAAGTAATGCAGAAGTCAAGCCAAAGTCAAGGAGATTCACGTCTTAGCCCTTCTGAGTCTCCAGAGAAGAAAGGAGAGGCTGGCTCCTAGACTGGCTGACAGCTGAGTCTTCACATAAAGCCAACAGCTCACTTTACGTTGCAACTCTGTGTGTGCACGAGTATACATTTTTCTGTGCATACTGGGTTTTGTGAATCCACTAAAGCTTGGATAACACAACTAGACAAACGTGGTGTTGAGCAATTCATGGCAGAACACTGGCTGCCTGTGTCACAGCTTCAGTTTGTATCAGCTCAGTGGATCTTTATTGGAGTGTCTCCCACACCAAAGTCTGCTTGGCACTGCAGCTCAAGCTGAGATGTACTTCAGCCTGCGAGAGTGTGGGCAACTGTGGCAGCACAGACTAGGGTGAAGTTACAAAACCCACCCAGGATGCTGATTATGTAATGGCCTGATATGATGAGCCACAGTGAGGGCATCGCTCATGCCTCTCCAAGCTCAAGTATGTCTGAATTGCCTCTGAGCAGTGAAGTTAGTCCTCTGTGGAGATATGTGCAAAGACAAGGACTTGCCTAGAGTAGCTCAAATAGAGATTTTGTTTGTCTGCCTTTGCATCCACACATTCATTACATACCTTCTGCTGCTGTGCGTTCTGAATGGTTGTGATCTGCTGGGCCACCACAGACAGCACCTCAATATCAATACGGTTGAACTCATCAAAGCAAGCCCATGCACCAGAGCTGGGCAAGGAAGTAAAAATGAAGGGAGTCAGGAACATCACATAGAAGCAAACTCGCAGTCAAAAGTTCAGACAGACCTAGAAATTACAAATCCACACCCTGGACAGGCAGCAGAGAGACAAGAAGTGAACCTGAAAGGCCCTTAATGTCCCACAGCAGGTAGTGACAAAGTCACAGTGTACTGGTACAGTGGAAGGGGGCTGTAGCCCCTCACCTCAACTACACATCCCAGGCCATGTGATGAGGGCATGGTCCCTGCAAGACCATGGCAATGTCTGATCCTACAGCCTGGGATTCTGCATGTACTGATTTGGGCTTGAAAGAGGTATTATGATGAATTCTTGTTTTGTACCTGAGCTCTAGGTGTAGCAGATACAATTTAGACATCTCTTAAGTCCATTTTGTAGAGGTTATCTTCCCACAAGGCATGGTTTAAGAAAGAAGTTGAATTACTTATAAAGGAAATATCTGAGAAAAGAGTACCAACTTTTGTTGGAATAACTAATTCAGATCCACCAGTGTGCAACAGACTAATTGGACCAGGTCTGTTTGAAATGTAGAGAAGAGAGAAGCTTCTCTGAGAGGATCCCTCAAGGCTTAGAGCAGTCTCACTTGGCGGCTCAATTTTGGATACATTCAGCAGATTCTCTCCTTTTTAAGATTAAGTAGCTTGTGGGCTGAATCTCAGTCCAACGTGTACGATATTAAAACAAAGGCCAGAGCTGCAAACATTTGCACAGGTGTCTCATAGTGGATTAGTGTAAAGCGTTTAAATTTTGCCTTAAATGAACAAGATTTTTTTTTTTATCCTTTTTAATAAATAAATAAATAAATTATTGGCTCAACCTGCCCTCCTTTCTGGCATGAATTTTGTAACATTGCTCATTCTGGAACACACTAAACAACGTACTAGCACTTTGCTCGTTCTTCTGGGCTGCTATGAAAAGTGCCCACCAGTTCCCAGTGGCCAGCACTCCTACATCCTGTTCACCCCTCGATAACGACACACAGCCTTTCACTGTACCTGGCTAGTCTCTTGAAAACCTTTCGCGTTGCCATGAAGTCAAGCTGGTCAGAGCAGTTAACACTAGAGTCTGGATTACGAGTGCTTTGCCCAGGTCTTTTGTTGTTTCTGTCTTGCCTGTTTCTGCTGGTCCTGTGGTTGCTCCTCCAAATTTCAGGTGCAGAGCTCCTGTGTCAGGTAACACCTACGATGAAGAAGAGACTAGATAAGGAAAAGCATTTCTATTCCTGATTTCAGTAAGGGAGACGCATGATCTTCCCAGCTGGAGACAAGGAGGAATCCATCCTTTACTATTCTGTGGGACCGCTTAGATATGCAGCATTCTGCAAAGGAGTTCTCTGTATGGGCTCCATTAGTATTCGTGGTGGTCTGCATGGATAAATCCTTCTACCACTGGCTACAAAGTCACTGTCTAGAGAAAGGACTGTTACAAAAGGGTAAAACTATTATTGCTGCTGCATATTCTAGAGTATTAGCTACCCCTGTCTACTAGTTTGTAGAAGAGCTCCTTAGCTATCAGTTGGGCATTTTATATGAGTCAGAGCACTACATTAAGAATTAGGCAAGCGAAAGCAATCAGTCTGAGCACCCATCACTAGGAACACAGTACAACCCACACCAGGGTGTTCCAATGCCCTTGTCTCAGGTAGTCCTTTACTGTACAAATGGTTTCTATTTACATACACTAAGCAGTAAGACTGGCATGATCAGATCCTGAGTTTAATACCCAATGAGGTTTGTTCATCCAGAAAGAAAAACACACACAAGAAAAAAAAAAGATACACTTATTCCCCAGAAAATAATCTTACCTATCAGTGAGGGGTGTGATAACCAGAGGGCCAGTGTTCCCCAGATACTCATAGCCATAGAGAAATTCAGCACTGACTGCTCTGATGTACAGGTCCCTCCTCGTCTAGTAGCATCTAATGATGAGTGAACATGACGTCAGAAAGATAAACGCTGGGGGGCAGACAACACAGCAGCTCAGAAGAATACAGCCTGCAGGTTTGGAGATCTGCATGTCAAGGGATTTCCCTCTTGAGAGGAAAGGACACAACAGGAGGGTGGACAGGAGTTCTCACAAAACCTGAAACTAGATGTTATATCAAGTGTTGCATCCTTGGAGAGGAGCATGCCCTTTCACAGCAAGTCTGTGAAACACCATGGTATGGATTAGTCTATACTGCCCAAGTTGATGCCATCAAAACTATCTTTGTCTCAGATGTATTACAATTGGCATCCTTAGCATACCTCAATCCTACTGCTCACAGGGATGTTAGGAGTGATTCAGAAATGCCACTTACAGACTATAGAAAATCTCGTTTCTGTTTGTCATGGGCACAGTTGATGGGTAAGGAGAATAAAGACTGGCCAGGGAAGCCAGGTGAGGTTCAACAGCTATGCTCTCTACCTGAGCTGAGAAATCCACTAGAAATCATTCACGCTTGTTACATTCTCCTCAATCAGCTTTGCTGCAACATCCTTGGCGTGGACTTCAATCACAGTAAGAGCTGACAACACTGCTCGCAGCATCTTGGACAATTTTCCACGGACCAAGGCAACCGAATTGCCCAGCTGGGTAAGGAAATGAAAGCACTCTGCAGCAATCCATATCCCAGAGATCCAGGCTGTACGTACTAACACAATACAATCAAACTCAGGACATGCTAAGTCCAGATCACAGGCTGTACCCAGGCAACTTCCGCCTCTTCTCTTGTCAGAGATAGAAATGACTGCTCAGAAAGTAAGTACTGCTTAGGGCTGGCACAACACTGACTTTTGCCTGCACCACTACCATGTTCTGGTGAAAAGAATAAGTTAGAGCCACCAGGAGGCCCAAGAGCTGATATCTCTCAGGCATAAGGTGTGATTAGATGTACTGAACAGATATGAAGGATACAATTTCACTTGGAGGTTTATTTCTCCTCCACCTTTGACTTCTTGGGTGACCCCGGAGAAGTTATCTTTCACCTTCTTTCTGTCTTCAGGTAATAATCATATTATCAGTCCTGTACATTATCTGAGGTTAATGATGACATCCTAATGATTAAGGTGATACAAACTTGTTTCTTTACCTGGTTTTGAGTTGTGCTATGGAGGACTGTGTCTCTGTTTCTCCTACAGTATTGCCCTGGCTGTATTTATAAGTTATCTAAGGTCTGATGATTGTAAAGTCTACATCAGGCAAAAATCTCATCCTTACATTCATTTTCATACCTGAATACCCAGCTGTGGGAAAAGCCTGCTGGACAAGTCTCCAGCTTCCAGAGCTTCAGCCACTTCCTTTGTCCAGAAAATCTGGCAGCCAGCAATGACCACTTGGCCAGGCCACTGCAAGACCCATGTAGTACGTGGAGTCTAAAAAAAAACAACAACCAACCCACACTAAAAAAAACCCCACAACAAAAAAACTCCAAACAAAAATGGTGGGACGAGAATGTGGGATTTAAAAAAAATATTTCTACATCTCCCTGCTCTGGCACAAATCTGTGAGATCCAAAAGAATGTTTCCTCTCCTCTAGCCTGTTCTAACTGTCTCCAATTTTCAGATTGAGTAGAAAGCTAACAGAAATATCTGAGGCCTCTTCCTTTTTCAGCCTTTTCCCCTCCCTAGATCCAAACAAGTCAAAATTTAGATTTTCCACCAGCATAGCTTTTATGCACAAACAAGAGCCAAGATGTATCTCCTGATGCAGCCCTTAGCATACTGTGTGAGACATGAGAGCTGAAGAAGATAAAAGAGGGTAGATCCTTATAAAGACAAAATTCCCTGGAGAGAGGTATAAAATGGATTCATACAGGGTTGCTCTATGATATTGGAAAGTGTTCTGTGGCTGATAAGTGAGTGTGCAGGGTTCACATTCTTCTAGACCATCAGCTGCTTGCTCAACTGCACATTCTGCGCTTGATCCACATATAGCTGTATTTTATAACTGGTACAATATCACAACCTCATCAGTCCCACCACTGGTGATCTCTGTAGCAAGTTTGGAAGCAAGATATCAGAGAGTTGTCAGTTTGTGATAAAACTCTTGCCTCTGGATAAACACCAATTGATCTTTCTATGCTGTCTCGTATACTGGCCTTCATGGATTTCTCAACTTCCAGCAGCCAGTCTTCCACATTGTCTGTGGGACAGATGGGAACGAACAGTTTCACTTCTTCCCCTTTAGCAGAGTACATGTGTGTGATCTGGTGGTCCTCCTGGAACAGCACTTAATGGAAGAAACAAAACAGGAGATGCAAATGGAGGATTTCTTGTCTGCCGCTGCCTCCCCACCCCTGGGGGACAGCCAGGCTGTAGTGGTGTATGCTCATTACAAAGCTGGTGCCAAATTCGGTTGTCAGTAGGGATAATAAAGTGTGTGACGGATGTGCAAAATGACCTCACTGAAAATGGAGGATGATTGTATGGAAACAAGAGATTCACATTGTTGGTTCAACTTGAGTGAAGCAAATCGAATTACAAGTAGGATGAACATTTCTTGTTGCATGTCTAGGATTCAAATGATTCTTGTTCAATTCTGTAGATTCAAATCATTTCCCTTGAGATCACAATGCCTAGTTTTAAGGATAAAATTTTAACAGCTTCTCCAGTGCCCCAGCGTATCACTGAAAGTCCCCTTATTTATTCCAATGGCTTTGCCCTAGGTTTCCAGTTCAATTTCCTTTTTATTTTCCCAAGCTAATGACAAGGAGATTGGTTTCAGTGTCTGAGTATTGTGGTGGTGCGAGCTGTGATTAGCTATGGAGTCTGAAGTCTATTAGGAATAATAAAAATGAAAAACAGCTGGGTTAACCCTATCTCCTAAGTAGAGATGAAGGCAGAAACTTAATTCAGTTCAGGCTCATTTACTCCTTGTCTCTCCTGAGACTGTCAGTAAGAGTGGAATTCCATCCTAACCAAGTGCCTGTGAGTAGACAGCAAAGTCTGAGCTACCCCTCAGCCTCCACGGTGGGATGGACAGACACCTCCACAGGGAGTGTCCTCTCCTCCTAAGACGGGTATCTGTAAATTGTCCTATTTTCTCCTCCTTGTCTAAAATGCAATTGAGGGTGCTCAGTTCATAGGCAGATGTTTAGCTTCCAAATGTCTAAAGTAAGGCTGCTCAAGTGCCACTCCAGGGCAGGCAGTGCCTTCCAACGCGTAGGTAACCTGCACAGTTACAGGTTCCCAGGAGATACATTTCCACTCAGCAGAATGTGAACACTCTTTCAGATCTCAGCATGCTTCCAAATTCCCAAGACACCAGGTTCCCAAAGGTGCACTTTAGGTGCCACTAGGGTGCTTGCTTTGCCTACCTGTGCAATGTTCTCAAAGCACTTGCAGAGATGAGGTTGTACAGCAGTGGGGTCTTTTGTCTGAGACAGTATTTCCAGTAGCTCATCGTCTGAAACCTAGAAACAGAAGTGAGGAATGAGGGGAGGGTGTCTCTACTGTAGCATCAGGAGCTAAGTCCTGGCAAGATGAGGAACCAGCCTACCACTAGAGATACTGTTTCTGATGGCTCACTGATCTCTTTGTATTTGTCTAGGAGAGTAGCAGCCACGGTCCAGCCATCTCCCTTTCTGTAGAGACGGCCTTCCTCAGCTGCAGAAGTCAGTCATCCCCATGCAAAGTGGGTTTAACTGAACATCAAAGAAGTACTCCTCCAGGAAAAAGGGACGGAGTTATATGGTGCTTTTCATTATACGTTTTAGACAAATCATGAGGTAGATATGCAGCAATGCTACCAGACTGCCCTGAATTCACAAGGTTTGTGCCTGCCTGTTTTCTCCCCATCAGATGGCAGCATTGAAAGGTACAGCTCTGCTTGTGCTTGCAGTTTCATGACAATATCCTAAGTTTAGATTGGTTTGCTCTTTCTTGGCAGAGTGAACTGCAGTTAGCCTCTCCTTTCATATTTTCCTGACCAGAGAGCATTATCCAACCCGCTGAAACTTGGGGTTACCTGGGAAAAGTACGTCTCTTCGTCTCCAGATATTCACTCAGCCCTTTCTGCACAAGTTCAAGTAGTTTGTTACATTTTCACAGGTTCTCTAGTAGCATAGGATCAAGGCACAAAGAAATCACCTATAAACAGAACGGAGAACAGAGGAAGCATCAGTATTCTGAGCATGTGGGAGATAAGGCAGTGGAGATAATTGGGTTGCCCAGTGATGTTACTGATAGGATTTAAATGACTCATTCACAGGGGTACTTTCACAGGATGGATCTGGAGAGGTGTGAGCTTTGTGGGCATGGAGGGGAAACAGCGCTTACGGATGTGACAAGCACATTTCTGGGCTCCCCTAAATACCAACATTTGTAATATGGAATACAAGTGATGATGGAGTCCTGAGAAGCAGAGACTGGAGAACAGAAGAGTGAGAGCACTTCCATCAAGACACAGAAACAGGTGAAAACACTGGCTCCGAACAACTTAAAGAGAGTCTTGAGGAGGAATTGAGTGAGTTATTTTATGGATTAGGATTATAGCAGGGCTGGTTATACAAGCTGTAGAAGGCAGGGAGACGGTGTGGAGGAGGTGTCTGTCTGGTGGGGTGGAGAGCTTGGTGCAAGGCATCACAGGGAATGACTGTCCGTTTGGACATGTTCTGATGAAACAGGCCAAGTTCCAAGAGAAAAAAACCTAGCACACCGCCCCAGACAAGGCTGCGTGGTTTATACAGCACTGCTTATGCCCACACCATTACAAAAACAACTCAAAGGCAGTTTTTGCGTGAGCACAGCTCCAAGGAGTTCGGAATACCTGTACTGCATCACAGCGCATACCTTAAGGCTTTCGCTAGCATTCTTCATGATGTTCCTCCACTCCCTGTCCATAGCCTGGTAGCACTCACTTTCCAATGGGAGCTGTCTTTCGATGTCCTCTGACCTAAAGATAGGCTCCAAGTAGAGCCAAGAGTGCAGGCAGTTCAGCCATTCCTCTAGGACATCCTAGTGGGAAGCAAGAAGAGCATATCATGACACCATGCTATGAACCTGTTCGACAAAATCATCCAAACTGTGCACCAGAATGGGTTTTAAAAGAACAGAGAAAGAAAGAAAAAAAAGAAAAAAGAAAATAGAAGTGATGCTGCACTTAGACCTTCCACAATTCTAAAATCTACCTGCAGTGTCAGGAGCGGGCATTTCCTTCCCAAGTAATTAACAATTTCCTAGCAATCCCCTTTGCTAACTGTTGTCAGCAGGTACCAGAATCAACACCCACCAGTTTAATGAAAGTAGTTAAAAAATGTTTGTAAGCCAATACTAAAGCTCAAAGGGACTTTGTGGTGCTAGGTCAAATTTCTATGGGTAGTGTTTTTGCATTTTACAGAAGATGACACAACGTGAGCACACAGTTAGATGGGGATCTTATTTTGTGAAAAGAGAGCGAGCTTTTGGGGGGAAGAAGAATGAGAAATAAAATATGGTAGACTCTGCAGTTCTGTTATATCCTCCCTCCACTCTGAATTAAAAGAATGAATGAAAAGCTAAACATTTAAGTTAGACACTAGACAGGAAACCCTGTTTGTCAGGCATTCAAAGGAGCAAGAGAATTAGGTCAGAAGAACATCGTCCTCCTCCATTTTCAGGCACGGAAGACTGAAAGATACAGGGAATCTGCCCAATATTGCAAAGCAGCTCAAGTGTTTAACTCCTTTTCAGACTGCCTTAGTCACATAGCACTATGTACCACTCCCTGCGCACAGGCAGCCACTCGGCCTAGCAAGAGGTGTGTTTTTCCAGTAATATAGAAAAAAACAATGAATGCAACCAAGAGAAGGAGTAGGCAAGGCATGGTGAAAACAAGGGCAACATCACAGCCAAACCCACACCGGAAAAAAATTACTTTCCCTGTGTCAGCTACTACCTTAGGGCTTAGAGTAGCATTTCTGTATCCTCATGAGACAAGGCTAGCACCCTGGCAGCCCATGGCCCAAGCACAGCCATGGATGTAAGTACCAATAAACAGAATGGGCGAGTAAAGAACAACAGATCACGGTGCTGCCGTGCATCAAACACCAGCATTTACACAGAGTTCTCCAGCCAGATTGGAATGTTTCTTCTGTAACAAAATATTGTTCTGCTGGCTCAGTCCTGAGTGTTCAGGCTCCGGTTTGATGAAGAAGTGGTGGCACGGTCTGCCAAATCTTGCTCTAAACAGCATTCTTCCATGTGCTTTCCTACACTGAGATGTGAGTGACTAGCATGGATTTCACGGGGCCTGTAAGAATCTGTAAGGTCCACTTAGTATAGTATGATTAGAGATACCAGTAGGACTATCCACAGCAACAGGAGCGTCCTGGCCCTGTCAAAAAGTGTTGCAATACACAGCAAAAGAGCGGGAATTTCATCACTGCTGTTTGCAGAGTAAGACTCAAGGGGAGTTTATCCCCTTTTACTAGAGTCAGACAACTTTGACAGGCCCTCTTCCTCCCTAAAAACTGATACTCTCTTGATAGTTGTCCTCCCAGTTCCCTAGCAGCAACTGCACAGTGTCCATGTTCAAGCACGGTAGCACAGCCCAGCTGGCTGCCTTCACCCTATGTGTGTGGCTACAAAACCAATACTTGTGTCATCTTCAGCTTATTTTCCCATGTGTTCATCCTTTTCTCAAAATGTTTCTTGAATGGTGAGAAGGACATGCTCTGAATCATGACAGTGTGATCATTGAGCAGCTGGGAAGCTTCATCAGTGTTTTTCAGAATAAAGGTACCTGTGTCTTTGTAAAGCATCACAGTAAATAAAATGGAGTCCCATTCACTCTCTATCTTGTTGAGTGCCTGGAACAGAGAGACAAGTGATTTAATTTGCAGATACAACCTGTACAATAGTTATCCCAGCTTCCACAACTCTCTAAATGCCCCTCTTTACCAAGTGACGGAATTTTGCTCTTGGATTCCACTGGAAAGTGCAGCTGTGTATTTAATGCACGACACACTCAGCAGCAGCACATTTCCTCTGCATTGCCCATGCACTCAACATCTCAACACTGTCCCAAAAGGAATATCTTGAGGGGAAAAAAGGGCAATTTCATCTCCAGGTCCATTTATACCACTAGATGCACAAAGGATGCTAGCAAAGTGCCTGGGAATGATTTTGGTTAGTGATGGCTTTGTGAAAGCGGTAGCTATCCATTGGCAACTGAGATTTCTCTGAAATTTCAGAGAACAAAAGCTGCCAGAAGGTAATGACTTTTAATCAAGACTATCTTAGGTCACATCCGAACTCATGAACTGGAGCTGAAAGACTATCTAATCTATTAATCTCCAGAGCTAGCAAGTTTACCCTGCACATTTACTGTGTTAAAGCATTTGCTACCTCTGTTTCCAGTCACAGCTCATCTCCCTGACATAATGTTTGAATGGCAGAATGCAGACAAACAATTTATTTTAACTTAAACAGTCACCAATCCCAGTGAGGTGTCAGACTCAACCAGTGGATCAGCATAACCATCAGGCAGCACTGTTATGCTGCAACTGAAATTCTGTGCAAGGTGAAATGGCTTCTTCTAGTGTTTGAACTCAGTTGCGTCGTCAATGCTGCCTTCAGGGCAGCGGCCTTTTTACTTGTGCTGCAGAATGTATCTAATGCTCTGGGACAACAGGAACGTCACCCAAGGAAATGACTGCCCGCTCAACAGAAACACATTTGAGAAGTGGCCAAAGACAGAGCAAGTCCCTCCCTCCTCACATTCTCAATGGCGTATTCCTTGCCAGCTATCTCAGCTGCTTCGGTAATGCTCTCGATATGGTCCAGCAGGTACATCTCCAAGCAGCAACCAACTGTCAGACGAGGCTCTAGCTTAATATTGATGTTGATATCTTCCGACAGCATCTCCCAGTGCCGGTTTCTCATACCGGGATTGCACAGTCCTTGAATTAAGGGGATGTATAGTCTGAATTCTTCAATCTTGTCTTGAAACTCCATTGCCACACCCTGGCAGTCTTTCAGGGAGAAAAACAGAACATCAGCATCAACAATGTATGAGGAAGCTGCCTTAAGGAACCTCCCAGTTGTCATCTAAAGCCAGATATGCTGGCAGACCCATGGTGTGGGGTAGGTAAGCAGCAGGAGAGCGCACTAGAAAATGCAGGTTGAAATAATAAGAACACAAAAGCTTTCTCTACATGGCTACTAAGCAAGGATTCAAGCCCACTCCCAAAAGCGGACCTGCCTATTAGCCAGAAGTCTATTACAGGCAAGTCTGTGCAAAGCAGAAGTGCCTCAGCCTAGAGCTCACCAGAAGATGAGAAGCAAATGAATTTAATCCCTTAATATGGTCCCAAGTACAATGAAGCCCCCTCTGCCAATAGATATTTTAGAAACTTTGGTCATCATTCTAAGATTTTTGCTTTCTTAACAAGACTGGTTTGCAAGTTACCTCACATCCCAGCTCAGACCACCCTAAATAGAAGATAGACACTATACACAGGAGCTAGAAGTGAACTAGAATCACAGCCACCTACGGAAGTGGAATGCACACAGGAGAGGCCCTGCCAACCTATGGCCACACCAGAGCCAGAAGTTCTTCTGCCTTATAGGAAAGACAAAGTCACGGAAACGGGACATCCTGGAAGCCCATGTCTCTCTGTTCACACCCTGCCCTTTTCCAGCTTGTGCCATTGTGCATAAAGCAACGGACAAGCACAGAACATAGGACTTGCTATTTTTCCAAAATCTGGCTGCAGCACGCACCTCCTTTCCTTGCACCCTGCGCGGTCACGCTGCACACTCGCAGCAAGGATGTAGGCACCTCACACTCCCTGCTGGGTGGTGGGCAAAGACAAGGCAGACTCAAGGACGAAGTGTGTATTTTACCAGGTGCCAGAAAATATTGCAATGAATATGAGCAGGTATTCTTAGTATTTCTGTTTACCATACTGACTCATAGTTACTCACCCATCCACTCATCACCTCCTCCATTGGGGCTGATTCATGGCATTGTTTAAGAGCGAGTTCAAGTTAAAAAGGATGCATCAAAGATCTCCCACCGCAAAAATATATTTCAATCTAAGCCATCTGGCAGGAGATTTTAGAATTAGCTCTGAAGAATGACCAATGCACCTCTGAGAATCACGGAACGGGAAGTAAAGCTACAACTGAAGTCTCAATTCCAGCTTCACTAGGAAGCACGATTAAAAAGACCTTCATGTGAATTGCAAGGGCTGGATGCGATCATCCACACCTCATATGCATTCAGGCAGTAAAACGCTTATTACATTCCACAGATCATTTCCAGCTTTTGCAATTTTATTTTATTCATAATAATAAAAAAAAAAATTAAGATCTATTCTGGCTGGCCACTAAATTCACTGGTCAATAGAGAAAATAAGATTGGTCAAGAAAACAGCATCTGGAAGATCCAGATTCAGGTTCTTTTGTTGCCTGACTTGCATAACAGCTTAAAACCACAAGTCTAGCCACAGGGCTATATAGTAATTCTCTATGACTAGTCTGTATTATTTCATTTTATATAAATGAGTAAATACTAACTGCAGTGTAAGAGGGTGGTTGTTATTTAAGTACTGTCTTGGGAATTAGGCATAAAAAGGATTTGCAGCTTGGTGTTTCCATGCCACACTGGTACTTCAAGCAGCAAACTAACATCTAGATGTGAATCACTATACTTCCACGAAAAAAAAGAAGTGTAAATTAACTCCACTAACAAGTTAACTCCACTAACATTTTCTCAGGCTCTACTTCACACAATGCATCCATGTGATATCCAGACAAACCCTGTTCAGAGCATTCTGTGACATGCCTGACATCAAAATGCTGATCTGCACCAATTTCCTTTCCCCAAACTGCGTATCTACCTGGCAAGTCCTTTATCTGCTTCACGCATCTCTGCATTGTCTTAAAAGAGTCACTGACATTCTTTTCTAGCTGCTCAGCCTCAATTTCCATGAGAGGATCATTCATCCAGCTCTCATACCACTGCATCCATTTTGACACTGTAGTCCAGAGGTCATAGTATGGCTGGAAGTCCTTAACCATCCTGGATAGCAAATTGTACTTTGGAAAGAGAGAAAAAGCAAGTATAAGCAACTTGCATGTCAATGGGCCAGAAAAGGCACAACTCTTTTTTGAATCTCAAGCAAGCAATGACAAAATCTGTACTTCAGAAGAATGTATCAGACTACCTTCTCCTGAGATGACAACAGAGAGAGATTCCAATGGAGAGCAACTGGCAGAGCTGGGCTTTAAAAATTAAGGCCTGAAAAAGCATCCAGTGGAGCTGCACATGCACCATGTCTGGCACGCAAAGCACTCTCTCCACTTGCCTCTACAAATGCTCTGCTGCAGAATGAGCAGATTTTGATGGGCAGTCCACAGACAATCAGTGAAAGCATACATTGTACGTCATATTGAAACCTGGCTCTTTACAGTGAAGGAGAAGTAACCATAGACTGAGAAGTAGGAAAGGATCACGTGAACTCCCCTTCTACTCCAGAGCCAGACTAGGCTGGATGTGCATGACAGCGATTCATTGGCAGCTGAACAGCTACAGGCAGAGAGTGTTTGCAATTATATAAACTGTTGCCGTAGGAGAACACGCTACGCCCCAAGCCCAGCCGGCTGCCTGCACACCACTACGCAGCTACTCTCATTCACCTCTATACGAGTGCAGGAACAGCCCAAAAGAACTGAGGCGTCCTAACTGCTACTTCGAGGCCTTTCCCATCCAATTCCTCCTCATTAACACTGCTCACATCTGAGTGTGCGCACCCAAAGTCTGCCCATGAGCAGCCTTCCACATTTGCCTGAGATCAACTCTTCTGCAGCACAGTGGAGTGATGGAGAAGTGTGGTCATATAACAGGATCGCAAAGCGGTTCATCAAATAAGCCAAAAGAGCATGATGGATTCCTTCCTGAGGAACTGTCTCTCATTATTTGCTCTGCCTAGCCCCTAGAAGGCCCAACAAAGATTAGGGTCCTGTACCTACAGGACCTGACACTTACATTAGTAACTTTCATCCCCAAAATTCTTTCCCTGTTGTTGTAGAGAACTGCCAAATTCTGAAGCTCCTTCAGCTGCTTCCTGACCTCCCTTACTTTGTTAAGACAAATCATGAGCATGGTTAACGTCCGCCTGGAAGGAAAATCCACCTGCAATCAGCTGGAAGACAGAAAGCAGGCATGAGAGGTGGCTCTGAAGATGAGTGCTGCCTCTGGAGATCTCAGCTTCCTGGTGTGCTCTTTGTTACATTCAAAGGCAAAATTTTTATCCTCACAATTTCACCTCCTCCAATTCAATTCCACTTCTGTTTAGACAACAATGAAAGTGGTGAGAAGCAATAAAACCTGGTCAGGCGGTTGAAAGTGCAAATATGATGACCAGCTGCCCTTCATCTTTGTGACAACAGTTAATCTCTGAGGAGCAGAAGCAAGAAGGCAAGCAGTCTGTGCCCAAATTTCTTGCTACTGGATTTATACTGTCATTAGTTAGAGAATTGGGAAAGTGAAAATGGTAACTCTACTAGGTCACTCAATCTGTTTCCAAACATTGTTTAACAACACATGTCCAGGGCTTGCTTCCTTCTCTAATAACTATTCTTCAGTGGTTTGGTTTTATTTGGGGTTTATTTGGGTTTGGTTTTTTTTTAATCCAGTGTTAGGGTATTAACATTTTTGGAGGCTGTTTCCAAGACAATCTAGATCACTCACTATAGCCATTCCAAATGCCTTTTTCTTTTTCCCCTCTATTTAAGAATTTCTGGTGAAAAATAAAATTCAGACTGTTTCAGCACAAACCAGAGGTAGCTCAGCTCCAAAACTCTCTATTGTTTCAAGGTCTTTCAGACAAGACGAGTTCCAAGACTGAATTCTGTATTTTGTCCCTTGATGGTAGAGCATCATAGAAGATGCTCTGCAGGAAAATGAGTGCACAAGAAGGAAAAGAGGAGGTGCATAGGTTTTCTGAGCACTGAGGATTGGAATATTGTATCTTGATGAACACTCTCCAAGGGAAAAATCAGTATTTCTGCAAAGAGTATTGTCTTTCACACAAAAATGAAACTCTTAATCAAAAGCCCAACTTCCAATAACAAAAAAAAAACAAACAAAAACGGTGGTAGTGGTTTGATAATTTTTGGTCCAACAATACATTGACCTAAAAACTCATCTGACTAAAATCTCATCTGAAATTTTCCCACCTGGCTGACCACAAGTGCTTCAAGGCCCCTCCTCTGGTCAGTTTATTGTCAGTGGCTTAATACCTGCATCTCTTTCAGTGTCTTGAAAATCATTCTGATCCATGACTTGGATTTTGTGAAATTTGTCTTCATCCTCCAGGTGCTAGAGCCGAATGGACTCAGTTTCCATAGTTATTTTCAGTGGCCAGTAGCTTGCAGCCCACCTGCATTCACATGATATAACAAACAAAACAAATACAAAAAAAAAAAAAAAAAGCAAAAGCAGCTTTTTGAGCATGTTTGAAATGCTCAAAATAGCAGAATGAAAAAGCCAACTCCCACCATGCAAGGAAGCTTTACAACAACAGAAACACATGTGGTTTCAACAAAACATTTTTTTTCAGCCTTTCTTGTTGATATGCAGTCCTTGTGACTAGGCTATTCAAATGGAGAGGGCTGGGGAGAAGTGGAGGGCCTTTTTAAAAGGAACAAATCCAGTAAGCTGCTCAAAAGCTAGGAGACAGCAAAATAACAGTCGGCATCCAGGGAGAATGTCTGTCTTTGAATGTATTCACAAGGAATTGAAAAAAAAAAAATGGCGTCAAACTCTTGGCTTGTGGCTTTTCAGAGCTAGTGAAAAAGCCAGTCTCCTGTTCACAGGGCAGCGAGGGGCCAGGGTAACCCAGATGCAGTGAAGCCCTGGAGAGCAAGGCTCCTGCAGAGTGCCCTGGGGAGCGCAAGGCAGGTACAGGAAAGGCTGCACAAAGGACCTGCTCATGCCAAGGCAGGCTTCTTAAGTTCTGCTCAGCCGTAGCCCACATGTTACTCCATTTGGACTTGCGTGCAGTGCCAGATGCAAGCTTTGCAGCGCCAGATGCAAGCTTTGCAGCATCACGCTCCAGGTGGAACCTCTCCCAGTGCCGGGGGATGCAGTAATCTCCCACTAGCTCTGCACGTGCCAGGGGCACACAGCTACCTCTGTGCTGTCCCAGAGCTGAGGTGCTTTCCTGCAGCTTCTGTGGTTTTTTTTTGCACTGTGCATCCCACGTTTCCAGTTTCAGGAGTACTCTACAGAGACTCACTCAGGTTGCAGACACACTAGACCCAGTTCATGTCACTTGAGAGCTGTTTCCAGGGCTAAGATGACTTCAGAAGCTGTGCAGCTGTGTTTGTGAGCTGACTCTGCTACTGGGGCATAATCAGGTCCCAATCTGAATAACATAGCCAAAGATAAAACAAAGGGGAGACTGCATGGGAAAGAAAAGCAGTAGCAATACAGGGTTCATGTTTCTTCCTAGTCCTATGACAACCTTAGGAATCTTCCTACCTTGGAAGTGTTCATTCAGTTTCAGTCACAGACTAAATTGTGCACTTTGAGACCTTGCAAATGTCTTTCAAATATCCCCGAGAGAAAAGAGCTTTAATACGTTAAACAGGTTAATAGCTACCAGTCTGCCTTGCCCCAGGCCAGAAGGCAACATGAACCCTCACTTCTCCATGAATTTAATTTCAAGAATTCAGTGCTCATATAGTGTGAGAGGCACTTAAAAGTTCTGTTGGAGCCCTTGATAGACACACAGCCCCTGAAGCACCGAGAATGGTAATTGCTGCAAAGCGTCCCACTTTGACAGTGGGAGAAATGCCTTGTGCTCACTTGTCATTGAAATCTTCTTCAGTAAGATTGTAAAGGAATTCCTCCATGACCTCGTACGCTTCCATGACTTCACAGATTCGTTCCTGCACAGAGAAAATGACACCTTTAGACCATACTCATTCCAACTCTCTGGTCTATACCTTATTTTCATAAGGTACCTTTGAACGGTGTTAATCACACAAGCTCAATGTGATGGAGGCTGCTTCTCTGCTGTTTGAACAGTGGGAACAGATTTACAATCCCTTGTTTTGTGAACGATCGCACCATCGCCACCCTTCATTCTAGATGAATGAAATGTCACCTAGTAGATAAAGTGCTGGACAGAAACAATGTTTTGGGTTATCCTCCAGATTCTTTCCTTGGCATAGACAAGTACAGCTTATAGCTCGATACCTTTGTTCCCCATTATTTCAGCTGGGAGAAGACCTACTCTTCAAATAACTTCGAAAAAACTTGGTACTAGAAGGTCCTATTAGAAGAAATCCATTAGCAGCAATATGAGCATTTGGTAGCAGAAATATTTTCTTAAAAACAGTATTAATTTTCAGAAGACAGCTATTCAGTACAAAAATGCAGAATGGATCATAAAGGTAGCAAAAAGCATACTTAAGTCTTTCAGGCAAGAGTTTTAACTACTATTTTGTTCTCCATAGATATTTAAAATCACGGTATGTGTATTTAAAAAATACAAATCTTAGGAATCACAAAAATACAAAGTCAGGAACCTCATGGCATTACATGCAAAGACTTCCAAACAACAACAACAAAAAGAATGGACTTTTGCTTCTGAGGCACCACACATTGCATTGACAAATTTCCTCCTCACTTCCCCTGGTGTCTTCTGTTCATAAGGAGACCATCCCTACCTCGTGTGCAGCCAGCTGCTCAGAGACTCCCTTCATCCACTCCCACAGCTCAGCCAGCTCCTCAATATTGTTTGGTTTCTCATGCATTTTGCGGCTGACCATTTTATATGCATCACAGATCTACATGAGCATACAGCAAAGGAAAGACCATCAAAAAGTAGTTAATTGCTAAAAAGTAAATGGTAAAACCTGACATGATCCACCCACTTCCCATTGTGAAGGTGGTCTGAAGTCATGAGTACACAGTCCTGTTCTGTCTTTTTCTTTCCAGTCTTTCTCCATCCGTCTCATTTGAGCTTAAATGGAATGAGACTGCCAAAAAAAGGGGAAGAGGAACTGCAGGTATGTAGTTGAAATGATGACAATAACAGATTTAGAAAACGCTCTGGCAGATGCAATTGTCTATATTCCTCAGAGCAAGCAGAAGGACCTTCCAGTTGTCTACTAGGCAGAGCTTCTCAATCCACCGACACATTTTCACAAGATGGCAAGATCTTGAAGAATTTTGTCTCAAGAGATTTATCTCAGGCACATAATTTATTAAGTTTATATAATACTTGATTTGGTTAAGTCTGCACATCTCCCCTCTAGGCGTTGTTTTAAATAATCACTCCTATGCAATCTAAAAATTTCTCATTAATGTGGCCTCAGTTGGCCATTCCACAAACACAGTGACTTCAAAAGCAGAAGGACAAGAAGAGACACTGACAGATAATCTATTGAATCAGGTAACTTACATTCTCCACCTGCAAATGGAGGCTTTTTGCCAGTATGTCCAACATGGAAGTGGCAAGTGCTTTGTATTTTTTGGACAGGTTTTGCTTAACACCTTCTGTGCTGACATGGAAGGGACCAATGGCAATAGAACTAGGTAGAGTGTTGTCCAGGTTCTCCTTTTCAGACAACTATGTGTTTATTATACTCTTCACCTCCTGGGCAGATGGACATTGCTCTTCATAGTCTCTGTAAACAAAGACACCAACAGTAACCAAAAAAAAAAAAAGGTAACATAGACCTTAATATTATTTGAGCATCCAGGCTGTTCATAGGATGTCCAGACGTGTCTGCCTAGAGGATTAAGACATTAAATTAATAATAAGCAGATCTACTGCTATTAAAAAGTGCACCTATTTGAATGCATATATCCTTTTGCAAGCACAGATTGAGATGGTACCAATGCCTTCTAGATCTTACAGCCAAAGATATGCCTATATGGGAAGTGAGGAGTATCCCAGTTAAGGACAGGAGCACCAGCTTTAACTGAGCACAGGAAGCTACAGTAGCAAAAGACATCCCATATGAAGTCCATCTAATTGGGTGACCAGCCCCCATTGAAGGCTCTGCTTCAGTGTCTTTGCTGCTACAGTTACCAACACCAAGCAGAGGAAGTCAGGCTGCCTACACCCACTTGCATGGCAGCTGCATCTGCATAGTGGTGTAGGCACACACTGTTTCCGATGTGTATGTGAGATGACACAGAACCAGTATGTAGCTGAGGAGCATTACTGCAGAGCAAGGGAAGGGACAGGCTCAAATCTACGATGGGTTCTAGAGCACAAGAAGCGTGGAGTGGAATATGAGCACAAAATATTTTAGCTGCAAAAAAGTGGAAGAAAAAAAATGAAAGGCGTAATACAGCAAGAGCAGAGGGAGAGATCCAGTTTACACCAGTGCTGTCATTTTGTAAGATCAGGAGGCATCTGGCGGGAAGCTCCACACTTCACTGTGTTCTGGGAAGAGACGGGAATTTGTCAAATGGGATTTGTAAATTGATTAAGTTGGAATAACAAAGAGAAAAATGGCTTCAGTCTCACTGGAGAAAACGAGTTCTAAAAAGAAGACTATTAAAATAGCAGAGGCTAAAGGACAACAGAGATGCAAAGAGTTGTGGCAATGAAAACAAGGCTGAAACAGAAGAAAACATTACTTTCCACAGAACATTATCAGCCTGAACAGATGCTGTTTGAAGGAGGCCAGAGTCAAGTATCCTACTGGATTTTCAAACAGGATGAGTCATTTTTAGGGCCATTAATATCTCCAATTACACTTACAAACATGACAGGAATGTGACTGCTGTCAGAGGCAGAGAGAAATTCTCACTGACACCACCAACGTCCTCTAAAACCATGGACAACTGCTCATGTCCGAAGGCTGCTTCTGCTGGATGTCGGATCTTACATCTGAGGCACGTCACAGACATGCGTGGTCTCAGAATAGGTCCCGCATTCTCATGCACATCCACACAACAGCTTCTGAGAAGACTTGCCTTTTGGGTTAGAGGTACCTTTGTTACAAGCCACTTCCCTTAGGAAGTAGTGGACATCATTGTTATTTAGGCCTAAGAACTTCTCATATCTCTTGGCATAGGCTTGGAGAGGGATCAGTGCCTTCTGAATGGCATACCACATAGCCTCACGGATTTCTTCCACTTGTGGTTCATGCAAGCTCACCGAGTCCAGCAAGGGTGTGCCTGTGATAGCTACGTTCTCCAACACATATTGGAAGAGGAAGGAGAGATTGGGGCTTTCAGGACTAGCAGCACTAACCATGCCTCCTCAGGAGAGTGGTGAGACAATCACTAGTGGTGCCCTTGGGAAGTCACACATTCCATCCTTCTACATTCTGCCAGGAATTGTTTCTTCAGTTTTACGTTGCCTCCCCAAAGAAGGAGGATCTCGGGAGACAGGTCTTTCACAGTACGAGGCAGAGGGATGCACACACAGAAGAGATCTGCAGCAGAGTGATAGCACTGGAAAAGGTGCTATTTCCTTTATGAGTCTGCTTTTACCCGCTGCCAGGTGCTTAGGGCAATCAGGCTACTTAGGACATGACTCCACAGAACCTGCAGCACCAAAGCAGAGACAGCAACCTGGTAAAATAGTTACAGGGTTGGGAAGCTTGAAGAAACCCTGTCAGAGCAGAACTACATCAGCACAGTGCTGTGCCTAAATTAATTTAACTGGATTCCCAACTACACACTTCTACAACTCTCTCCCTCAGTATAAGCTCAGGGGTGCCTACGCCAAGCTGCAATGCACTGAGACTTGGCCAGTTATATCCCTGTGGTTGCAGAAGAGTTCACCTTCTCCAGCTGTGGGACAGCATGAGTCACCAGGATTCCCTTGTCAAACAGAGAAATGAGGGACTTCACAAAGCTCTCCACAGGGGGGCTGAAGTGAACGCCACTGCTGTCTAGCACAAGGTCTATTACAAAGAGTGGATTCCTTTGAAGCCTGCAGTGGGAAGAGAAGAACAGGGATGCTTTTTGAGACAATGACACAAAATTATATTGCTCTTGGGCTGATATTAAAATGCCTACCAGACAGAAAAGCAGAGGAGAGGACAACTCTCCCATGCAGTTGAAGGTATGAAACACTGTGTTCTGAATTTATCAGTAAAGGCACTGAGAACTCTTGTCACAGAATCACAGAATGTTAGGGATTGGAAGGGACCTTGAAAGATCATCTAGTCCAATCCCCCTGCCAGAGCAGCAACCTAAATGACATCACACAGAAAGGTGTCCAGGCGGGTCTTGAATGTCTCCAGAGAAGGAGACTCCACAACCCCCCTGGGCAGCCTGTTCCAGTGCTCCGGCACCCTCACTGTAAAGAAGTTCCTTCTAAAGTTTAAGCGGAACCTCCTGTGTTCCGGCTTGCACCCATTACCCCTTGTCC
Organism: Baryphthengus martii; assembly: GCA_013396935.1. Taxonomy (NCBI): domain Eukaryota; kingdom Metazoa; phylum Chordata; class Aves; order Coraciiformes; family Momotidae; genus Baryphthengus; species Baryphthengus martii. Next base: position 107,483 of record VWZK01012370.1, read on the forward strand.
TGTCATTGGGCATCACTGAGAAGAGCCTGGCTCCATCCTTGTGACATTTGCCCTTAACATATTTATAAACATTAATGAGGTCTCCCCTCAACCTCCTCTTCTCCAAGCTGAAGAGACCCAGCTCCCTCAGCCTTTCCTCATAAGGGAGGAAGGTCAAAGGTGGAGGAAATGTGAATCATGACATACCAGGATCCCCAAAAGTCATAACCTTATGTTAAGAACTGGAGCTGCTTTACAGAAAAATAGCAGATGCTCTCCAAACCAGGCATTCAGCATCTCCAATATACTCCTATAATGCACCTTCTAAAAGTTATATCTTGTATGTTACCATCATGGCTCAAGACCAGCTGACATCAGTGTCAAGACTTTCACTGATTTCAAGGTAAAAGGCCTCACATGAGTGGCAGGTTTTTCCTCTCCTTCCAGTTTTCAATTTCAAAACCTTCACTTTTTTTTAATACCGCAAAGGACAGAAATCCTTAAATCAATACCCAACAGAAGAAAATTCTAGGCACTGTGCCAATCTGAATTTGGTATTCTTTAGAGATCCTAGGTCAGATCTTACTCCCGAGGTTTAATCCAAGAATGGAATTAAGCAGCCATGCCTCCTTGTATTCTTCTTCCTGGCCTCCAGAGAAAAAGCCAGTAGTAATTATTTGCTCCCCTGAGAATGCTGGAAGGGGATAAGCTTTAGAACAGCACGTCAAAGTAGCAGACCTCTGTTCTGATGGGCTGCCTCATATCTCTAACAGTAACTTGAAATCTCTGCTGACAGAGCAGCCAGCTCAGGGTCATTCTTCCATTCGCAAGCAAAAGTGTCAGGTAGAGGATTATGGGAAAGAGACCAGCCTAAAGCCCTCACACAGTGCAGCACCTGTTTGCAAAAACAATGGTTAGAAAGACAATGGCACTATGTTTTTCTGCTCTTTCCGCTCCTTTTTTTCCTCTCCCTTTCATACCTGTAGGGACTATTGATGAGGTCATCTCCCCACTCCATGTCCTTTGAGCAATGCAGGATACCATGGCAAGCATCCAGCAAAAGCTGGATGAAGCTGATCAGTGAGTTCTGGACAAGACATCACAGAGAGTCCTGAAGTATGAGTCTGATGTGCTCATAAGCTTACACAGCTTGGACATCTGGTAGATACCCCAGGTATTTCAGGTTGTACGAGCCTTTGCCTGCATTTCCCAGGCTGCTCTTTACTGAAGTCTTTAAAGTATTGATCCAAGTATCCTCGAGAAACATTTGAGCCTAGGGCAAGGAATAAAAATCAAGCTGTGTAAAGCAAGTTGATGGGAAAGAGTATGGTGAGGTTAGTTGCTAGCTGGGACTCCTGGATCTTTCTCTGCTGTGAAAAGCAGCTGTTCTCTCAGAACTGTGGCAGCTAAACAGTAGCTCTCAAATCCATGTACACACACACAGCATCTGAACCTGGCCATATATTTCTTTCACTGACAAAAGACCTACAAAAAGAAAGGCTGGTATTAAAAACCAGGAATGCTCTATTCTTTCTTTTTCTACATGACGTTTCCTTTTCGTTCTCTTTTCTGTGGAGCACTATCCCTGGAGGCCACCGTCAGGGTCCCTCATAAAAAGTTGTGAGACAGTATGATAAGCAAGTAAAGGACAGAATGTTGTCTTCTCTTGACAAGTGAGGAGAAGGAAGGGAAGAAGCCAAGGGCAGCAGCAGTCTGCAGTGTTTTAATTTACTAAAATACCACCAAGTGTCACTTTGACTCCACAGGCAGCTGCTGTCTGTGTGTAATAAAACAACCTCCGTCACTGAGCGGATGACAGCACTGCCTGCCTGGAACGACAAGGGACTGAGAAGAACCAGCACATGCTCTCTGTCACTGATCTACTGTGTAACCCTGTGCAAGCTACTCCATGGGGCCACGTCCAGGGTGTGATGTGCTGCCCTCATTTAAAGGGCATGAAGATCTTCTGGTGAGAGTTACCACAGAGTTGCAAATTTTTGTCCTAGTCTATCTGCTGGCATTGTAAACAGTTATTTAATTAAGTGCATGAAGAACAGAGTTTAGAAAACCGTTACCTCCATGAGTGCTTCAGAAGGAATCGAAGCTCTCACGCCTTGCAGCTGGAGGGATGGGCGAATAAAAAAAACAAATCTGGAACATTTTGAATGCCAACCAGAGGTGTTATCTGCATGGACACCAGGATGAGAAAGGAGGGGCTGTAGACCAATGTGGCCACTTGTTCAACATGTGACTAGGAGCACAGTCAGCGCTAGCTGATGCTAACTAGGGGGCTATGGCTCTTTCAGCCCATTCTCCTTATATCCCAATATTCCTTCCTGGCCATCCACAATGTTTTCTTTGAAAGCTCATCTGTTTCGAGAGAATTGACCTGCAGCTGCTGCATCTATCTAATACACACTGATAGCCCTGCTGGCTGCTTCATATATTCAACCCCCACACTTCCTCCACTCACCTGGGTGAAGGTCTGGGTCTGGATCTGTTCAAACTCCTCCAAGGAGACGTGCCTGGCTAATGTTGAGTTAAACAGAGACATGCTGGCTGCCTTGTTGCACTCATTTTGCACCTGTGTAAGGAGCAGGATGACTTCTGCCTTGGTCAGGAGTGAGAGCAATTTGAAATCTGCTTGTCATTCATCAAAAGGATAGTCTGGGATACAGATGAGTCCTAGCACCGAAAAAAAGAACCTGTTATAGCCTGCAACAGTCATCTCAGCTTCTGTTTTAGAGGAAAAGCACAGCTCCTTTGAGACAATACTTGTGAAAAGGACTCTCCTGTAACGCACAGACATTATCATGTAGCAGTTTCAGTAGACAGCTGGATGAAAGAGAGTCTCTGCTCTGCAGCCTCCCATTAGAGGTTGAGGTGCCTCACCTTCCTGAAGCTTTACCTCGTGATGTTTCCATGAGAAAGACCATCGGACTTGAAGAAATTTCCCACTGAGGCTTTGGGGCACAGCTGAGTAATCTCACCTGTGAGAGGCCACTTCCGAACCACTTCAAGGTGTTCTAAACTTTGCAAGATCTAAGTGCGCAACATACACCTCCCCATCTTACACTGTGGTTGTTTGCCTCCAGTTGGGACTCTAAAAGAGCCTGAGCACTCTTTCACAGCCGAGGTCTGCCGCTGCTGAGCACCACAAATGGAGGTGACTAGCCTCAGCACAGTGCAGGGCAGAAGGCAGTGAAGCTAATTTACACTGCCCTGCATCTGGCACCATCAAAGGTACATTTGCAGTTACTGTGGCTTAACAGATGGATGGTGACGAGTTATCCCGAGGTAATGTGAACATGCAAATATGCCCTAAAAGAGACCACACATACCCAAGCCTCATTTAATCTCTTGGTGCTGCCCCTTATGAGCCCTAATCATTAGCACGAACCTGAGAGTTTTTGCAACAAATCTTATCAAAACAAGAGGTACCATAACCACGCCAAGTTCAAACTGCTTCATACCTTTCTCTGGCACTTTCTCCTCCTCTTTATCTGGCAGGGTGACATAATAAAATGTTTCAGGTTTGGATGTGACGACTCTGTCAAAGATCATACTGTTCATGGTGCATTCATAGTCCAAACGCACTTCTTCCTCCTGGCGGCACATAAGGTCTAAGAGCCTGTTTCAAGACACGGAACAACAATAACCCACAATGCTCAAGCAGAAGCGCGTCTGTAGCTTTACTGCAAAAGCCACCCTTCGCTCCCTCCTGGATTTGCTAACCCAGAAGTTCACCTACTCCTGGATGCATTAGGAGAGCTCTGCAAACACTGAAGCAGCCAGCAAAGCTATCGACTAGACACTGAATGACAGAGATGAGCATCTTTTCAGGTGTGCAGAGGGAGAAGTATTACAGAAAGGAGGGGAAAAAAACCAGTAACTGAGGAAGCCAGCAGGCAGTTCTGGAAAAGTCGGGCTGAGCTATCTTCCCAACTGCCTCCTGCTGAACACCTCTTGAAATCAGTTTCTTCAGCCAAAACATGTGTGCAAGTGCTGAAATCCTGCTCTGCTTGCCCTCAGAAATCATCTTTCACCTCAAGCAGGCAGAGTACTTTTCTTTGTACCTATATTTCTGCTCACAAACAGAGATTAATTCCTCTCTCACTCTCCAGTTGAAGCTGTCAGACCATGCAGCCCTGCACACCTTCCTGACTCTTGAGCAGGGCAATCAGTCATGGCTGATTCCCAGCAACACCACCAATGGCTCATGATTCATCAGCCCAGGGACTCTTAAAATGCCTTCCTGATATGAACTGCATCTCAAAGAGACACTCGATTATATCCAGGTGTTTTCTTCCTGCTGTGCAGACTTTTTTTATCTTAGCAGCTGTTAATAAGCCAGGGTCACCAGCAGACAACAGCCAAGTCTCTGGTGGTCTGCAGATCAATTCAGCAATGACTGATCTGTTCCCTGAAAGCACAGGGAGAGAGCAAGGTCAACCATGCCGTTGCTGTCCAACCTTCCTGCTGTTGAAGGCCACTTAACTGCAGGTGTAAGAATGGCTAAGTGGATCTGCATATGAAATACATCTACTTCCTCTGGCAATACTGACAGATCACCCATCCTGTATGTGGGTTCCTGGGGCTCTTGCCCTGCATGCTTCTGACGACACTCTGGGCAAGAAGGCAGTGTTAACCAGCTGGAAAGCAGATAGGATCCACAACTTATCAGCTGGATGCTCAAGATCTGCCTTCATTGCCACTCATTTGTATCCCTATGAAAGCCTACAATGTTAATGGACTGAAGGCTGATACACCGAGCAGGTACTTGATGCTTCACCTCTCGTCTTTCTTCAGTCTGGGCGTTTGCATAGCCAACTGCTTCATTTCACTCAGGCTCTCCTCACTGATGCTATGTTGTGCATCTGTGGGCATGGAGTCCACAGACAGGTGATACATCAGTAGCGTCTGTGTCTTCTTACGCAAGCTGTTGGCAGAAGCTACCCGCTCTGCAAACACCCGGGGATCTTCAGCCAGAAACAACAGGCAAACTCGTGGCACCCAGTACTGACATGACAACAACAGGGGTCTTCCTGCAAAATGACAGTAAAGCTTTCAAGAGTCTAAAGAGAACACATAACTCTTGCACATAACAGCTTACAATGCTGACAGCAGCTTTTTGATGGGCAATATAACTGGGCTGGCTTTCTGGAGATCAAAATGAGGGACCAAAGCTGAGGACAGCAGGAGACATGGAGCATGGAATTAGTAGCCTCTCCAAACTTATCACAAGGCGGGGTGCTCCATCTTAATCTGTCTACATACTCCCTCAAAATTATATTGGCCAAGAAAGACCACAGCATTTAACTTGTCCTGAAGGAAGAAAAGATAGGAGACAAAGGAAAAGGAAAGGTATCTCCAATGGGAAGGCCATTGGAGATACCTTTAATAAATTGTTAAATTACGGTGTTGAGTTCTCTCCCTACAGGTTTTTCAGGACTGGTTTAACAAACGTGTCAAGAGTGATAACAGAGAGGGGAATTCAATGATTTCTTGATGTCCTTCCCATCTCTACCAAGGACCAGCACGGGTAATGGACTGACTTTCAGAGTATATGCTAGGTCCCAAAACGCCTTGAAACATACCTTCTGAAGTTATTCCTCCATTGCGGATGGGTCTCCCTTCTTCATCCCACACCAGCCCATCCTTGACGGTTTTATGGACCAAGCAGAGCTCTGTCTCCTTGTCATAATCCAGAACACCAACATCAGTCCATCCGTAGATTAACTTCTGGATTTTTGGGTCCTCTGAGAGATTCAAAGATTAAAACAAAGTTACTCCATTCTCCTGGAGGCTACAGCAAACAAACTTTCCTGATCAGATTGGTGAGGCTACAGTCAAATCCATTTACTAGCTTGTATCTCAGTCAATCTCACATAATTTCTGCTGTGATCAACTAAATAATGAACTCAGGTCTTACAGTTTAGCATTTCCAACTATATGCACACATCAGAGATCTCCATTTTCTTCGTCTTCCCTCTGTGGGTTCCCTGTGAACCAACCTTCCACTGCCTGCTTCAGGCACTCCCACTGACTCTTTGCAGCCATAGTCTCATACTTGGGTCCCATATGCTCCTACATCCTCGCTTTCAGCCCATACCTGGGGACCCCTCTTCCTCCTGTTCCTTCACTCCTTGATCCAGGACCCATCATTACCCACTCAGGCATTATAGGGATTCCATTCTCCTTTCCCATGTCTGGCTCCAGCCCTGTATCGCCCTCCACACAAGTCCTCATTCTTCTAATTGGGAGTGGGTTTAAAACCTCGTACCTTCTCCTCCAATCTCTTACTTCTCTGGATCATTCCCAGGGCATCTAGCTCTTAAATGTTTGGATTCTCTTAAATTCTGGGAGAAGCTAACCAGACAGATATATATCGATATCAATATCAACATAGATACAGGTCAGGTCAGCATGACACTGAAGTTGAGAATGGATGCCGTTAACCACGGGTCTGAGCTATAGGGATCTGCAACAGTACTGGCATTATACAGGTGCCAGTGGTCTCACCTCTCCCAGGGCCTAAAAGGTCCCAGCCTGTGGAGTGATCAAGCATAGTGTTCCCCAAGTCAGCCACAAGCAGAATTCAGCCACCCATGCTGGCTGCTCAAGGACCCATACAGCTGAAGTTTTCTGCTTAGGTTTTGCAGCCAGTCAAGCCTCTGGAGGCTGCCCAGAGCTGCAGTCAGTGTGCATGGCAGCTCCTATGCTTTAAAGCTACTGCAGACATGCTAATATGAGCTGCAGCAACAACTGGACACCAGTACAGCTGTACCTAGCGAAGCCTCCTCACTGGGAATGCTCTGAGTAACAGGAAAACTACAGACATCCAAGTCACTTAATTTGCCCTAGATTTACAACTTGTCTTTTCTGAACTCAACTTCTGATCCTGCACTTGCAGTGAAATCCATCCAGAACATACTGTGTTCAAGCTACCTAACTAACTTTATGATAACTACATAGCAATAAAGAGAAACTTTGACTGTACTGACTTCCAGGCACAGAAAGGAGGGCTAAATGCAGAGGCTACTTTTAAAAAAGAGCAAACTGTCAGTCCAGGGCAGGACTGACAGATGACAGGATCCCCGGTCTCTTGCTCTGTCTATCTGAGCCTGATCAGAACAAGTTAGTGCTTTTCTGCTGTTCAGAGCTGCATTTGTCAGAATCTACATGCTCCCTTCAGTTGAATGGGTTTGTAATTGTTAGTGTTGCTTCACTTGAGCAGTAGCTCATTTAAGCTTTACCATGTCCTAGTACTTCATCTGTAGGTAAAAGTGCTTTTCCAGGAACCAGCTTTCTGTCTTGAGAACTTGGCTCCAGTCCTAGTGAGATCCACTCTTCTGGAGTTCGACAGTCATACTCAGTATTGTCAAGTATCTGAAAAGGAGGACACGGGTGAAATGAAGTCTTACTTCAGAGAGAAGTAAATACAAAACGTCCGATACAAAATTTCCTGAAAGTTAACATGCATCTCCTAAATGAGCTACAAAAAGGGAAAACAGTTCAGGTGCAAAAGCTGCTCTGATCTGACCAACAATCTCCCAAACAGCGATATCTGTATCTCTAGTCACCTCTTAGGGAGCAGAGATGCCACCTGGAGAGGTCTCACGCAGTGACTACTGCTGGTTACTCCATCCAGAAGGGAACATGAGACAACACCTTTTCTTTGGAGACACAAATGACAGTGAGGAGTATCCTCAAGGACTATTGGTTCTGATGGAAGTTGTGGGCACCCTGCAGAGGACACCTAGCATCTTGTAGAGATCCTTTAGGGCCCAGACATGCTGTGAAGAATCTCCTTGTTTTATTGCTTGTTGTATCAATGATGACCAAGTGCCCTGCAATTCTCAGAAGCATGCTGTGGTATTAGCAATGAGATAGATCAAGTGCCAGACGCACTGTCTTACCTGTAATGGGAGGTCAATCAAAACAGGATCTTTGTTCTCCGCAATAGTTGGCATATTGTCAGGATCGTGGTGCCTTGGCATTAGCTGATCAGAGTCTATCCCCTTGCTGGCTAAGAGCTCAGCAATATCAAAGGTGCGATATAGCCGTCTTCTCCTGATTTGAATCAGGGAGGGAAACAATCATTTAATGTGCCAAGAAGGCCTCCCACGCCTGTAACTCCTCTTTTCATTTTGCATCCCTACCAGTAAAGAAGTTTTTGGGCACTGTTGTGGTTTAGCCACTGCTGGCAGTTAAACATCACACAGCCACACACCCACAGCTTCTCCTCCATACCCCCATCGGTGGGATGGGAAGAAGAATCAGGAGGAAAAAAAAAAGGTGAGACTCCAGGGAGTTCAGACAAGGATAGTTCAATACAACACCACAAAAGGAGAAGAAAACAGTGTACTTATGATAGTACTGACAAAATGAGAGATAGAGTAACAGAAGCCAGGAAAAGCTCTACCTGTGCCCAAGATGCCAACTTTCCCTGCTCTGGCCACACTGAAGCTGAAGCTTCATGCTGAAGCAAGTCGAAAACAGGCACACACCCTCCCCCTTTATACAGGGACAGGACTCTGTATGGTATCAAATATCCCATTGGCTGGCTCAATTTTTATCCCAGCTGCAGCCCCTCCCAACTGACTGGGCCACCAGCTGCTGCTGCTAATTAACCCGAACTGAACCCAGGACAGGTATAAACCACATACATGTGTATTTCTTCACCTATAGAACAGAATAGTTCAGCTGGAAGGGACCTACAATGATCATTTAGCCCCATTTATAAATTATACACATGTACTACTGTACTAACATATTATGTACATTATAGAACATACACAAAAATAGAAATCAAAAAATGAGAAAAATATGAAATAAACACTATATTAAAAAATATTTTCTTCCCACATCCCAGTCTTGTTCAATGAGCACACCTCAGTTTGGAGACCATTGCCTTACAGCATAGTATTTTCCTAAAGATTTTTTACATGTCGTGTCTTGAAAGCAAAAATCAACACCCTAATGTGCTGTGTCCATTCCGGAATTACTTCTCTAGCCACTTTCTGGTTACTTCTCTATTTCAACCTCCCGAGGGCATTGCCCAGGAAGGCTTTGGAAAGGAACCTGCACTTTGGGCTGAAACGATGGTACTGGGAAATCTGATTCAATGAGGTTCTTAGTGGTTGGTCCCATCATTTGCTTATGCAGGATACTTTCAAAGTCCTCAGGCACCTTGAAGGTTGTGACTAACAGAAACACATGTCTGAAACCACCAGACATCACTCTCCTTTACATTCACATGTATAGCAGAACTGTGCTGGCTCCTGGGTTGTCTGCAGAAGTCACTTCACTAGATTCGTGTGAGAAATCAAGCAGACATCAAATGGGAAACCAAAATAAAGACCTTTTTTCTTGCTGCAATATGTCATTATGGTTTTTCAACACCAAAATGATGGCATAGAAGAAGCCTCCGCTGAGAATTAGTGTCAGGCACCTTATTAGGAGGTAGGGCACTGACCTGGTTCTAGGGAGCTCTGTTCTTGTTCCCAGCTTTGCTACAGACTCCCTACATGACCACGAGCAAGCTGATGTCTCCAGTGCACAGGTTCTCTCATTCAGAATGGGCTGGGATTCCCCTGCCTCCCCAGGGTGCCCTGAGACCAAAAGTCAGTGGCAGCTGGAAGGAACTCAGTCAAGATCGTGATACAGGACTTACAAATACTGCAGAGAGAACAAGCCACTCAGGTTATCTTTATGTGCTGAAGTCCTTATTCACACCTCACTTGGGACAAACCTCTCCTCAATTCTTGCTCAAGAGAACCTCCCACTCACATCAGCAGTGGTGTGAGAAAAAAATGACTTAAACAGCTAACAATTTCACAGTTTGGCCAAATGTTTTCAATGGAAATTTGGACTAAGCAAGAAGTATAAATTTCCAAGAATTGGCTGAAATTGAACCATGTCATTTACCCCATAAATAAACCAAACTGTTTATATTGCTAAATAAGCCACAAATAATAGAATAGCAGCAAACTGGGAATTTGAAGCTTAACCTAAATGAAGTAATTGCACACAAGCTTTAAAAAGCACTGTTCCCTGGACAGAGCCAAGCATTGAGATAAAGTAGATTTCAGTGGAGTGAGAGCTTTTTGTTTGATGAACTTTCACACTCTATCAAGGAGATAGATAAGGTTCTGCCTTGTAAGCAGGTATTTTGGACATAAAGCTTTGGACTCAATCCTTCACCCTGCTCCCCGTGCTTCTGTTTGCATCACGGATGCGACCCCTTGATTTCAAAGCAATTCCACAGAGCAGCCATAAAAGCTGAAGTCAGACACATTTCAGGATGATCAGGTACAGAAAGGGTCCTCAAAGCGGTCAACCCCACACCCTTCTTAAATGGCCCCTGACTCACCCCTTGTAGCTGTACGTTGTCTGCTTAGGGAGTAAAGGACACCACCATAACCATTTGCACTGTCCACACCAACACACATACACTTACGATGGTTTTGAGGAAATCCTAAAGCACATCTCCTTAGCTTCCTGTATATCTCTGGCTTGGGGTCTTTACAGAATGGCTCTGATTTATATTTGTTGTCAGGTAGTGCATCTGCTCCTGTTTTGTCACTTCATTGTCACAAAATCCACAGTCCCATCCATTATGGTATTTTGTGCACTATCAACTATTTATGTCAATATTTAGCGTTTCATTTGCATTTACATTTCCAGCTTGATAGCTTCTTCCCCCTTGAAGAAGCGGCAGATCATAAATAGAGATCTGTCTCCACTTGTTAGGGATGAGTCTAGCTTGTCAAGATTCACTTGAGGATGCAGTCATTTGTCCTCACTCATGAAAATAAATGTCACTTCAAAGCACAGGAAGGTGGTATATACAGTTACCATTTTTCTCCAAGACTAAAATCCTCTCACATGCACACTTGCTCCCCACCTGCTTGCCAGCCTATGATCCATGTCCCCAGGAGTGCTCCAGGGACCGGGAGAGTGCTGGCAAACCTTTCAGCCAGCAGCTCTCTATATACAAAGATCCTCTGCACACCAAGGGAGAAGCATCTACACTGGGGTGCAGTTGGATGCAGAATGAATACATGAGAGAGGCCTGTGATTTTGGCTATGGGTACCTAGAGCCTGACCACAACTCTCACAGGCAGGTGCTGTTTTCACAGGAAAGGGGCACTGCTGGCTCCATACACAATAACAACAAAAGCAAATTCAGAGCTTTCCTGGCATACGGCCCACGGGACCCGAACTCCCATGGGCAGCAACACAGTACATCCTGAGCCCTGGGAGGAGTGGGTATATCTAGGAGAAAAGGGAACATGGTTCTACCACCCAGACAGATCACTCTGGTCCTTGTCTAACGGAAATTCACTTTTCATGGGACATTCAAGCAGCTCAGCACCATTCCTGGGCACTAACCTGGAGTCCTCAGCCTAGTTCCCAGCATGCTCACTATAACCACCCATGAGTTATGGCCCCGTTTCCTGCCACATTACATTTCCTCTCAGTCCTTAATCTTTAGGGTTGTGCTGCTCCAGTTCCGCCTGTCTCACCAAAGTGTGGTACATATGGGGGCCGGTGCAAACAACCTGAAACGCAGCCTGTGAGGCAAACATCAGAGATAACAAAGCACAGTTGTAGCACAGTGGGAGGGTGGGTTATAGAGATCCAGAGAGAGAGAGTGAGACTGTAGGACCCATTTTACCAGAGCTTTGGGAACAATTGAGACTGTGAGTAATGGTGAGAAAAGGCTCGGGGAGGCACAAATACCCAGAAACTTCAACCCAATGCAGAGAGGCAGGGAATCTGTCAGCAGAGTGCAGCCTGATGTCAGCTTGAAATGTGGACTGGGGGCTCATTAGGTAGTCAGTCATTCGAGTTTTACTTTCACATATTATCTGCAGTCACAACCACATGCACGGCCTGCCACGCTGGCACTGTAAACCCAGGTGACATCATGACAGTGATAGCACTGGTCACCGAGGAAGGCAGCACAACTGTGATCAGGAAGAGCCTTATGGCTTCACTTTGTAATTGTCCAGGTCTTGCACAAAGGCTTCTGACCAAAATGAAGGGCTAGGACCTGGAGTGAAAGCCACGTTTCTCCACACCAGGTGTACCATAGGTCTTTCTTTTTCAGAAGGACACTGGTAGAAAAATAAGTGCCCTGAGATGTTGGAGGCTTCTGGAGTGAATGCATCACTGTAAAATGTCTTTTGTTCAAAGGCTGTGTCTTTTTTGGGTTCCTGGTTGCAGTCATCAGAAAGCAACAAACTCGTTCCTGGACTGCAGTTCACGCATGAAGCCTCATTGCTGCTATTGGGAGGGTCGAGGCTCCTACCCAGAGAATTTGTCAGGTCCTTTTTTGCTTTATCCATCCTCTTAGAACAACGCTGTGGTGCAACCCTGGGTTTGCTAGAGTGGAAAGACATTGATCCTGTTAAATGCTGCATCTTTGGCACTCCTCCCACTGCTCCGGATATCGTTGACTTGCTAAGAATATGAGTGGGTAACAAGGTAGGTTTGACCCCCTGCTTCGGTACCAAGTGCTGCTCTTGTGACCTGGCGGCCGTCAGTCTCACATGGCTGACTTGATGGCTCACTAACCCTGGGGAAAGAGATTGTTTTATTATTCCAAATGGGTTTTGGAGGGGGAAAATCAGCAGTACACACATGAAAAGCTGCTTTCCTGAAGCAGCAGAGGCTTCCTGAATCTGTGGCAGCATTCAAAAGGCTGCCAGGAGAATTCGAGTAAACTGGGACTACAACAGAAGTGCTACTTTTGCTGTACCCAAATCCCTTAAAAGCCTTGTCACGCTTCATTCTAGTGGGAGTGGGCTACAGCCTAGATACCAACACAGCTACTCTCAGGTGTAAAGTCTGATTCTTCCATTTAAATAATTCAGGAGAGATGTTTAAGCATCGCTAACGAATATTAAAATATAGCCGGAAGCTCCCCTCTCTCTCCTCCTGCAGGGGATATTTTTGCTGATGATCTCAGCTCACAAATAATTTCTACTCTTCTGCCTTGGGAGAAGCAGGTCCAGGCAAATACCACAGCTCTACAGCTTTGTTTCATAAAAACCTTCGCGTACTGAAAGACACTAATTAAGAGCAGCCCTCGGACTTCTGGCATGATGATAATGCAACCCTTGATTTTAGGCTTGTCTAAACACAGAGATGACTCCTGTAACTAATTAGTACAGCTAAAGCGACACAAGCCCCTCCAACCTGCATGCACATGCACCGATGTTACGATGTACACGTACCCGCAGAGCTTATTCCTATAAATTACAAGACAAAGCTCTCCACGGTGTCTCTCAAGGCTCCTCTGAGCGCGATATGGCTTATTCATCAATTCCTGCTCAGGGCTAGACCCAGACTCCTCATCCAGCCCTCCCTGACTAATGGTTTGTGTCCTGTAGCCTTGTTAGGATCTCTGCTTACAGCTGGAGGCCAAGCCGCTGCAACAGGCTGCTACGTGGGAGTCTTCCAGCTTGCTGCAGCTAAGTGTTAGCAAGCCCATGCCCAGTCTTGCAGGCCACGGCTGGCACCGTACCTGTCTGGAGTCTCATCCTGACACAGAGACAATACCACAGCATCCCTTCCTGCCATGCCATCTCTGCTCTGCCCTGGAGTGGAGCAGAAAGTCTGCCCGTCCTATACTCTTGATCAGAAAGGGCAATTTTTTCTAAGTTTCACCTTGCTGCCTGTCTGTGAGAATGAAGCGGGTACATGCAGCAGAAAAAGTATTACATGCATGCCGGAGATAAGAGGGAATAACTGTGCTGGTTTATTACTGCAGGTTCAAGCCAGTGCACAATTTTGAGAGGTTGAATCAAAAAAGAAATCAGATAATAAATCAAGGTTACTATGATGCGAATCCTTTAAGTGAAACAGAGTAAGCAAACAGATTGGAAAGACCTGGGCAATGAGATCAATAATACCCTCTCCTCTCCTTCAAGCTAGAAAATCTCAAATCTATCTTCTCACAGCTTCTCTTTGGCATGGCAACTGGAACCTCACACCCTGAAGAATGAATTTTCCATGGAGGATTTTGGTTTTATTAGCTATTTTATGCTCTGGCCATATCTATTTTAGCAGCCCAGCAGGACTGATTGGTATCAGGCAAGACCCAAGGACTCCTGATGAATCACTGCTGGACTCTTTCGTGCCTGCTGCCCCAACACAGAGAACAGCAGCAAGGCAGAACAACCCTGCCGTGCCTCTCCTGATAAGTCATCTGAGCATCCTCTTCCTGGGAGCAGGGAGAAGGTGGTGATGTGACTTGCTGTACTTTTACCTCTTAGGACCACCAGAATCCTAAACCCGCCCAATTTAAAAGTGCTAACTCCAGGATGCAAGTTTTATCTGAACCTTCAGCAGGGTGAGTGACTGAGCCCACTCCCCATGTAGCAGGACTGGCAATCTCTGAACAGAACCAAAATAATGTGGCTGCTGCTAATGACGGCTGGGTTCCTGTGATGGATAGGGGAAGTGTGTAGCAAGCCCGTCCACAGCAGGCCTAATTCTTCATTGCTTTGCTCCCTCTGTACTCACACCTCTGTAATGTCCTTCCTGAGCACTTATCTCAAAATAAAACAAACCCCTACTCAGTGTCCAGCTCAAAAACATCCATCTGTCACGCTCTCCCAGCACAGAGGGAGGGTCTGGTGTTTGTAACCGTGAAAAACCTCACACACACCACACAAAATAAAAAACAAAATCAGTCCCAAAAAGTTTTCTGAGCAATTCCCCAGGCAGATGAGCAAAACAGCTTGTCTGAGTGGTGTCTGGATGGTTTAGTAAGTAGTTATAGCTGTGGCTTTGTAGGCACCACACAAAATCTTTAGACCGTGGCTCCAACGTTTGTTTCATTTCTGGANCTCGCCCCCGGGCCGTTGGGCTGGTCGGGGAGAGGGTACCGGGCAGCGCGGAGCAGGCTCGGGGTGGGGTGGGTATTCCTGCCGGCTGCTGGCAACGAGCCCCAACTGACCATGAAGTCCGCACTGTTACCCAAGAGCCATATCAAGGGCCCTCACTGCCACCTCAGAGCCACCACGGAGCCCCTGCTGCCACCTCAGAGAGACCACCATAGGGACAGGCTGCTCGTGGCTATTGCTGCCTGGGGAAGGGAACACTTTCCATCATACGGCAAGCCCAAGCTTTCTGCCAGCTCTGCTAGAGCAGCAGCCAACGGTGTGAAACAGCCCGCGCTCGAGGAGTTCTTGGATGCCTAAAGGATCCTGCAGAAAAGCAGTGAAACTGCCCAGAGCTCTGTTAGCGTCACACTCTGGCTGCTGTGGCCGCAGGCAGGAGGTTGTCTGCATGCCATGTTCACAGCTTTCAATCCCTTCCTAGTCAGAGCACTTTCCTCAGGGCTGGAGCTCTCCTTTGACAAAGCGGGAGAAAAAGGAGCTCAGCTTATCACAAGCAGATGAGGTGTCTTCCTGAAAGCAGATGCTCTGCCCACCTCCATAACCCTTCACTCCTAGCTGCCCCGGCACATCTGGGAGCCTCTCCCTGCTCTCCAACAGGCACCTGTCTGGCACCAAGTCATCCCCGCTTTAGCTGTAATAAGCTTTGAAAATCTTTTCATGATTGCTGAAACGCCTGTCTTTCCAGCAGTTCAGTTATGCTCTCTCACACCTGAAAAGCATGTTTCCTAGATATATGATAGGTTCGTTGTACTATGCTAAATTGAACTATTCAAAATGAGAGCATATCCTAATGGCACTGCTGACACAACATTAGCTACAGCGTCTGTGTGTCATCGTGGCAAAACTATAATTACAATTTCGCAGTAAATCCAAGCTTTACATATCCAAGAAGTTAAACTCCCACGTGTCTTGCTCAATGTCTGGTATGAGCTTTTTGATCTGTTGCCTCTACTTTGGTTCTTTTATCCAAAGCTTTGACAAAATGGACTCTTTCCTTTCAAATAAAGTTCAAAATGGCTAAAAATTGCAACAGAAAAAGTACTTTAAAAATAATCTAACCCCTAAGCAAAACCACAGATTGAAATCTAGTAGTCATTTATCTGCAATCTATTTATCTGTGGATAGCTAGAACCTCAACTACTTACTAAACCATTCAGACACTAACATACAGAAATTCCTCCCTCCTCTAACTTAAACCATGTAATATAAGCTCGGACAAGGTGATGTGCTCTCAACGATCTGCTTTAAACATTATCCTCTACTTTAAATTTCTTCTACTTTAAAAAGGGAGTTGAAAG
Source organism: Baryphthengus martii (assembly GCA_013396935.1). NCBI lineage: Eukaryota > Metazoa > Chordata > Aves > Coraciiformes > Momotidae > Baryphthengus > Baryphthengus martii. The sequence goes on from VWZK01012370.1 coordinate 123,678, forward strand.
TAATTTTCAAGTTTTTATAGCGACCCATTCCTTCTAATAATTTGCGTGCTTTTAAACTTGATTTCCTCAGGGTTTTTAAATACATTCCTTTCTCCATGGGAAAGCACCACGCACGCACCCCTAAAACCTGAAGGGGAAAGAACAAGACTGATGGCAAACAGCACTGCACTAAGTGCCTCAACGACAAGGTTACACCACATGTTTTGAGGTTATAGCTGTGGCTTTGTAGGCACCACACAAAATCTTTAGACCGTGGCTCCAACGTTTGTTTCATTTCTGGAGCACAACAGCCTCTGTTGCTACTGGGGCTCAGGAGAAGCAACCCAAGGGCAATAACTAATCGCACTACTTGTGGAGATGGGTCAAGTGAGGCACCCTGAGGGCAGGGGCAGCAGTTCTCCGTGCCTGCCCCATACTTGCAATAGTGGTGCGGGGACACACCCTGCTTCCAATGGTCTGAGGAACCCAAAGCCTGCCCGACATTTCCAGTGTCTGGAAAAACCCGAGGGGCACACCCTCACCTCCCAGGCCCGCCACCGTCCCGCCAGCCCAGGCCTCCTTCCCTCCACTCCAGCTAGGCCCAGACTGGCGGGGCCCGCTCCAAGCCCAGCAGCCCCAACTCAGACCCCGAGGCCCCGGCCCCGGCCCCGCTCCCCGCCGAGGGCGCAGCGGCTCTGCTCAGGACGAGGCGGGCGGCCTGTCAGCGAGAGCCCGGCCNCACGGAGCCCCTACTGCCACCTCAGAGAGACCATCACAGAGACACGCTGCTCATAGCCCCTTTGTCCACAGTGCCTGCTGGCCCTGTCCAAGCTGGCTGAGAGCTGAGGCCCAGTCCTGCTGCTGCCCAGCTGTGCACTAGTCCTAGAGGGCAGGGCCAGAGAAGCAGAGCTCTGCCGGGCTTCCTGAGGACAGCACAGTCACCAGGCTGGCCCAAGGAACATCTGAGTGGCCTCATATGTAGCATAGGATCAGGCATTGGGTGCAAAGGCCCTGGGAGTCAAGGGTGGAATTTTCCCCACGTGAAAATTTGCAAGCAAGAGGATGTGGGGTTTGGGCAGAGAGAAGTGGAGGTAGGCAGAGCCTCAGGGCTGAAACAGGCTTCTCCCGATAAGAAAGCTCCCTCCCAGCAATGCTCACCTCCTGCCAAAGGTGTTCTCTGGATCAGCCATTCCACGCCACGTTGCTCCTGGTCCTGCTCAAGGTTGCTGGAGAAACTCCTGGGGTAGGTTCTCTGTCATGTTGCTCATCTCGTTGCTTTACTTAAGAAAGGAGCATGTACTGGCTTGTCCGGATGAGGTTTGATATTATTACAGCACTTGCTGGAGTCTCATCTCAGTTGGGTCCTCGGGCCAGGAGGAAGCGATAGTGGAGTCCCTTCACCTTTTGCATAGGAAAAGTACCTGTCCATTTCACACCGGCTTCATCTCCCGTGAAGCATGTTGGGAATCACAGCAGGCCTTGCTGTGCTTGGTGGTTAAGCTGTGCTTCATTTTTGACCAGGCTTTCAGTTGACACAAAATGCTTCAGCGAGTCAGGAGATGAATGCCGAGCTGTTTTGACTGGCTAGGCCTTCACAAACCCACCAGGCCAGAACAGAAAGTAGACAGGTGTGCAAGCCACCATGCTCTCCATCCGTGTGTTACCATGTCTGATTCATTTCCTGACCTGCCTTCAAAAGATCCTTCTGCTTCTCCAGAGACTCGCTCCCAGAGGTTGCAGCAGGGTGCACTGACATCATGTTCTGCTTCCATGGGTTTTCCTTTAGCCTGGGATGGCCAGGCAGGGGAATGTGAGACTAAACACTTGCAAAAGGTACATTCAAAGTGGTAGTGGCAGCAACTGGCACAGCTGGGCATCCTGTGTTTTATCCTTCTCATATCAGTGTGAGCCCAACTGGGCTGACACTAAAGGTTTAGCGTCATCTTTCTTCCAACAGTTCTTCTTTCTGCTCCTTTTCTGCTGCGGGCTCTTTTGAGGCCACAGATCCATCCATACTTACCTGAGTTCCCAAGACAAGGGTTCTGCAAGATGTTCCCAAGTCTCTGCTGAAACAGGCTGATTAGTGACTTACTTGGGATTTTTCCTAGGGCAAGGCTGTTTTGGGAGAAGGAAAACACTGCTCTCCCCATCCAACCAGGTAGACCACTGGCATGGTGAAAGCATAAGCAGGGGTTAGCAGAGTCTGGACCCACAGTGAGGAAGAGACCTCTCACCTCATCCTGTTGCCAGACGTGAGAATCAAACCAGTTTCGGTAGGTGTTAGGATGTGTGCTGGCACTGGGAAGGGGAAATAAATGAATTAAGCTAAAGGTTCATTCTGATCTGAGGCTCTTTACTGGCTGAAGAGCCCAGCTTCTCTCTTGTACTGTCCAGAAGCTGTTGGAGCCGCTTTCCCTACCCTCCACTTCTTTGGCTCTCATGCGTCTCTCCCAAACCAACAGCTCAGAAAACGCCATTGCCAGGACAGCATATCACACCAGAACTCACTTCTACAGAGAGCGGCCTTCCTCTGCTTATGGGAGGAGTAATAAAATATGAAAAATCCCAACTTCTATGGACCTCAGTTGTTTTGTTTCATCACCTACCCAATGTGGGTGGCAGGCCCCTTCAGATTTAGCAGTGTTTCCATACCCGCCCCCTACACATTTTGCTGAAGGTGTAAATGATCCTCAAAGCACAAGGCCACTGGAGAATGTGGCCCTAAATTTCTGTCTCCACACCTACGTGTGTTCCCACACACAAGTTACAACATTCCTCTAGAGTAAAATACCGCATGTTGACAATGCTAACAGTATATTTGACAGAAGCTTCTTAGAGCCAGCCCCAAAATGCAAACCTACAAGAAAGTCATAAAGCAGGGAGAGTCAGGACGAGGTCTAGTTTCATGTTGCCTGCACCCTTCTCTTGAAGATGCAGTTTAATTTTGAGAGGGTGATATCAAGCCAGCTTCACCTTATATTCCTGCTACTTTCAACACCTCTCCCAAGGAGAGGCTGTTACCTTGATTTTGGGCAGGCTCAGACCAGAGGAGCACTTAGCTCACGGCAACTAGCTGCAAGTTCTGTGCTTTTCAACTACAGTTTTCACTGCAGCCTCAAAAACCGAATGAGACTTTGACCTCAATAGAGTGACATTTTTGTTGGTTAGCTTTTTCCCTTGTCTCCAACACCATGCCACAGCAAATTATCTCTCCAGGGTACGTTCGTTCACATTTGGGATCACACCATCAACCCGGCCAGAAGGCTTCCCCAAGGAATGTGCAGGCAGAGGTTACTTCTCCAAGGAAAGTGTGCACAAAGCGTGGGGCTGGCCAGAATTAGGATGATAACAGTGAGGACTACCAGGGCCAAGCCTGGGCAGGCAGGTAGTGGTGATGATGGAGAAGTTAAGTAAACCTCAGTCATGAGATACCAGCAGTGGTGGGCAGAGAAACTTGCAGGAGGATTTTTATGCACCACTGGTTCAGCTGAATTGGCCAGAATTGTCTCAAATACAACATTGCCATCTTCTCCATAAGCCAGCCACCAGTGAGCTGGGAGATTTTTCCAAGAAGACCCTATATATAACTTACAGGAACCTTGGTTTCACAGAGGCTTAGTGGCAGAAGTGCTCCTGAGCATCCTACTGTCTGGCTCTCAAATCCCCTGGGGTTAGACCCGTAAATTCCTCAGAAGCCCAGCCAGATAAATGGCCAGATTTCACGCAGCCAGAGCTGACATGCTGACAGGTCATTTGTCAGGACATGCACAGGACTCTTGTAGCTCTGTAGCTTCCCCAGCAGTTGTGGTACAGGGACTTCTCCATCTTCCTAGGTGAAAGCATCCAAATGGAGCTATCGGTCTAACCACTGGCACCCAGAAGCGTGAAGGTGGGTGGCTGTAGCCTCGCTCTTGGTGAGAGGCGGCTGTTGGCAGCTGGGACACAAGTCATCCCAGGTAAGAGTACCAGGCTCTGCTTCATGAGGAAGCCAATATGCCCAGCCTGTACTGGGGAGGATGTAGCCTGAGAGGTGACATTTCCTGGCACTGTTCAGAAATTTCAGAAATTTACATATACTCTTCAAGCATGCAAAACACAGCACTGGGGAGGCTATAGATAGAGCCTGCTCTCTTCTAGGAAATTTATCACCCGCCCCCAGTGAAGACAATCCTAAAAGAACTGCAAGCCATTTCTGAAGAGCTACTAGCAGTCTTACAACTCAGGCATTCCCAGACAACATACAGGGATTGAGGTCCTCAGCCGATTAATTTTTCAGTGCTCAAGTGAGTTCAGGGGGACACTTTTTTTTAAAAAAAATAGGATCAGGAGAAATGTCGCCCGCTTTTAGAAAGGCTGGAAATTTTCCCTGAAGCTTCCAGAGGAACATCAAGCTTCTTCTTGAGAGACAGAGATGTCTTGGCTCTCTACCGTAAGGACACTTGCTGGGAGGCATGGGGAACTCTTGCAAATCTATGATCTGGACCAGACCCATCAGACTCAACTTTATACCTCCTCTCAGCAGGTCTTGAAATCATCTGGTTTTGAGCAAAAATTCCACCATTTGCTGACAAACAGTAACAGATTCCTGCAAAAATCCTTTCTCTCAACCAACTGGCATTTGATCAAAGAATCTCTAACCTGTTCAGACTTTTTCCACTATAAAACATGTGCCAAAATCTGGGATAGATGCTCACCTGAACAACACCATCTCAGAAGCCGTACAGAGCCCAGCCTGAGCTGGTGGGCTGAACAGAGCAACAAAATCCATGCATTTCTTTGCACCAGGGCTTAGAAGTGCAATGCCACCAGAAGCAGAGTTTCAAGCATGCCAATGCATCAGGGCAGCATGTCTCTGCATGAGAGGACAACCCAACACTTTTTGATTTAGAATGGCTTACAAAACATGCCTTCCTGACAATTGTTCACCAGCTGATTTATTGCACCAGGTGCCAGCCTGACTTCCTGCCATCAGTAACACAGCGCTGTCAATATCTGGGCATTCGTAACACAGCGCTGTCAATATCTGAGCATTTTTATCATTTATCCATCTGATTCATCTACTCTTGAAGTGCCTTTTCACTTAACAGTGAATATTCTCCTTAAAGAGCCCTCTCAAATACAGAGAAAGTATTAAAAACTATTGGTGGGAAAAAAAAACCAAAACAAGAAACAATAACAAAACAACTGTCTCTGCTTTCCATCTGATTTTTGTATGCAACTGATTATTGTAGCAAAGTAAATATGAATGTGTGCACCAATCTGAAACCCAGAGGAGAATGGAAGCTGAGTTCAGCTGTGACCTTTAGTTGTAAGTTGGCCTGCCTGCCTCATACTCGCTGTAAAGGGAATTACATCGTCCAGAGCAGGGCAACATTTCTGGGCATTTCATCAGGGAGTAGATTCTCAAAGCCTAGGATTGAACTTCTGCTCAAGGGAAATGTTACCCACTTAGAGAGTGCCAAATCTTTTGACTTGATGCTGGGAGTAGAGCTCAGAGTAGGCAAAATCTGAAGGAAGACATGGTCATGGCATTGCTTGAGAGAGACATAACTGGGAGAAACTGAATAATCGAATCAGAAGAATTATAGCTTCCAAATGTGTATCGTCATTCTGCTAATTCCCAGTTCTCCCCCTGCTCCCTCCTCTGCTGACGCTCAAGTCCCCACTTCAATACCTGCCAGGTCCTTTTAGAGAGCTGACATTTCCATTCCTGACATTTTCTGCAGCTCCATCTGGGAATTAATGGCCGGATATTAGCAGCGATGGGGCCGTTTATCATAATTAGTCTCATGAAGCTACTAAGCATCCAACTATTTTTCATCAGCACTGAGGAAATAAACTGCAGAATCCTGTAGATGAGACAGACAATTTATTTATTGATGGATTTATTTTGGTCTGTCAGGATGTGGCTTTAAAGTTTGCTGAGATGAGCGATGCTTCTCAGAGGCAATGACGACAGTAGGACTGCCTCATCTTGGGTGCACAAGCTGCAGAGAAGAGGCCCCAGAACCCATGGAGACAATGAGAAGGCATATGATGTCCTACATATGCCCTAGCCTCCTGCAACATTAAATGACAAGTTGCCAGGGCTCACCCTGTCACTGAACAAGCTCAGGAAGAGGCAGCCAGTAGCCATATGATGGCATGACGGAAGAAAGCCATCTCCAGGTATGTCTTTTCTTCCCCTTCAGGAAAGCAAACCAAAGGTGCTGTTTACCCTATGGGAGGTAGAACACGGACCAGCGACTCCACGACTGTCATTTGGGTGTGCCAGGTTGTCTTTGGCCCTTAACGCTAAAAGGAGGATGCTACAGGCAGCACGTGGGTCTCTGTCACCTTCCAGAGGTACCTGGGAGTGGATAATGCTGCTTTCTTGTTTGTTTTTTCACTTGAAGCAGTGTGAAGTACTTGCTTGTTGTTTTCCTTCCTTAAAGGATCAGGAGGGAAGGGGAGGGAGGCAAAATGCTATACACAAGAGAGATCACACTGGGTCCTCTGTGGGTAAGGGAGTGCCCCTTGCAAGAGCTGGTATGCACCATCAGCCACCTCCTCTGGCAGAGATGAGGTTCACCCTGTAGTAGCTAATGCTTGCTGTGCTCTCAATCCTACTTTTTAGGGGTCAGTGCAGTACATTGTGTTTCTGTGTGCGTGGGTACTCAAGGAACACACCAGAGCCTGCACTCCTCTCTGGAGATATCTGGTCACTGAGCTGCTGAGAACCACCAGACGTTGTTATCCAACCTAATGGCTACTGCTCTGGGTAAGGAGCCTGTGCCAATTTCAGTAGCTCTTCTACCATTTTTCAAATTTGGATGAGCAACTCACAAGTATTGAATGGGAGGAGATGGAAGACCCCTGCCAGGGTCAGCTGCCTCATGCTGCACCGCTCTGTATGATTTGTAGCCTATGGTTGGAGCTCCTCTGCCTGCAGCTCCTTTCTAAGCAAGAAATGAGGATTACAGGGCCGTGTGGAACTTCTGCCTGGAGTAAGACTCAAAGGCCTCCTGAGTTCATTGTTGCTCTTCCTGCTATCCCCATGAAAACCCACAGTCTTGCTACAACACATACACCTCAGTGCTCACCTGCAGCAGGCCCAGCTCCTCTCCCGCAGGCTGATTATCAAGAGTTTTCCATCCTGAGGTTTGCTATGCAAACATCAAACATTTGTGTTTAAATATTACACTCTTCTGCTGATGTGAAGCTAGTAATTACAGCCAGATGGGACCTGGCTCACGGGCAGACACAGGGCCCACACACTGCTAGGTGGTGGCTTTTTTCTGCAAAACCATGTGGCCAACCACCCAGCAGGAATATCAGAAAAGCTGAATGTCATCAAAAACAATTTTTTTTAAAAAAAAAGGGAGGGGTGTGCGTTTCTAAATATATCATGCAACATATTCCAGGTGAGCACTAAGTGTTCCTGGCTGCAGTGCCTGGCAGTCTCTATACTATATCTGGGACATGATCCAAGCCAGCATGCTCGAGCCATACTCCCTCTGGGCACAGCCTGACGATGACATGCCCTGATTTGGTATTAGTACCTTCTGCAGCTCCAGCAGGGTCGGATCCTGCAGAGCCTTCCTCAGTTGAGTAAGAGCTCCTTTTGCACCAGGGCCAGATGCAGTTTGTGCTCTAGTCCATCAAAGAGGCCCGAACAAACGTGTTACAGTCCCAGGGCACCACGCTGTTAGTGTGAGCTTACAGCTGCTGATGCCTCCTCACCTGAGATGGGAGATCACCTTCACTGTGCCTACCTGCGCACACTTCTGCCTTGCAAGAGCTGCCCAGCATAGGAAATATTTCGGTTTCTATCAGCTCCAGGATTTCAGGTCTGATTCTGTTTAAAGGCAAAACAAAAACATTGTAGTGAGGGGGGGATTTTTTTCCCCTAGATGATAGTCCATAACCCATATTCAGGTTCAACATCTGATTGTGTATTTAATAGATAACCCTCTCCCCCATTGCCTCTCCCCTACACATCAAGCAGACCCAAAAGGTGAGCAGGAACGTGCCAGTTTGAGAAAATGCCTCAACATTTGTCCTGCCTAACAGCTGTGTTATACATATACACACACCAGCCCATGTCCAGGAAGCAATCCCTCTCCTCACCCCACAGACCTGATCAAGTTCTAGCAGCTAGAACACAGACAGCAACCACCATTTGCTGCCCAAAAGAGGATAAATCTACCTCATCACGTCCAATTTAAATAGCCTGTGAAAGAAACCACTACAGGTGACACCACTTTAGGGGAAATGAGCTTTTAAAGGCTACAGCCCTTTCTCTGCAAATCAGTTGAGCTCTGTTGACCCTCCATCTTCTTAAGAGCTGGTGGCTCCTCCTCTTTGTAACAAACGCTCTCAGGATGTTCCCAAGCCAAGCAGCACCAAGCCAGAGCCTGGTCTCCTGCCCAAGCAGCCAGAGATGTTGAATTCCCCGGGGACAGTTGCTGGGCTGTACCCTTCATGTAACTGTTGGTGTGCACAGCTCCCAGCTCACCTATCCAGGTGTAAGAGGTGCCCTGCAGCCAGCCTGCTCAGCAGGAGCCCGTGGGTCTGCTACCAAAAGAAAGAAAGAAAGGAAGCAGCAAACAAAACAAAACAAAGGACATCTAGGAGATGTGAGAGATCATTTTTTTCTGAGAAACCACAGAGCTGTAGCGAACGCAGGCTGTAATGTGAGACAAGTGCCAAGCCCTGAGAGGTTACCCAAAGAAATCAGAATCAGAGGTGAAGGGGAGCAGGTAACACATCAAGGGAAGTGGGAAGCACTGCTATGTCCATTCAGGAGCTTGCACAAAAGCTCTTAGACCCCATCCTCTGAGGCTGGCTGACCAGAAGCCTGTGGCCATCTGATTGGCCATTCAAGCTTCCTTTGCTTGTCTGCCACCTCTCTGGGGAGCTGCTTCTCCTTTTTCCTGTGCTATATGGGCCTCCGACTTCCCAAATCTTCCTCAAAGGACCATAAGTAGAGCTTTCCAAGGAAGCTTATTTCTGCTGTCTTGCATCCCAGGAGAGTGTTACCTGCCAGGAATGGGAAAATAGAGGGAAAGGGGAAAACTCAAAGCCTCTCCGCACCAGTACTCACACCAGTACTGACCCTTGTTTCTGCAGTAACCTTATCCGACGCTGCGTGGGTCCATGGAGGCTGTGTTGTACTCCTGTTGCCTTAATGAATAATGGATCCTCCTTCAGCTTCCCTCTCCTTTTCCCTGTTAGATCCCATTTCATGTTGGATATGTCTGGTATGTTTGCCGTATCCCTGGGGTTGATCTGAACACTCCAATTCCCAGCTCCAGTTTCCCCCCTTCCGAAGATGCAAGTGATAAAAGGGCACCAGAAAATGTACAAGTAGTTATTAGCAGAAGCACGACCAGGATCTACTTGTTGGGTTTTATAGAGGTTTAAGGTATTTCTATTGCTCCCAGTGAGGCTGTAAAGCTCACATTGTCAGGGCCCTGAGGGCACTAATAGGCTTTAGTGGCCCTGACCAGCCTCATCTGGTGTGTCTCCCCCAACACTCTGCTCCAGGAGCACCCCATAAGCTCAGACCTGGACCTTCAGTTCTTCCCTGAGCTACATTATAGGTGTATCCATCCTCAGTCCCATCTCTGGCCCTGCCTCCCGGATGAATGTTAGACCCACATTGTAACCTTGTCTCCAGTTCTGCCTCTGGCCAATGTACTCCTAATAGGACTCTGGATGGACCCTGGAGCTTGTTCATCATTTTATCTTGTCTAGGACTGTCTGTGGCCCTTGTTGCCAGCACTTGGCTCTGCCTTCCAGGTTCAGATGCTGTGGGACTGTGCTCTGAATGGTGAGGGCAATGCTTGTATTGGGATCACCTTTGGCCCCTGGCTTGGCTTCCGTTAGGAGACAGTTGATCCTTGTTGTTCCTAGAAGCCTATAAGCTCTCCTTCTCTTCTGGAATTTCACATTTTAAACACAATAGGTATAGGTCCAGAAAAAAAATGCCCATCGTTGTAGTTCTAGAAAGTCACATATCTATGGCTAAAAGTAGTATATCTACATTTCTATGTGTTTTGGGGCCAGAGAACATTGGGGACCACTTCTACAATGCACTCCAGAGAATTTCATTTCCCTTGTTCTTGGAAATACCCAGTTTTGTTCAGCTTTACCACGTAAAGACCAGTATTTTAGCGTTATTCCCCTTCAGAAACCACAGGCTTCGCAGGGAGATAGCCCTGATTTTAGCAGGGAATATGCTGTGGAATTCAGCATCATCATGAGCATCTCTTTCCTTAGGTCTTGCTGCAGCAGCACCATGATGTGAGAGGACAACTCGGTTGGGTTCAGCCAAACCTCTTTTGAGTAGCTTTGTAGGTACAAAAACCTGTCAAAGCTGTGTGCTGGTCCCAGTTCATTGTCTTTCTCTTTTAATCTAATTTCTCCAGGCTGTGAGAAGTACCCCATTTGTACACCCTTATGTGGGGCTACACCTTATCACTCTACCTTCTTCTGCTGACCTCACCAGCCTAGTTCCTTAATTTGTGTCACACTCACTTTATGCTTCTGCCCCTGCAGATCTGCCCACTTTGGGGGTTTCCGTGAGAGCCCATGCTGGCAGATATTTCAAAAAAGAAATGTAATGATTTTAAAATCAAAGTCAAGAGATGACCAAAACTCTGCAAGCAGGCGAGTGGAGTCTGTGTGATTTGGTTGAAAGTGTAACAGTTAAACGGAAGAAAACAGGGTCCTCAGTGAGAAACCCACTGGCAGAGGCCCTTGGAAAGCCACAAAATCAGTTGTCTGGAAACTAATGATGCCCGCCCCCCTTTATTGTCAGAAAGAGGAAGAAGCCACAGGTGCCCTGATTCAGCCCCCACCACCATCTTTCTCTATTGACTGAATGGAAGAAGCAAAAAGAGGTGTTTCACGTTCTGTGGGTTGCTCACAAGGGATCGCAGGCTTATTACCAGTGCATCTGGATGGTCAGTTCCCATGGCAAACATGTCCTGAAGGTTAGAAGCTAAACCATCTTCTCCTAACCTGTTGGCAGCCTAACCTTCTGGTTCTGAGGTGCTTGAGGGCAGAGTTACATGCCATTTCTCCTCCAAGCACTCACTCATGGCTGCCAGCAGGAATGGTGCAAGGGGAGGTGAGTCTTCAGTCCAGCTCAATATGATGAATAAACCCAATTAAAATACTCTCAGAAAAGATTGGAAAAACTAATTTCTTCACATCCACTGTCAAAATTCAAGCTTCCGTTGCTGTGCCTGTCTTATTATAGTAGATAGCAGCTCCAGACACCTTAGAGTTTACAGAAGATAATTAAAACAGGAGGAACAACCCCGTTGTCAGCAGGGTCAGAAGTATCAGTTAGGGCTGCTCAACATTTCCCACTATAAGGTCAATTTTCCAACTGCTTAGAATTTTGCCCAACTTAGTTGTTTTTACTGAGTTTCCTCTACTTTGTTTACTCTGTCACCTTCTACAGCTTAATTATAAAATAGTTGAAGTTGGCAGGAACCTCTGGAGACCATGTAGTCCAACCACCTGGCTCAAAGCAGAGTCAGCTGAGCAGGTTGAGCAGCACCACATCTCATCAGATGTAGAGTATCTCCAAAGACGGAGACCCCACAACCTCCCTGGGCAGCCAGTTCCAGCCTTCGATCATCCTTAAAGTTTTTGTTTAATGTTTAAACAGAAGTTCTTGTTCTTCCCAGCTCTTGCCATCTCTGTGAATTTTGGCCACCCATATGTGGCCAAAATAAAAAAACTTTAGCAAAAAAGGCTGTATAGGTGACTATTACAAAAAAATGTGCACACATTCACACGCAAACTTCTCAAAGATCAATCTGGTTGCAGCATGAGAAATTGTAGGTCAAAGTCATTTGTATAGACCTTAATTTTTTTCATTGCCCAGATTTTAAAATTTTGTTCATAACACAGCTGAGCTATTTTCCAGAGGACCCTGGTTTATTGCACACACAGGACAAACATTGCATGGTTAGCAAATTGTCTTGCAATACTTTGCTTCTATCGTGTTGTTCAGCGCATGAACCCTGAGGCAGGATCTACTGCACATTATTCAGTCTCTGCTAGGGAGGTAAGATTGTCTCCTAGAAAGCTTTTCAATTGGATTTGCTAAAATAGCTGAATATTTCAAAACTATTAATGATTTTAGCTCAGCAACACCCCTGCCAGAGGATAGGTTTGTGCTATGGCTCTTTTAGAGAAGGCAAAGCTTGGGCCTAGAAGGGCTAAAGGAATGGGCTTTCTGGGGTGCTGCACGGACAGCCCTCAGGTGGGACGTTACGGAGCACTGCAAAAGGTGCAGCAGCTTCCTTCCAGGACAGGAGTCTTTCCAAAACCCAGCTGCCCCATGGCAGATACCTGAAAAGTAAAGCACACACCAGCGTGGAAGTTGTTGCTTAACAAAGCTGCTGCAGAAAGAGCAGCTCTGTGCCTGGGTGGCAGCAGAGGGGTCTGTGCTAGCACTGTACCCAGGCATCACACCACCTCAGTGTGCTTCCCAGTGCCAAATTGTTTCCTACAGCCCAGAACAAAAAAGGATATTGGTCATTTCAAATGAAAAGAGATTGAGATTATCCAAAGATGAGTCTAGGCAAGTCTGGTTTATTTTAGCCTAGGTACTTTGAATTTAGAGTGGCAAGTTGAAAACAAAGAAGACATCTCCAGAATCAAGCTTGGGCAGACAGGTAACAAAGAGCATCTGGCATGTGCCCTTCTGGCCCCGGGACTGGAGCCGGATAGCCTTCATCACACAGGTCGTGGCTAATCCCTACTGTCCACAGCAGCTTCTATAATCAATGGCAGAACTAACCTGCTTGTCTATAGTCCAAAGAACTCTTTGTCATCAGACTAGAGACCTCGGCAGGGACCCCTTTTCTTGATCATCCGTAGGAAGAGGATTTGGCTTTTGTTTGGGCAAATGCTTTCCTGATTCAGCATGGGAGTGGGGGAACATGACACGTTTCAGGAATTAAATCCTTTTCAGGACGTGAAAAATTCCTAGTCCCCAAAAGGCTGATCCATAGCATCAAGCAGGGGAGGGGAAAAAAGAAAGGAAGGTGGACAAAAGAGTTTGCAAGGAGCAGAGCAAAGGCAGGTCTGAATTTCACCTGCTGGAGACGAGAGCAGAGCCTTCCCTCCCTTCCGCCATCTCTAAGCCCTTCCCTCTTCTGAAGACAAGCTGTAAATCCCTGGGAGGCCCCTAATCTCCTTTGCTGTACAAAAGGCCTAGTCTACTGGCTTTCCTTTTCTTTCTCCTCCTTTAAGGTTGAAGTGGGGATCAGTTTCCAGACACAAAGAAGGGGAGGGGGAAGGAGCAGGGCACAAGCAGTCATCCTACAAAAGAGATTCTGTGGAAGGCAAGAGAACAGGTGGCTTCAGGGGTGCTAGGGACACAGGATCTTTGGGGTTATCAAGATCCTCACTTTCTGATTACAATTTTTCGTGTGCTTGGATATTACTCATTCTTGTCCCAATATCACCCATTATTTTATACAGCCTTTCTTCTTCCTATATGCCCCTTCCACCACCCCAACTAGTGAACCAGTGGAGAATATAACTCCTTCCAGCCTTTTAATCGTGAAATAGGATCCCCAGTCTCTTGATCATACTCAGACTTTTTCTGCGCTACTTGTGGCATGAATTCAGCCTACCTGCCCAGGACTCCTACCCAATGCTAGACAAGGTCTTGTTAGTATTTTTCAAAAGCTATTAAAAATTTTCTGCTTCTACTGAAAATATTCCAAGCTCCTGTGGTCTCACACACCTTTTTGTGCTTTTAGCTCATTGGTGGTTCATAATCACCCATGACTGCTACAACTAGGTTCCCCTCCTCCTCAGTCATGTCCAACTGACACACTCCCTGTCTAGCACAGAAAAAAAGCCCAACCCTGTGATTAGTCTTGCATTTCATGCTGTTGAATTTCAACTCGTTCTTGCGTCTCCGTGCTCAAGGTTGTCTGCTGCTCTGCTTGATCTCTCATCTCCTCTGCATTCACAATGCCTCCCTCTTCTGCGTCATCAGCTGGCTTAACCAAAGCACTTCCACTCCATATGACAATGTCATTCATTGAGAGAATAAACAAGATCAATCCAAGGATCAATTCCAGAGAAACTCCAGTGGTGAACTCAGTCTAGCCTGCTACTGCCTCTGTCCAGAGGTACTGCTTCTGTACCTGACATATTTCTTCTGCTAATCCCATCATCTTCAGTTTAATTAGTAATCTCCCTGTTACTCCACTGAGCACAGCTTGCTGCATTTGTCTAGATAAATTGAGATGAGCAGGCTTTCTCAGACGAATGCTTCCCTTGGCATGCCAAGCTGGTTTTCCTCCAGCCATTTATCCATTCGCAAGTTTTGTTCCACTTCTTTGAATGCTACTGACCCATCCTACAAACTTCAAGCCCCACAGTAAAAAAAAAATAAAACAAAGGAAGAATGGGTATTGTGATCACAGTCTTTAGTGTGGTTCCTTCTCTTCTGCAAGAGGTTCTGCCTCTGGAAATCTTGCTACCACACCTCCAGTTTGGCACCTTTGTTTGGAAAGCAAATATGGCTGTTTGTCCTGGCAGCAATGTATCAACATATCTGACTTTTGTCTCTTGTTTTACCTTTCAGTCTCTATACTATCATTTTCTATCTTACATATTCACCCTACACTCGGCACTGTCATCTCCTTCAGACTGGTTGGGGGCCACATCATAAGCATCTTTGCTGCCCAGTAGGCCTACTGTGTTGAACTGATGCCTGAGTGGTATTTTCCCCTGTGTCATATCATCTGCTGTAAGATTTACCTCAGCTCGGCTTGCCATGTTATCCTTATTGCTTCCAGGTCTCTGAAGTACTGTCTTTCGTCCGCAAAACTGGTTAGGGAGGGCATTGGCCCAGCTGGGATTAGATTCCCCATAGCTGAACTCTTCCTTGTTAACATGAGGCAAACACCTCAGATCCTGTCCTCGGGTAGGGGCTCAGGCAGCTTTAAGGTCCTACATTACCTGTGATAAATGCCATGCCAGGGAACAATCTGTTAGTCCCGCTGCTTCTGACCCTCAGGCCTTGGATCCCGGATGTTCCCACTGCAATCTGGGCCTGTCAGAGGCATATTCAATGCTCTGAGGATGGACTGTGTCCTCTCTAGGGTGGAACACCACCTGGGGGTCACTAGCCTTCATGTGGAAGGAAAACAAAGTGTCTGATTAAATTGTAAACCCCTCTCCAACCAGTCAGTGAAAAACAGCTTTTCCCAATTTACCAGGGCACTGGGATCCCTGAGCAGGGAGAAAGGGGTAAATCTATCCTCAGTGAACAGAGAAGAGTGGACTCAGTGAACAAAGGGATGAGTGGACTCCACATGTTATAGAAGAGGCTGAGAGAGCGCCCATGTCCTGTAATGGGCAGGTGGGACAGATCTGCTGGAGGGTCATGACTCTACATTACCCTTTGCAGGAGAGGCCCTGGCCATCGCTTTGCTCCCTGTATCGCCCAGGATGCTGCCAGCTCTCTGGGTACCTGGCTTCCCTGGAGACCATGCCAGTTGCTCCCACCTCACCTGCCCTGCTGTGAACACCAAAGGCAAAGCCAGAGCCTTGCTGTGCTTGCCCTCTAAAGCCTCTGTCTTGTGGTGGAAATAAATTGCCTCAGATTCCTGTAACTCAGGCAGAAAACCCAGGCCCCTTGCTGATAAAACCAGGCGGCCTGGACAGCGTTGCCCTGGCAACCTGCACTTTCTTCCCCATCCTTTTGTTCAGTCTCGGACCCAGACTTTTGTACCTAGCCATAATAGGGCCAGACTCTTGGGATGTTTATGGGGTGAGGTGAGAGGAATTTCATTCAGCCACGTCTTGCTTGGCCCGTCTCCTTCCGCAGGGCGAGGGAGGAATGTTATTGACCAAGGCCCCATGCAGCGACTGAGGCACTAAAGAAAGCACTTTAGACTTTTGGGCAAAGAAAAGAAATTCCTGCCCTCCCCCATGCAAACACGCTCCCCCTGCCCCAACGCGCCTTTTGTTTCCTTATTTCTCTTTCTGTAACTTCCCCACTCACCCTCTCCTCCTTACAGCTGCTCTCACCAGGCACAAACAATACCCTTTAACATGCCCCGTATGCCTGCCAGCTCCAAGCTGCAAGACATTCAGTCCTCCCAGATCCCCATCCTCTGAGGCACCTTGCTGCTAAAATGAAGCTGTACACACAGTGAGTTTGCAGCTGAGGCTGGGGAATGGAGCAGCTGAGCACAGCAGAGAGCTAGAGCAGGACCCCCAGCCCACTCTGAGAGACCTTGCCACATTCAGTCTCTTGCACTCTGGTTCAGGCTGGAAAGGGTTAAGCACATCAGGTCTGACTGCCTGCTGAGAAGACAAAAGGCTGCCTTGACATCCAATATTGAAGCTCCCAGGGACACCACTGAAGAATTCCCATTAGCTGGTGTTTGTGGAAAGCCTTATATCAAATGTGGAGGATGGCCAGTTTGCTTTCCTCATGCCTGTCACTGGGAGAGCAGCAGCACCTTCCCGGCACTGCGTTGCACAGGAAAAGCAAGGCAGGCACAGTCCCAGTTGTGCACAAGAAAGGCAAGCAAGGCTTTCACCTTGTCTCCTTGCACTGCTGAGTAGCAGCAGCAGCAGCCAAAAGCCCCAGAGGAACTCTTACCTGACTTCACCAGACCCATGTCTGGGTTCAAGTAGCTCATTTCAGAGGTGGACCCCATAGCATCACTCTTCCTGGCATTCAAACCTCACAATTTCTTAGAAGTCGTGGACTTTGAGGACCTGTTACCAACAAGGCAGTGCTGTTCCTGATGTACTCTGCCCCACACTGCTGTTTTTAGGGTAACTGTGCAAAACAAATGGAAAAGGCAGAGATGGGGTGCTGGGCAGGATGGGTGTTGGGTTTCCTCCAGTTCTGCTCCAAGCATAAATAGAAAATAAAACCCAAGTCAGTGTTGCTTGGCTGGGTAAGGACCCACCAAGAAGCAAGTGGCTCCTGCTGTGTGTAGTGCCCCATGGCTGTCCTCCTTCCCACAGTGCTCCACCATCCCAGGGCACTGTGCCCTGACCAATCTGACAGCAAAGAGCCTGCAACTCTTGGCAGACACTGAGGCACTGGTGGAAGCTTTTCCTTAGCCCTGAATGGATTTATGTGGTATTGCTCTCTCCCATCCAGATCATCTGATGTCTAGCTAAAGGAGAGCTCACGCATCATTGCCTTTCCCTTCAGTTGACACTCCAAGAAGGAGGAAAGAGACACCTGCTAGGAAAAAAGACTTGGACTTGTCTTTGAGACCCTTATTCTTCATCACAGCTATTTTAAAAAAGGTAATCAGCTAGTATGCGTAAAAAGTGATTAGTGAGCTGGGGAAGGGAGAGAAGCACTACAGACAATGAAGGACCACAGACACCTCCTGGGACTATCACCAATGAAAACCAAAGCCCAGGGCATGCCCAGATGACTTTTGGCAAAGGACTGTTGCTCTGGCACCATTTCAGTGCTGCTTGCCTCAAAGGCATGAAAAGCCAGCTATAAAGTAAGCTGGGAACCAAATGGAAGCAAAATGCACACCAGCCATGAATAATGGGGCAAATGTGTCAGCACAAACAGAAACACACAGCAGCCCTGCCTTCCCATCATCTAGTCTTGGCAAGGTCTTTCCAGTATCTGCTGCTGAGGTGAGCCCTCCTGGATCAAACTGAGCATACCCACAGACACAAACTCCGAGCTGCATTTGGTGTATGTTTCAAGGGCTAATGATTCACCTGCAGCGAGTGATCACATACCTGGAGGCATTCTCCCTTTGCTCCTCCCTCATATCAGCCTGCCCACTCCTCATTTTTAGGCAGGTTACCTGAATTTTCCTTTTCAAAAGGTGCAGAGCTACAAATCTCATCATGCAATTTGAAGTGCTTGAAAACAACTTCTGAGCAACCCCTGAGATGTGAAGCCACACTGAGAAGGTCCCTTTTCTTGCTCTCGTAGGAGCATTAGCATTCATACTTATGTTTTCTCTTCATGGGACTGAGTAGGACTCAGGGCAGGCTCAGGTGCACTCACAGCAGATCTCTGCAAGTGCAACAGAAGAAACATGCTTCTGGACAAGAGGAAATGAGGACTGAAGTTCTCACTGCTGATGGGAACAGGGCTCTTGGAAGGCTGGGAGGAGACAAGACTAGCTCAAGAGGAAGACCAAAGGCTGAGACAAGGATCCTTAAGGGACAAGAGGGAGAGGAAAAAGCAGTTTTGTTCGGGAAGGATTTGAGACAGGGAAAACTGACCTAGTGTGCAATCTAGTAAGTGGCCCTGTGAGCTCCTCTCTGATTATTCACCTGGTGGTACACAGGGGCCAGGACATTGATTAAGAGAAGGAGGTCAGCTTCCAGTTACCCCTTTTCCTCTGCATGCCACACACCCCAGCAGAAAGGCTCCTCAGTAATCATCTAGAGACATTCAACATTCAGAGAGGGGATTCCTCTTCAGAAACATGGGACATCTGATCTGAGGCTTTCTCTGAAAAGGAGGTTTGTCTTACCCTGAGACATGTTTGAGCAGCAGGAGAATCATCTTCTGGAGTAGCCCCTCTCTCCTCCCTGAGGATAGGAAGAACCTAGCTGAGGAAGTCTACATGAGGCTCTTAATTCTTTAAACAGCAGCAATCACAGGAGACTGCTTTCACACAAAGTAACTGGTCAAAAGTTACTTGCTCCTATACCAGAAAGCACAGGAGGAGGAGGACTTGGTCCTAGAGCTCTGAGCACCAGTCCATTATGTGGCCACTGCTCTTGGGACATGCTGCACCAAGACAACCATCATAGCCCTCTGGAAAAGAGTCCCTCTAGACCCCATCCCAGCCTTTTCACATATCTTGTGGGCTGCTTCTCACCTTCATAAAGAAGTAAGGTGACCAGGTTCATTTCTGAGAGAAAGTCTGCAGAGCAGGGATGCCACAGAGACCTCCATAGGGGCAGGGACTTGGACAGCAAGAAGCCAAGTACCCAAAGCAGCAGATGAGGTAGCAAATCTCTGCTTAGATACTCCCATACTCCCACACTGCTTTGATGTGTCTACATTTAGCCTATATCCAGGGCTAACCTTTAGCAGTTGCTCTATCACCAGATGACCCTTCCCCAGGAAAGAAGGGGGATTGGGAAAAGGAGAGGAGGCCCATGGATTGAAATGAAAACAGATTTAATGGAAGAGCCAAACTAACACCAGCCTAAAGTAAACAAAATTATACTCAGCCCAATGAGTGTACAGTGGTCCCAATAAACAGGAAAGCAATCCTCAGGAGTAGAGCAGTGAGCAAGCCCCAACAGAAAAAAGCACAAGGAGGAGCAGAAGGAACCTCCACCTTTGCCAAACTCTCCCCTTTATACTGAGTGTGATGTTTATGGGATGGGACACACCTGTGACCAACTCAGAGCAGCTGCCCTGGCTGACTCCAAATGGCTAATGGCCTGCAGACCATGGCTGGCCTGGAGTTTGACAGGTCTAGTGTTCTGTTCCAGTGAAGCCAGAACGCTTGGTTACTCACTGCATCTCAAAGAAACCAATTTTGTTTCTACTTAGTTCACAGCAATCTTCAGAGGGCCACTGGGTCCCTTTGAGGTCTCAGTGAGGAGATGTGATGCAACAGCTACAAATGCTGCCCTCACAAGCAGCTAATCGCTCGATATCCAAATTGTAGGAGTAGGAATCGTGGCAGGCTGGCACAAGAGAAGTTCTGCTGCTAATATCTCATCAGGCTTAACCTGTCAGGCAAAAGAAGTGGTTGAGACAGAGTACCTGTTAATAGGCTTTAGAACATATAAGGCAGCAGGAAATCCATTTTTCTCCAACTACCCATGTCTCATACTGATGTAGCCTTGTTGGGGTTTTTTTGGCTTTGTGTTGGTGGAAACAAAAGCAAGTCCCTTCTGCAACCCATTTGAACAAGAAAAAATGAGATATAGTAAAGGCTCCTGGGGAGGCTTGTTTTATCAGAAATGCTGGTGGTGAGGAGGTAGAAAAGAGACCAATGAGACGTGAATGTTGCATGAAATTTGGGGCTATCAGGGACATCTCAGGTGGAATAGGGACATCATTGCATTCCCTCTTGCCTCAGTCCGGGTGGGTTTGCCCTGCCAGTGCCATAGAGAATTGACAAGGTGTTAGCTGTAATGCTGACCTCACCTTTAGAGTGCAAATTAGGGCCAGTTTGTCACAGAAGCAGCCTTTTTGCATCCAACCATGTCCAGGGGTCCTCAGGAGATGTTTAGAGGCAGAGGTACAAGACGGTTCTTTTCTGTGGGGCTTGCAGCAGATGTTCAATGCAGCCAAAGCTAAACCGTTTGTAAATCTGATGAAATCAGATGGGGTTTGTCTCCTTTTTCAAATGTTAGGGATTTTGATGTGTGTAAAACACCTTGGATGTTATGTAAGTCAGAGAATTTGGGATGGGAATACTTTCTTGGGATCACTTCTAGCAGAGAGAGAAAGACAGAGAGATTTTATCTGAAGTTGCCTTTTAAAAAACAACCCATAACCTCAATTTTCAGATCAATGTAAAAAAAACAATTAAAAAATCTATTAAATTACTTTCTTCCTGCTTTTTCTGGCATTGCTTTTCTCTGCACCGTCCTTCTCCTAGGTTGTTAGCTGGAGGAGCATTGCAGGGTGCTCCGAGATGGCAGGAGACAATTCGATTAGAGCCGTGCTGAGCTCCGAGCACTGTCGGTTCCTGCTGTAACCTGCTGTATGTGGGGAGCACGGCAGCTCTGTGTGTGTCGTCCACCCCCCCATCAAAGGTGGGCATCCATGGCTTCAATGGGTGGCAGAAGGTGGAGGTGTCATTAATAATGAACTTGAGTTCTGTCACTGCAGCTACAGAAAAAATAGAGAAGAAAAGAGAGAGCAGTTGAAGAAATTCCTAGATTTGCTTTTTCTGCCTGAAAAATGGAGATAAAAATGTAAAGGGGATCAAACAAATGGAAAATGCATCAAGACGCAGCAGAAATGGTGTCAACTTTCCAACAAATTACACACTTAGCGTTTAGAGACCGCAACTTTGATTTCCAGTCCTCTGGGATATTCCAGTGCATCATCCTCAAGCTGTCTTTCTCATTCAGGCGCGATTGTGTTTGATGGCTGGTGTGGGCTCTAAAAATCGTGAGAGGTTAGTGTTAATAAAGGCAACGGCCTCCCCACCCCCTTTGCTTTATTTTACGAATGGCCTCGCGCTGGAGATGGCACATTGTTTCCCTTTTACAACCATCCATCAAGGACAGTTCATCTCAGCCTCCGATAAATCCAGTTATTTCAGCTGCACATTTCCATTGCCTCCAAATCAGCAGCTGATGATACGCAGAGTGTTGCAATAAATGTTTATGGCTCTGCCTCTCCTCAGCCTTTAATTTCAATGGTTTGATGTTGATCGGCGCATTGAACGGCAGCCCGTTCACATCATTACTGGTGTGTGCAAACAGCTTGTGCTGGGGACCAGCGCCAGCTTAGCCGCCACGCTGATCTTGGCTTGTTAGAGGTGTTTCCAGATATGATCTTATAACTCATGAAAACAAATGGTTTCCTCCAGCCCTGAGCTAGCATCCTCTGCTGCACAAAGAGCTTTCTCTACAGCTATGTTTCTGCGTGGGTGAATGCCCCGGGTGGATGCATAGCTGGGGATTTTATTAAAGCGTATACCCACCTTGGTGCTTCTGGGCAAATTCACAGCTGAAACACACCAGCAGTTTAGGAGCTCCACGCTGGCTGTTAAAGCCAGCAATTAAACATTCCCCCAAACCAGTGAGCGGCTGTTTCACTGCCAGCCTCCTGCTTTTGCCCATGGAGCAGACAGATGCAGGGGAGGATGCCGCTGCTGTCCCCTTCCCAAAGCGTTGCAAAGGGCAGAGGCCGTGGAGGTCAGGACCTGCCGGTGCGAGGTGCGGTGCAAACATCTCTTTTCAGCCACATTTTCAACACAAGTCCAGCTATGAAGTCTTGGTGCAGATTTTAGGCAAATAACCTGTGCAGGCACTCTGAGGCAGAGCTGAGCCTGCATCCCTCAGGTCCTTATCCAAGGCAACCATCCTTCTACAGATCCCAGGGTGGACTGAAATCCCAGTAATGACCATATCTTGTGTCCCACTATGGACGAGGCCGGGCTCCTCAGTCAAACATCCTACTGAGATACACAAGACAAACTACTAGGCCACCATGGTAGCCAAGTTGGAGGAGAGGGTTTCACAGCTCCACAGAGACAACAGCTCAGAGCAACTACAAAAGCTGCGGGATGTGAACTGGAGACTCTTCCAGGTTTCTCAGGACCAAGAGAGCAGTTATAGGGAGGAGGAGACAAAAGGAACATCATCGGGTTTGCAGATGACACTGAAGTGGGGTGTATTTGGAGGGGAGCTCCTAGCAAGGTGATCACTATGTGGCTGAGGTGTATAGTTTCTTGAAAGATGCTCCAATTCTGGGGAAACTGGAGGCATCACTGTTCAGGTGTCATGGCTGGAGGTCTTGCTTGGAGATGGTGCATGCTACAGAAGTTAATTAGAGATGAACTTGTCCTCTCTATACCAGGCTCAAAACTATGGGTGATGGTCAAGGGAGAAAAGAGAGGAAACAGTGGTTCCTCCATACTGCAGGTCTTTGCAGATATCCCTGCAGGGGAAAGCACAAGTCCATGGAGCTTGTTTCTGCTGGGACTCATTGGACATGACACCAACAGCTACTCCAGTGCCTGCACGGACACAGTGATGTCAGGTGGTTGCAGCTGGAGGACTACATGTCCCACATCCGCACTGTGGGACACAGACTTACACCTGGAGCTGCAGTTAAGTTGATGCTGGGAAGCTCAGGTACAGCAGGAGAACACAAGTGAGGACCAGGAGCCAGGGATAGGTGACATCTGAAAATGGTGTTACCCATCCAGTGACACCACTATGTGTGGGGAGTGAAGCCCTTGCAGGAGCAGGAGGAAGGCTCAGGCCAGGAAGGCCTGCTGGTCCAAGCCTGGGAAAGGAGGGCAAAGAAGATGAGCTGGGGCTCTGCTTGCCAGAAAAAATGAAGTTCACAGCTCGCTTGTCAACACAGAAAGGGGAAGGGGGGGCTTCACGGGAGAGGGATGGAGCCGGGTCATTAGCCTTCTGCTCACATCGGCTGGGGGAAAGCAGTTTCATTTGCTGGCCTGATTGGACTGATGAGATTTCCATATTCTTCATTAAGGGGCTGCCAGCAAGCGAGGCTGGGCTGCCATTTCCCATTACTCACAGCCTATCCATTATGCAAAAGGAGAAGGGGAGAGGGACGAGCCGGTGAGCCCAGATAGCAGCTGTAATGATCCTGTCAGCCTCCGCGCCCGGCTCCAGGGAGAGAGCGGCCAGGGTGCCGCAGAGCTGCCTTAGCCAGTGCTGCCTGCCTGCTCCTGCCTGCTGGGGCACATGCTCGCTCCCACAGGTGCCAAGTTGGTAGCATCACACTCCATGTCTTTTCCTTGCCTCTCAGTGCCCAATGTGGAGCTTTTCTGCCCTGGTTTGCTCCTTGTCACGAAGCCCTTGCCAGTCCCAGAATGCGCCCACCAGCCTCACTGCCATCCAAGAGGGCTGCAGGACACCCACTCCCCAGCCTTTCTCCCATGGCAGATGAAGTGGGGCTCCCTGGTACACTGTACATCCCCAGTGCATCAGGATAGGGCAGCAGGGAGCAGGGAGAGGAAGGTGGGACACCCTCCTTTGATCTTGGAGGGATAAAGGGCAGGAACAAGTCCGTCTGTGCCCCACTGACCCCAGATGGGCACTGCTACTGCCCGGGTGCTCACTGCACCTCATGGGAGCACCAGGGCTTCAGGCTTGGTACCTTACTCATCCGACCCTATGGATCACAGCCTGTCAGGCTGCTTGATGGGGCTGTGTGTGGTTTGAAGGCAGGGACACCCAAAGGATCACCACCTGGATCTTGATCCACCCAGAGAGAGCCTGCGCCAGGAGAGGTCAGGAAAATTGCATCTCAGCCCCAATATTGAACTGGGTTGCTGCAGGGAGGTCTTGGAGCCGGGAGCTCTTCCTGACATATCCGTCATGCCTGACCTCAGATGTCACGAGCAGGCAATTATCTTGATGCTGAGAGATGGTGGTGGGGATGTGAGGACTCAGCTCTCCTCCTGCCTTCCCTCCAGCCCCCTTTTCCCCATCGTGCTTGCCATGGTGGAGCAGACAGTGGTAACTTTCCATTGGCCGGCGGGTGCGGACAGGGAAGCCCCCCAGGACGCTGGCTGTGCTCCCCGGCATCCACCCCCAGTTACAGATGGGGCTGTCTGCCCAGCTCCTGCCTCAGCAAGGCTGATTCAAGGCATGGGGAGAGGGATGAGGGGAGAGCTGCCGGTGGCTGCGTGGCCTCTCTGTCCCCTCTCCAGCTGCCAACTGTATTTCACGAGATCATTTCTGAGTCTCGCCTCTCTGGAGTGCACAGAGCGGAGATCGGAGCCTGGCAGCTCTCATGTTTTCTTCTTGCCTTTCTCTCATCCTCTTCACCTTTTTCTCCGCCATCCTTGTTTAATTTGCCACCACCAATATGACCAGTGTGCTCGGCTGTCTCTGCTGCATCATCCCTGCCCATGTTCGCCTTCAAATTCCTTCAGAGACCTCAGTCCCTGCTGCCCTGGGGACACATCACCTGCTACTGTCCCTTGCCTTCCTGGCTGTTTTTGGGGTCCACTGTGACAACCTCTCTCATCCCTTCCCCATGTGCAGGCGGGAGGACCACACCAAGAGGGGTGGGCAGCGGCTGTGCACGCTGCCCATGGCCGAGCCGTGGCTTTGGGTTGGGCGTCCCGCCGTAGGGGTGCACGTGGAGAGGAGGGTTAATCGCCCACGGTGCAGTGCCCGTGCTGGGTGCCCATCAGCTGCTCCGTGTTGCACCAACACCAGGGCGCTGAATACCTTCCTTGTTGGCCACACTCCAGCCTGGCGGAGGAAGCTGCTGAGAAAATGCAATTACTGCAAACAACAGCCACACGCGCAAGCGCTGCAATCCACACCTGGCACTAATTAACTTAATTAGCCCTTAATGAGCTACACTGGTCGGAAGGCCTATTTTTACTTAATTATCCCCTAATGCGCTTGGCAGAAAGTGGAGGCCCTGATGGATGGAGAGGTTTTGCCTGGCTTCCTCTGCTCCAGCAGGATACTCCATCATCCCGGCATCCCTAACAAGCTGAGCTGCCCATGAATAGAGCAGGAATGAGCCTGGGATGAGTGGGAGCCTGGCACCCGGTAGGCACCTGCCTGGCATGCAATGGGGTTTGGCTGCGCTCGTGGGGGATGCTGTGTGCTTTGTCACTGTGTCTCCAGGTCTAGGTGATATTTAGGAGAGCCTGTGGCAGTGCACTACGGGGGTCAATTCTTGGTGTTGGTGCAGAAGGCTTTCTTGGGGGCATGATAGCCTGGAGGTGCCAGGCTGTGCCGTGTGGTGCCCAGTGGGATAGCTGAATCTGCTCCCCCCAGCAGGCTGGGAGGAGAGGTGGCGGCCAAGGTCCAGTGCATTGTGTCCCATCCCAGAGAGCCCTGTGCAAGGGAACATCTGGCATGTGATACAGGCAGGGTGGGACAGCGGGACCCTGCTGGTCCCTGGGGAAGATGAGTCTGGAGCAGGCTGGGGACAGGGATGGCCCAATGCTGCCAGAATTGCACTCCTGTGTCCTATGCTCTCCAGCTGCAAACTGTGCAAGAGGAGCTGGTCCTGGGTCCAGGGATGATGCTGCGGTCCCTGGATCTGGCCCTGCCATTTCCACAGCAACCAGCATTATCTGCCCAGCCCTGGTAGATGCAGCATCTCTCCAGGGGCTTCCTAAGAAAGTGTGGCCCAATGACCTGATTTAAAGATGCAGGAGGCAGCACCTCCAAACCATTCCCTGGGGAGGATAAAAGCGGGATGCAGGGACCCGCTGCAGCCAGCTAAGGGAGTTGGCAGTGGCAGGGTAGGGAGGTAATGGCACCTATCACCAGCCTGTGTTGATACCATCCCTCAATGTAAAGATTTTTTTATATATTAAGAGTGAGAGCCAAGAGGGCAGCGCCGCTCTCCCAGGCTCGTTGAGCCGCTCCCCAGATGGACATCTCTGTAAATTATAGATCAGATTCTCTGTGCTTTCCAGCAGCAGGGGAGCAGCCAAGCTCATAATGTGCTTGTGAATGGAGTGGCCATCCCCCATGGCACAGCTGGGTGTCTTGGGACTGGTGCTCTTCTCTCTGCCCTGCCACCACCACAGAGTCGAGCCTGTCCTTGTCAGCAAGTGGCTGCTGAAGTGGTCGGGCAGCCCTTCCTCCTTGTCCTCCTCATCCTTCTCCTCACTCAAGCAGATTCATGGATGGTGCTCTGTCACATATTACCTTCCCTTAGGTTTCATCCCTCCACCTTCCATTGCTCCTCATCCCATAATATCAGTGGGATGATGTCCTACCCTTATTTTAATAGTTTATATTTCAAATTTATTCCTTGTTAAGTTATTGCTGCCCAAACCTCAGCAAAACACTTGCCTGTTGTTTTGCCAGTGCAGGCTGTGGTGCAGAGCTGGCTGCTGGGATGACTGTCCCTGCACACCATCCCCCTGGACCTCCCACCTGCCTACCTCAAGCCTCTCTGTGCTGACAGAAGCTTTTGTGCATCCAACTTGTTTATTTAACAAGTTTAAGACTAATTAAGTTGGTCTTCATTGTCTTTCCTGGATTCCAAAAGGTTCTGCTGGGTGCAGGAAAGCTGCACAGGCTTTTGGGAGATTTCTCCTGATCCAGAATTTGGTTAATTCACTCTGTTCTCCTCAATGAGTTAAATCAGAAGCACAGGACCCTTTATTCACACATTAAAGTGTGTCGAGTGTTTAAAGGAGGGGTTAGAAGCAGGTGGTGGGAGCAGAGGTGTCTCTGACAGTCACTGATGGGGCTGCCCAGCATCCCCTGGCAGCAAAAGGACCAGCCTGTCCCCTGGGCCCATCCTGTCCCCAAGTGGTGTCCTTGCCCTAAGGGGATTTCTGCCCCCAGGGGACATCTTGTCCTGGATGGGAGTCCTGTCCTCGATAGACATTGCATCCCCAGGGGTCATCCTTTCTTGGATGGGGTCCTCTCTCCGAGGAGGACTCCAGCTCCCCAGTCCCACTCCATGGGGTGCTTTCCACCCTGTTCACACGGTGGCACAGTCGGGCACCTCCGCCTCCCCTGAGGGACCACCACTCACCCAGCCTTGCCCCCAGCAACGCCCTCACTACACCCTTCCTCCCCATGAGCAGGTGCTCTGGGAGCAGCTCATTGCTTGCTTGTAACAACACATTGCTGCAGGAAAAAGAGGTCTCATCTGGGGGAGTCTGGCTGGGGGCCTGGCAGCTGGTTCCAAAACTGGGGCTGTTATTTTGTTGTTGTGGAAAGAAAATAGGGCACTCAAGTGTGTTTGAAGGTGAGCTGATACTGATTTATTGGTAGCCAGGTCTCTTTGGGAGAGGCATTTAAGCAGCGCTAAGAGGATGCTGGAAAAGCATTTCCAGCAGTGAAATCTGTTATTTGTCCCTAAAGAAGAGCAAGGGACTCCAGCCGTGTAGCCCACCTGAAAATCACCCGCTGCTGTAGCAACGTGGCTGCTTTAATGTGGGCTGAAGCCCTTGACCACATTCCCACCCCCTCCTGTTCGCCGTCAGGTGCAGCATCCCCACCTTTTATCCCCACCAAGCAGCATTTTGACATGTAAATTCAACAGAAAGAAGCTTTTTTCCAAAGACACCCAAGGGTGCTCCTTGGGGATGGCACCCACCTCACCTGGGTACCACTGCCTCCCTGGGGAGGGAAAACCCCATGGCAAGGCACAGGCATCGTCCCCGCCTTGGGCTTTATATTTGTTATGTGTTTAATCTCTCATTTGAAATGGATACAAGGGAAGGAGAGATAAATTAGTCCCATTCTTCTGGGAAGAATGAAGTGACCCCGTGAGGCGAGGGACGGTGGCAATGGCTGCCCCACTGGCCCAGGCAGAAATGCTAATTTCTCCTTTCCTCCACCAAATGTTGGAGCAAAAAATGCTAATCGGGCTGACGGCGGGCTGAAGATAAAACTCTGTGTGTCTGCCTGTGCGCACACAGATGGGTTTGAGCGCTGCGATAAGCTGGCAAACAAGGTAATTAAAATAATTAAAATGCTAAACAAAGGGGAGGATGGAGGCGAGCCGTACAAAGGGCTGGGAGGGACGAGCAGCTCCTGGGAAATGGCAACTGGGTGCAGGCGAGGAAGAGGAGGGCTTGGAGGTGGATGGTGGGTGGGCTGGCTCTGCCATGGTTGTTGAGGGGTTGTGAGGTGCATCAGGTAATGCCCCATTGTGGAGCCTCATCCCTGGGCTGCAGCCGGCTCCTGCCATTAGGGTCTGCCTCTTCCCATCCACTGCCAGCCCCCACCTGCCATGGCATCCCCTGCAAGAGGATCTTGGGAGTGGGAGTCCCTGTACCAGGCAGGCACCCCCCAGCCAGAGGGGAACCTCGTGCAAAGGGAACACAGGCAAATTCCCACCATCTTGGGAAATTTCTCCTGTTTAAAATGACCCGCCCCCAAATCAGGCATGTTCTGCTGCTGGAAATCGCTGTCTTAGAGTCATAGAATGATTTGGTTTGGAAAAGACCTTAAAGATCATCCTATTCTAAACCCTGCCATGGGCAGGAGCATCTTCCACTAGAGCTGGTTGCTCAAAACCCAATCTGGCCTTGAACACATCCAGGGATGGGCAACCTATTCTGGTGTCTCATCACCTTCACAGTAAAGAATTTATTCCTAATGTCTAAATCTACCCTCTTCCAGTTTAAAGCCATTACCCCTTGTCCTATCACTACACACTGTTATGAAGTCTGTCCTCATCTTTCCTATAGTCTCCTTTAAGTACAAGAAAGGCTGCAATAAGGTCTCCCTAGAGCCTTTTCTTCTCCAGGCTGAACAGCCCCAACTCCCTCATTCTGTCCTTGTAGCAGAGGGGTTCCAGCCCTCAGATCGTCTTTGTGGCCTCCTCTGGACCTGCTCTTAGAGGTCCATGTCTTTCTTATGCTGGGAGTCCCTGAGCTGAACACAGTATTCCACGTGGGGTCTCATGGGAGCAGAGTAGAGGGGCAGAATCACCTCCCTTGACCTGCTGGCCGTGCTGTCTTGGATGCAGTGCAGGATGCTGTTGGCTTTCTGGGCTGCAAATGCATATTGCTGGGTCATGTTGAGCTACTTATCAACCAGCACCCCCAAGTCCTTCTCTACTCTCAACCTACTCATCACCCAGCCTATATTTGTGCTTGGATCTGCCTCAAGCCATGGACAGCACCTTGCACTTGGCCTTGACGGAACTTCATGAAGTTCACACGGGCCCGCTTCTTGAGCTTGTCTATGTCCCTCTGGATGATTTCCCATCCCTCAGGTGTGTTGACCACACCACTCACCTTGGTGTCACCAGCAAACTTGTTGCCAGACATTGAACTGTTGACCTTAACTCTGAGTGTGACCACCCAGACAATTCCTTATCCGCTTGCTGACTGCAACATCCACCTTTACCTGGTGCTGTCCCTGAGCCTGGCACAAGGGATGGTGCCACCCAAGGTGCTTTCACCCTATGTCACCCCATATGTCTCTCCTCCCCAGCTGAACAGCGCCCACCATGCAACGTGCAAAAGGCAATGGGAACATCCCTGCTGGGATCCCCCCACCATGCAAGGTGTAAGGTGCAATGTGCAAGGTGCAACATTCCTGATGAGCTGTCCCCATTGTGCAACGTTCAGCACATAATGTGTAACGTGGATAGCCCTAATGGGCTGCCACCACCGTGCAACATGCAACGTGCAATGGGGATGCCTCTGCCAGGCTGTGTTGCCCCATGCCAGGCTTCCGGGTGCCCAGAAAAGCGCATTTCTTCCCCAGGGCTGTGCATCCCTTCTCGGGGCTTGCCCGGTGGCCGTGCCCCTGGACACCCGCCCTCGCCGGAGCAAGGAGCCCACAAGACAGTTTTAGCAGAAGCCATGGAGGGTGGGGAAGAAGCAGATGCCCTGTGAGATGTGTGTGCGGGGGGGTGTGTTAGGGCTGAGATCCCCCCTTCCGAGCTTCCTGCTGTGAAGGAGCTGTAGCCAAAAAGCAGGCCGGTGGCTGGCAGCTTGCCTGCCGGCGAGCTGAATCTCCGGCTGCAGTTTGAATCTCGCAGACAGCTATTTAACACAAACAGCCAAGCTGTTATCTTTTCCCTTAGGGCCACCATCCCTTTCTCTTCTCAAATGCCAAATTACAGCCTACATTTAATTTCAATGCCACGGGGAGATTCGTGTCAAGGGAGGGCAACTTCGTTTAAAATTAGCCACATTAGATTAGCGGTGATACAGCCGGGGAGGAGGGTTTTGGAGAGAGGATCCATGTCCCCATGAACTTTGGGGGAATTCCTCCAAGCACATTGAGGATTCAGGGTCTGGTGAAGCTGGCTCTGCCCCATCTGCTGCATCCCTGGCTCCCTCAGGGGTGCTGGCTCTGGCTGGGGATGTCCCACACGGCACGGGGCCAGGAAAGGGATGCAGGATGTGGGACGCAAGATGCGGAGCTACTGCAGACAGATGCAGGGCATAAAGGGTGTTTCCAGCTATTTATTTAACCAAGGGAAATTTATAAGGATCTTCAATGAAAATAGTACATTTATTTTCCCTGCAGGGCTCGTGGGAGCAGGGTGCAAGGTGCTGTTGGCTTCCCAGCCACAGCATTGGTACCGGTGAGATTCCTGCGAGGTTTTTGCCTGTAGGAATAATAGTCAAGCAAGCAAAGGGGAAAAGAGCAATAAGCCCTTGCTAGTGCTCTGGTCTGAGCCCCAAAGTGATGGCTTTGGGGAAGCGGGAAGCAACCAGAGGGTTTGAAACCAGCTGTGTACATGTGAAAAGTGTCAGCCTAAATGTCAAATTTTTTATTACTTTTTTTACAATGAAATGCAGAAGCACTAAAATTGTGGGCAATGTATTCATGGGGCATAGTAGTGACAGCCAGGAAAAAAGAGAGAGCCTGTAATTGCAGGCTTTCACTGACAGCAAAACAACCCTTTAATAATAACTAAATACAAGGAGCACGCAGAGAGCAATCTTCTCCAAAAGAAACAAACACTCATTTCTCTCTTTTTTTTCTCTCCTCACGAGAAGCATGTCTACTACAAAAGGGCTGGCCAGCATCACCCTGTGCCTCCTCCGTCCCCAGGGGCCCAGCTTGCCACGGCAAGGATTTCCAGGTCCGCTGGCACGTGGCAGAGGAGGATGAGCCCCGGAGATGCTCCTGCTCCCCCATGCCAGTACCCAGCGGTGCCAGCTCATTTCCTCGTGCGGTGTGTGGTGGTTTATGGCATGGCAGGGTCCAGCAACCCCCGTGCACCGAGAATCAGCCTGAATAATAAAACTACTGCAGCTTCAAAATGCTCTGGGGTAGAACCATAGGGAGGCAAAATACGCATGAGACACTGGGTGTGAAACAGAAAAAATATGGAGAAGGTTGTCCCCAGGAAAGTCCCGGATGGGAGGGAGGGTCACAGCTGCTCTGGCTCCCTGCCTGGGGCAGAGCCCTTTAGGAAGGCTGCAGCAGGAATCTGGGCTGTCCCATGTCTGAGATGCTGCTGCATGTTCCCATTGCAGAGGTGCTTCTGCACGTGCCCATCTCAGGGCTCCCACACATCCCCATCATGGGGACGCTTCTGTGCAGCACTGGTGCTGGCTGGCCACATCTCTCTGGGTGCTCGCCCCAGCTCACCTCAGGCGACAGGAGGACCAGCATGACTCCAGCAGGAGCAGAGGAGATGCTGATGGGGCCATAGCTAGTCCCATGGGGATTTCAGCAGCTCCTGTGTCTCACAGCATGCCAGGACCCTCTCACAGCACTCCCAGTTTCAATGGACCACATTGTCCAGCTCTGCCTTGCAGAAAACCTCTTGTCCAGCCCAGCAAAATCAACCCCCTTGTTATGGACAGCTCTTCCCCGCACTGAGACCACCAAAAATACAGTTTGCCTTCCCCTGCAGCCTGACAGATATGTTTATAGTAGGTGAAAAAGTGGCAGCGGCAGAGCGGGGAGCAAGGCTGGGCAGAGCAGCCGAGTCACAGGGATGTGCATCACCATGCACAGCGTTGTGCCACCTCGACGGTGGCCAGACGGTGTCTAGCTTGTCCAGACAAACCACCACTGGGAAAGGCGGCAAATTCAGCTGCAAAAATAATGGTGGAGAAGGAGCCCCCTCGCCTTAAGGAGTGAACGGCAGCCTGAATCCCACCAGTGGGACCCACTGGTGGGAGTTCCTTTTGGCCATCTGTAATTAGGCTGTAATTTAGGTGCTAGCTCCAATTACAGAAGCGAAGCCATGCCCTCAGCTTGCATAAATCAGCGGTGTAACCACGGTGCTGAAGTCACACTCCCTGTCCCCTCCTGCTCCCTGGGGGTGGCATTTGAGGTGGGAAGCCACTGTGCCCAGTCTCGGCTGACCAAGTCACTGGTGCCAGCCTTGGTGCTTGGGAATCCACTGCCTTGTGGGGCTACGACTAATGTGACTTGCATCTGAAATTTATTTGTAAAAGGGGATTCTTGCTTTCTCTCTCTCTCTCCAAGCTGCCTGCTGGCTGCTCCTGGATTTTCCAAGCAAAGGGAAGGGGAAGAGGGGTATGAATAAAATATCATCATGACAGCTTTTATATATATACATGAACCTGCTCCACCAGGCTGCAAGCTTCATTTTTAAATAAGAAGCTCGACTTCATTCCCAAGAGGCCAGGAGAACGCTGTGGGCTCTTAAGAGAAGGGACCAAAACGGAAGAGCATTTTCCTCTTCCATCACATCAGACTGGAGCTGGGTTAATTACGCTTCTCTGTCCTGATTTAAGCACGGGAGCTTATTCAGTACAACTGTTCCTTTATTAATGAATTGCAACCCAATTTTAACTGGAGGAAGCTGGCGAGGAGGAAAAGAAAAAAAAAGTAGGAAACCTTTTGCCAGTGTGCTCTGTTTGCTGCTGCCTTTCATTTATGTAACTTCAAAGTGATGCATTATTTAAACCAACCTATTTCTGGGTCCAGCTGGACTTCATGGGTGCACGAACCTCTGTGCAGATGTGCCATCAGGCATCTCTCCATGTGCGCCTGGTGCTGCCTCAGGGTGCAGCACCTCCTGGGCATGGTGGGGATCCAGCACCCTGCTGGGCTGGGACGTGGCTCTCCAGCTCTCTGCCAGTGCTCTAGATGCTGCTGGCGCGCTTGCACACAACGCTGTGAGCTTACAACCTGGTGCTAACCAGTCCCTACAACAGCATCCCCAAAACCATGGTCCTGCCTTGGCCCATCCCCCTGGGCTGGACCAAAGGGCTCATGGTGGGTGTCCCTGGGAGTCCAAAGACATGCTGCCCTGGTCCTGTGCCGGTCCCACAGGGTGTCGCTGGCACCTCGGGGTCCCGCTCAGCCTCCTCAGTGCATCGGGGGAGCCACGGGCACTGCTGTCTGCTGCCGTGTGCCGGCAAACCGGGGACATATGCTGCTTTTTCACGCTGTGGAAACAACACCTGCTTGGCTGCCTGCTCAGCCCCAGGCAAGCAAGGGGGGAGCCCATTGCACCAGTACCCACCAGGACATCTCCATCAGCCCCCTGCCCTCAGCAGGCCTCAGCCTCCTCCTTCCAGCTGTGGGCACCCATTCGTGGCCTGAGCTCTGGAAACCCATGGATAGTCCCAGCCGCTCCTCAATGCAATGTGAGCAGAGAGAGCTGAGAGCAGCTTCCCAGCCCCACTCTATGCCAGGGTCCCGCCTGGCACCAGCATCCGCCATCAGCACCCGCCATCGGCTCGCTCCGCACATGGCAGAGGTGCCGGGACAGGGGGAGCCTCATGGATATTCATGAGCAGAGAATTCACTGATCAAAAGGCACAATCCTGTTTTCCTTTATAATATATCTGGTTAATATGGACTTAATGAACGAATGAATAATAAATTAGTCCAATTTTGTTTTCTTTCTTCTTGGAAAGGCGGGTGCGAAGGGGGACTCTGTGCAGGTTTGATTGATAGCAGGGGCTTGCTGGGAGATCTGCTCCTCAAGCCCTTATTAAATATGAAACAAATAACAGTGCAATTGGTTTAATCTGGTTGCAGTGGCAGATGCCAGCCGGGCAGGGGGAGAAGAGGAGGAGGAGAGTGAGGGGAAAGAGAAATCCTCCATTGCCTTCCCCCCACGCTGGGGCAGGGCATAAGGTCTCTGGGCTGGGTGTGGGGCAGCTCGGTATGGTGGGATGCTCTTGTTACACCATTAACTAGAGCAGGTTGGGGGCACATGGCTGCAGGGAGCAACTGGCACTGCATGGCGCTGGCCTGGCCAGTGGCCTGGGGTGATGCAAAAGGCATCACAAGAGGATGGATGGAGTCCGTGCAACAGCATCATTCCACTGGCTGGATCAACACAAGGTCTTCTGGCCTTGGTAAGGTGATGTCTGAGGAGCTTTCACTGGAAGGATGAATGACAAGCTCCATCAGGGAGATGAGTTGTGGTCCCTCCCTGTCACAGTCATGACCCTGGGATGGCAAGAGACCACATACCCCCATGCAGTGGCACAGCTCACTGAGCTGGCGCTGCCTCCACCAGCACGGCTCATTAAAGCTGTTGGATTCATTTCACATCCCACCCGCTGATGTGAAGCACTGGGAGAAGGTGTTGAGTCATGGTCTGCTGGTGTATCCTCCACCCGGCGAAACCTAGGGCAAAGACCACCCAGGCCCGGGGGGTTCTTGTGGGGAGGGCTGGGGCTGGAGTACAGGTCTCCAGGGACACAGATACCCCAGAAACACATTCCTGGCCTCCAGCAGGCTTCAAGGTCTGAGCTCCATCTTGGTCTATCCCCAAAATATTCTACTGAGATGCCCAAACTGCTTGGGCTCCCTGCAGAGCTGGTAATGGGAACATCCTCCTGCCCTAGGACCACAGCATCTGCTTTTCCTCACACAACTGCCTAGGGAGTGATGGACATGTGTGTGATGGGAGGCCTTCACTCTGCCCTGCCAGGAGGGGTGCTGGGCAGTGGGTGCCATCCAAAGCAGCACCCAGGCCCTGCTTACACTGCAAGGTCACCTCTGTGTCCCCTTTGGTGCCAGGGATGTCCCCATCCCCCTGACCTTTCCAGGCAAGAGGAGGTGGTGGGTGTGCTCTGCTTTCTCCTTCCAGGTGGGTGCCAACACCCAGAACCACCCAGCAGTGCCTTACAGCACCCAGCCTCCGCTGGTGCAGCAGGTGTTTGGTGGAAAAGCTGCCCAGCTCCTGGGAGCTCTCCGCTGCCATCACTTCAATCAAAAATAATAAGCAATTCCCAGCTGCCCGGAGCTTAGCGCCACTCCAGCTGCCTCGGCCCAGGCGCACCGCTTCCCTTTGAGGCTCAAAGCCCCTTGCTGGAGTCCCGGCCGCGGTGGGAAGCCAGGCTGGGGATGAAAGCGTCGCTTACCTGCTTACTTCTGCTCCAGCGCCCAACGAGCAGCAACGAATGGATTATCAAAAATAATTCCCCCTAGAAAAGAAAGGATAAAAAGAAAGAGAAAAAAAAAGAAAGAAAAAAGAAAGAAAAAAAAGCCTGTGCTGTGGGAACGACCAGCTAACCTTGAAAGCCTCTTACCTGGCTAGATTTAACTGCCTTTGTTGCTGCATCAGCCTGAAAAATCCCTTCTCGCATCGTGTCGATGTCACTGGCAGCTCAGAGCCACTTCCCAGCCCTTTGTAATGAAAGGCGGCTCTGTGCAGTGAGGCGGCCCGGGCTCCTCTGCTCCCCTTTTGGGCGTCTCTCCCGGGAAGCCCAGCTCATCTACCGCAGTATTTTTTTCTTTGTGGCCTGTGCTGGGTGTGCTTTGGGGCTTCAGAAGCGACCCAGGAAGGATCTGCCTGCGTTAAACAGCCGGCCTGGCATTAAAATGTCTTCTGCCTCCTTGAGCCCGTTTACCACTGGGATCCAAATTGAGGCGCTTCCAGCTTGCTTGCAAAGCAGCATTTCTGAGGCGTCTCTCCAATCTATTAATTAATTAATGGTTTTATTAATGCTAGAGGAATGGCATGGGCTGTGCTTGGGGGCTGCGTACGTGAGGGGTAGGGGAGCTTGGGTGAACCCAGGGTGTGAAGGTGAAGCCTGGGGCTGTCCTAGGGGCTCTGCACTGGTGGGACAGAGCTCCCATACACTCCCTGTCCCCATCCTTCTCCAGGGACAGCCCCAGGGCCACCTCTGTCCCCGAGCTGTGCCACGCTGCAGCCAACAGCACCATGGGGCTGGGAGCAGGCAAGACACAGTGAAAGGGCAAAGAGGGGCTTTTGGGCAAGCAGCTGAGCAGGGACGAGCTGTGTCCCAGCTCCAAGGGTCGCCTTCCCGCATGGTTTTGGAATGAAGTTGCTGCCCTTAGTCTGGCAAGGGCAAAAGGAAGCCAGGGTCCGTGTCTTGCAGCCTGGCGTCCCTTCTCTGTCCCCTCTCTGTCTGGCGCTCCAGGCTCGCATCCCCAAGCCTGGGTGCTTGCTATCTGCACTTTCCCTTTGATTTTTCTGCTGGCTTGGCCCCAGCCCTCAGAGGCAGATAGGAAGGCAAATTGATTGTGAGGTATCAAAAGGAGAAGTGTGTGAGTGGATGAGGCACACTACCCCATGTCGCGAGCTAGCACCACCTGAGGGGGTGGGTGGCAGCCACCTCATCCGGGAGCATCTGGCAGAGGTGGCAGTACCCAGCTTGAGGACACAGAGGGATGCCCATGCCTGCATGGTTTTAGGGACCTGTGAGTACCCTGGGGCTGCAGCACCGATGTGGCATGAACCTGCAGCACCCCATTGCCATCTGCCTGGGGACTGTCACAGCCCATTCCCTGGACCTGCCAGGGCTTATTGGGGAGCAAGTGGCGAAGAGGCCGATGATGAAGCTCCATCTTAGACGTCTGAGATGGTTTTGGTCTTTCTCCCAGGGTGGGCATTCCTGTCCCAAGCTGTGGGCCCTCTGTGCTCCTCCATCCCATGCTGTACTCCCTCATTGTGAACTCCTCCTATGCCTGCATCCCAGCCTGTGCCCCCCATCCTGGGCTGTGTCCATCTGGGCTGCTTTCTCTCTGTTCTCCGAGCCTGTGCTTCCCATCCTGAACTGGGTTCCCCCTTTGCTCCCCGTCTGGGCTGTGCTCTTCTGCGCCCTGTGTCCTGAGCTGCGCCCCGCATTCCAGGCTGTGCCCTCCATCCTGAACTGAGTTCCCCCTTTGCTCCCCGTCTGGGCTGTGCTCTCCTGCGCCCTGTGTCCTGAGCTGTGCCTCTCATTCCAGGCTGTGCCCTCCATCCTGAACTGAGTTCCCCCTTTGCTCCCCATCTGGGCTGTGCTCTCCTAGTGCAGCCCCAGGGCGGGGGTCCCGGGGGAATGTAGGGCAGTGAGGATAGGG